>NW_004624748.1:18450444-18484196 GCF_000247695.1 Heterocephalus glaber
GAAAGGAAGGAAGGAAGAAAGAAAGAAAGAAAGAAAGAAAGAAAGAAAGAAAGAAAGAAAGAAAGAAAGAAAGAAGAAACAGACAAGTGTTAAACTTCTGCCTCTGAACTGCCTTTGCTGTGAGTGCACTTCTGGCAGTGGTGCCTAGAGTGGCCGAGGCAAGATGGGTCAAAATCAGAGTGGTGGTCATGATCCTGGAAGTGGTAAGAAGGATGACAAGGACAAGATAAAGAAATATGAACCTCCTGTACCAACTAGAGTGGGAAAAAAAGAAGAATAAAACAAAGGGATCAGATGCTGCCCACAAACTGTCACTGGTGACACCTCACACTCAGTGCGGCTTAAAGCTACTCAAATTAGAGAGAATTAAAGACTATCTTCTCATGAAGGAAGAATTCATTAAAAATCAGGAACAAATGAAACCATTAGAAGAAAAGCAAGAGGAGGAAAGGTCAAAGGTGGATGATCTGAAGGGGACCCCAATGTCAGAAGGAACCTTGGAAGAGATTATTGATGACAATCATGCCATTGTGTCTACATCTATGGGCTCAGAACACTATGTCAGCATCCTTTCATTTGTGGGCAAGGATCTGCTGGAACCAGTCTGCTCAGTCCTGCTCAACCACAAGGTGCTTGCTGTGATCAGGGTGCTGATGGATGACACAGATCCTCTGGTCACAGTGATGAAGGTGGAAAAGGCCCTCCAGGAAACCTATGCCAACATTGGTTGTTTGGACAACCAAATCCAGGAAATTAAGGAATCTGTGGAGCTCCCTCTCACCCATCCTGAATACTATGAACAGATGGGTAAAAAGTCCCCTAAAGGAGTCATTCTCTATGGTCCACCTGGCACAGGTAAAACCTTGTTAGCCAAAGCAGTAGCAAACCAAACCTCCCCCACCTTCTTGAGAGTGGTTGGCTCTGAACTCATTCAGAAGTACTTGGGTGATGGCCCCAAACTTGTACAGGAATTATTTCAAGTTACTGAAGAAAATACACCATTCATCATGTTTATTGATGAAATTGATGCCATTGGGACCAAAAGATATGATTCAAACTTTGTAGGTGAGAGAGAAATTCAGTGAACAATGTTGGAACTGTTGAACCAGTTGGATGGATTTGATTCACTTGGAGATGTGAAAGTTATCATGGCCACAAACCAAATAGAAACTTTGGATCCACCACTGATCAGACCAGGGAACATTGACAGGAAGATCAAGTTTTCCCTGCTTGATGAAAAGACTAATACGTGCATCTTTCAGATTCACACAAGCAGGATGACACTGGCCAATGATGTGACCCTGGATGACCTTATCATGGCAAAGGATGATCTCTTATCATCAAAGGATGATCAAGACAATCTGTACAGAAGCTGGGCTTATGGCTTTGAGAGAACACAGAATGAAAGTAACAAATGAAGACTTCAAGAAATCTAAAGAAAATGTTCTTTATAAGAAACAGGAAGGTACCCCTGATGGGCTGTATCTCTAGTGAACCACAGCTGCCTTCAGGCAAGTGGTTGGGACTTTTCTCAACCCCTGAGAAGGATGAGGTTTGGGAAGGTGCTCTGAGGGAGACCATGCTCCAGTTGATTTTTATTGGCAAAACATGGCATGTCTTCTCCAGTATGACATGTAGGGTGCCTACGGGATGGCCTTGTCTATGGTCACTGTGCTGCTTGCTCTCTGCTTCCCAATAAAGTGTGGTCTTTCAGAAATACAAAAAAAGAAAAGAAGAAACAAGTGGTAAAAGAAGGCACCTTTGTCTTATTCCAGATTTCAGGATAAAAGTGTCCCAGTTTTCATCATAACTTTGAGAATTATAAGCATGTGTATGTGCTCTTTAACAACATTGATGATGTTCTTGTCTATTTCTCATTTGCTGAGAGTTATTGTTATTATCTTTGATTCATGTTTTATTTTGTCAACTATTTGTATATCTACTTCCAAGAGTTTCATTTTTTCAAATTATTAGAAGAATTAAACTACTTGCTTTTCAAAATTTATGCCACCCTGCATGCTTAAAGTAAGTGGCATTTTACCATGTTATGAAATTATTTTATACTTAGTTGAAATCAATATGCAGATATCATATTAGGTACTTTGCATATATGTTCATGAGAAATAATCAGTTGGAACATATAGTATATCACTACTCATTATTTTAAAGTTTCTTTTTTTCCCTCAAATTCCTTTATTGGTGCATTTTAGGTATACAATATGTTTACACTTATCATTGGGTGCTTGTACCTGTACATGATGTATCTTAGTTCTTATTTTTTCCCCATTACCTGTGCACCCTTCACCCCCTCCACCCTTCCCTATTTACATAGATTTCATTTCTATTTTTTCTTTTCTCATAATTTTTCCTTTCCCTAAGTTTTCTTTGTAAAATTTAAGATAAAGAAGAATAAAATAGTTTATGTTCCCTCTTCTATTTTCCTTTAGTATGCGGATTCCAGTTCCTAACCTATATGATTTTATTCTTTTTGAAAAATATGTGTTAACTTCTGTTTTAATTCAAATCTGATTGTAGTTAATTATCTCAGCTTGGAAGTCATTTTCTGCTCTTTAAAGAATGGCAATATATGTAAAATTCTGCATCACATTCATTTAATTTTGTCATTTTAATCTTGGTTATTTCACTTTACTCACATAGTTTCAGACAATAAGGCACTGTAATTTTTTTTATTCTATTGCAAATAGCTTCCCCCTTTGCTTCTTTCAAGTTTTTGTTGTTTTTTCTTTTCTTCAGATTGAATATAATACACCCAAGTAGGTTGATGTTGCTTGTTATTTTTGTTGTTATTTTTCCTCCTTGGAGTTTGTTGAGCTTGTTTCTCCAGATTCATGGTTTCATATCTATCACCAATCTATGAATTTCTCAGTCATTGTTACTTCAAATGTTTGCTCTAGTCTGTTCATTTTTCTTCATCCTTGTATTCTTGGTCTCATTAGCACATGTTTTAAAATGATGTCAGTATTCTTGGATCCACTTCCCTGTTTTCATGCTTTTTTTTTTCTCTTTGAATGTCAATTTGGGATGTTTCTGTTGACACCACTTCACTTCTGCTGAATTTCCCTTTTCTATTCTTGGTTTAATGCTAAGTACTTTCAAAGCATTTTTTATTCTCATTACATTATTGTTATTTTATAAATTATTTTAATCATATCTTTTGATTCTTAGTTTGTATCTCTGTTCACATTGTGATCTCTTCTCAGATGATTTATACTTCATAGTCTATGTGTTAATGTAAAAATCATATATATTTTAATTTCCTGATGATTTGAACATCTATTTCTCATCTCACACTGGTATTTATAATATAATATTTTAGACAAGGTTTTATCTTGCCTATTTGCATGACTTCAAATTTTTTGTAATGGATGATAGACACTTTGAGATAAATTATAGGGATTGATATACATAGAATTTGTTGTAAGGTTTCTGATAGTTTTCTTAATTTGCTATTGATATAGATCTTAAAATTTCAAAATCTTTTACAGGTTTTTATCTCTGTGTCACACCTTGGAATTTACTAGATTCCATGTTATTTCACTGTAATTTCTGTGTGTGTGTGTGTGTGTGTGTGTGTGTGTGGTGAAACAGTATCTAAGTGGGAAAGTGTTCCACATTCTTATTAAGTCTCAATCTTTTACTTTATCTGTGTCCTGGGTGTTGAGTGCTCATTTTTCTTTTAATTTGTATTTCCTCCTTAGATGAAACTAGTAGACTAGAGGATTTTGACGTGGGAAGAATATCCTTTTCTGCTACCATGGGGCTCTGATAAAGTATTTTTGTACCAAATAATACCATTTGTCATGTAGAAAACTTGGAATTCATTTGTGATGAAAACTCTTCATCTTCTACCAGAGCCTTGAGAATATCTTCCTTGAATATGCACTGAAAAGCTAAATGCTGGCTCCTTGAGAGAAATCCTCAAATCACAAGTACTTATCCTTTAAAAGTGTAGCTCCAGGGAGTTTTTACCTCTCAGCTAACACATTCTAAGCATCCAACCATTTCTGAAGAATTATCCATAATACTTCTGTAAGATTATGGCGGCAATATTTTCTGCTCCAGATAAGCAAATGTCAAATGTCATTTCTAGGACATGTATGTAACTCAATGGTAGAACATATGGATAGCAAGCACAAGGTCCTGTGTTGGTGGTCTCTCTAGAGGGAGACCTGAGACCCCGGAAAGCACCGACTTTTAAAGAAAGAAAAGGCAACAGCCTGGGGGACGAACAGCAGTTTAATTCCTCTGGCACTATTCAACAATCCCAAAGGAAAGAAGCAAGGCTTTTATACATGTAGGAAAGCAGCTTAGTTATTTTGGCTATTGCCTTTCTGATTTTAACCTCTGGTGACAAATGATTTTAAGTGACTCATAAAAGCTACAGGCGAATTCACAAGTCCCCTGTTTCCATTCACCAATCTTGTACATCAAAGAGCACACTGCAACCCTCTTTTTATCAGATAGTATCAAGAGAGCAGGACGACTTTAGCCAAAATCAAGCCCACCGGCCCACCACAAACATCATAGATGTGTATAGTGAGTTGTATCTCTCTTATCACAGGTAGAGTCATTGAGTGGTGGTCCTCTGATCCCAGGTAATGCTAAATAAAAAAACTAGGAAAACCTGGTTTTCTCCCATAAAACTTTCACAAGGTCTCTTAAAGTTTTCTGGCATTCTTTTAACAAACAGATTTGTGGATTTTCCCAGAAATGACTTAATTTTCTCAGTTAACAAACTTCTTGTGATCAATTCTTACAACTAGATAACTAAATTTTACAATTTCCCACAGTCTTGGATTCAATTTCTGACACTTAGGAAACCAAAACAAAACAAAAACAAAAAGCATTTCTGTCTCTAGTTTTGAGGATGTAGTTTGCCAAGCAGTCTTCAGTTCTCAGAAGAATAAAGAAAAGTCATTGGCTGCTAATTTCAGTTTATTCTGTGAAAAGACCAAAAAATCACTTCCAATAGTTTTACATCTCAGAGCTAAAAACAAAAGTCATGTTTATATGATCAATATATTGAAATAATATTTAATTAATGTAAGTTTTCCTTCTTTAAAATGTAAAATCTATCCTACATTATGTTTGTTCTTATTTTATGCATCCATTATCATTATTTAATTTTAGAACATTTTAAACACTCCAAGTCAAGTGATGTGTTCATTTTCCATTTTCCTTCCCTAGTATTCCACGGCAAACACTGCTCTGCTTCTTGTGTCTATAGATTTCTCCATTCTTAACATTTCATGTGAATACAAGCATAAAACATAACATTTTCATGACCTTTTTTTTTTCACTTAGTGTAATTTTTCCAGGTTCATTCTATATGCTGTAGATTTATGAGCACTTTATTCCTTTTCGTTGTTACATAATATTCTACTGTGTGAATATACCACATTTATTAACCACTTCATCATTGGATTGATGATTAATGGTTTAGGTTGTTTCCATTTTTTACTATTGGAAATAATTATGCTATATACATTCAGATACAAGTTTTTACACAGACATATGTTTTCATTGCTCTTTAATGTGTACCTAAATGTAAGGAGACAATAGAACTTTAACATTTTGAGTAACCACCGTTTTCCTAAAACAATGTACTATTTTAAAATTCAGCAAAATATATGCTCTAATTTCTCCAAATTCTGGTAAATAATTCTAATTCAGCTTTTTTTATTTGAACCATATTTATTGGTATGAAAGTATGTACATTAGAGTTATATTTTTCTAGTTATTAATGATATTGAATATCTTTATTTCTTCTTATTGATTATTTGTATAAAGTATCTTTCTTTAGAAAAGAGGCTCTTTGATTACAGTATTTATTTATTTTTAAATTTTTTTCCCAGTATTTATTTTTAATGTGGATTCTCTTTCAATTGTCGAGTTTGAAATGTTATGCATTCTTGATACAATTACATGAACATAATTTGCATATATTTCTGCTCATTCTAGAGATTTTATTATCAATTTGATAATTTCTTCAAAAGAAAAAATATTTAGAAGTAATCTAATTAATCTATGGCATTTTAATCCTTTCTTAAAACATAAAGGACACATATAAGCAACCATTGCATCACTCATTACTACAAATGCTACCCTTTCTGGTGGTATACACTTGCAATTCTAGCATTCTGGGAGGCAGAGTCAGGAAGATGGAAATTGAATCTCAGCATTCATTTTCACAACTTAGCAAGACCTGCGACAAAAAAGTATTTAAAGGGCTGGTCATATTGCTCAGTGAAAAGGGCATAGGTTTAAACCACAGTATTAAAAAAAAAAAGCTTGCATTATTTTCTGCAAAAATTTTTAAAGGCTATTATTTAAAAGAGTAAAATAAAAGAGATAATAGGAATTATGCAGATAGGTCTTTTTCAAAGGGGAAAGGAATCAAGAGATGGAAGAAGATGGATGGGAGGGACAAGAAAGAGCATGGAAAACAGGAATAAAGATGTATTGTGTACATGTATCAACTCCCAACAAAAGGTGTTTACAACAAATATGTACTAGTAAAAATAAAATGAATAAATCAATAAATGAGCTTTAGTGCCAACAATATGCCTATATAAAATTAACATTTAACTTTGTTTCATCAAAAATATACTATTATTTAGAGTTTGCTCCACTTTCAGTTCCTTTCTGTATATGATAATAAGTAGAGATCCAACTTCTTTACTTACATTTGGCTATCATTTCATTAGTTGTAAAGACAATTCTCTTTTTTATAGCTTTAAAATCTTTGCAAAAATCCTATTAACTGTAAATATAATAATTTATTTCTGGTCTCTCAATGAAAATCTCTTTATCTTCTTTGGCCTGTTAGTTATTTAGGTGTGTGGTACTAATATCCACATATTCTTGAATACTCCTCCAATTCCTTTTTAAAATTAATTAAATTCTATTGTTTCAAGAAAATAAACTTTTTGTGGCTTTAGTGTTTTAAAGTAGACTGAATCTTACATTTTGAACTACCATATAGTCTATCCTGAAGAAGGTTTTGTGTGCAGTGAAGAATAATGCATGTAATGTTGAATTTGGATAGAATACACCTTTTAAAATAAGTGTTAGTCCTTGTCATCTGTTACCATTCAATGTTTTTTTTATTTTTATTAGTACATGTTTGCAGTATGTAATGATTACTATCATTGTGGGTTGCTGGTCATGTATATAATAGATCTTGGATGGAGCGTTCTGCAGATGTCTGCTAAGTCTAGTCTCTGTTTGTTCTTAAGTGTCATTGACAGCAGTCAGTTCTTCATTAATTATTGTCTGGTTGATTTGCCTATCTGAGATGTCATTGTGCATCACTTAACTTTAGCCTGTTGTTAACTTTGAATTTGAGTCTATCTATAAACAACCTACAAATATGCTTTTCAATTCAATATGATCTGAAATTTAATTGATTTAGTCCAAAAACCATTTGAGGCTGCAGGGCAAAAAAAATTTTTTTCCCCACAAAACAGCAACAGAAAATTCACTAGAAAATATTCAAGCCAACACCTTGAGATTCAGCTTTCAGACTCTAGAACTATGAGAAATTAAATTTTGTTGCCATCTACTTTGTGGCACTGCATTATGTCCACATTAGCAGACATATCCAATGATGATAATTATAATGCCACAATGAACAATATTTTATTTAAATTTTGCAAGTGATCCTGATTAATTTCTGTGAATATAATTTCTGAAGTGACATTTAAAGTTTAAATGCATTTAATAGCTTATTCAGATGAGGAAAGTATCTTGTCAATTATAAATCTTTTCTGAGAAATGTACTTGAGGATATTTTGTCTCTGCCAAGCACCATGTAACTTGTAATGTTTTAGAAATTTGTTTAATTTGCATTAAATGCTTGATTTTGTATATATGACTGTGAATTTCTATAGAAACATGTTATCTTCTCTATTTTTAATTAATATCAACAGTTCTTCTATTATTCTTTCTCTTCCCTCAATAGAATTGCCAGATATTGGTCTAAATTATTACATTTTAAAAGATAAAGTAGGCATTCATTGATTGTTAAATCTGATATTCTTTGCTTTGTCATTTCTCTCCACTTATAGAAATGTATTGCTTGTCAGTTTTTTAAAATAACTTTATTATCAAACACACACACATACAAAAAATTAAAATCATTCAAAGAAGAACAATGAAAGGGAAAAAAACTACAATAATATTCAAATACAGTAGAACTCAATTGATTGCCAATTTTTAAAAATTAATGTATTGAATATTTTGTGCATTTATTCTTAAATTTGAAGTTTTCTGATAAATTAGGCAATTAATTCTTTCTACTTTTCATTTTGGCTACTTATTTATAAAATGATTCCTTTTGACATTGTTTAAATAAATGATAAGTAAATATATGTTTAAGAATAGTTTACTGTTACATTATTATTAATTAATGATGTTTCTTACACTTAATGACTGCATATTAAAATGCTAACGTAATATCCAGGGACAATTTTACGTATACATTTACACACATATATATGCACACACATATACCTACATGAATATATTTTGGTTATACTTTTTTATTCATAATCATTGATTAACTTATATGTGCACTATTAAATTATAAATATTTACACATTTGTAATCAACTTGAATACCTTTTGCATGAATACTATATTTTTGTTTTCACTGAAAAATAGACACATTTCATATAGACATATGTAGAAAAGTATTCCAAAGAGTGTTATTTTAAAATGTTATATCTTTTTGTTATTTTTGAGACAGATTTAAAATCTTCAAAGGTATTTATGAAAAACTCAAACTATACTTTTGATACATATTTTGTATTTCCAATTCCATAAAATATCACTATGAACAAGATTGTTCCCTCTTGTTAAATTCTCCTATATTTTATTTACTTTTACAATTTTGACATAAAAATATCACCTTACCAATTGACTACCATCAAGAAATCAACTAATAACACATACTGGAGAGGCTGAGGGCCATGGGGAGAAAGGAACCCTTCTCTATTGCTGGTGGTATTGTAAATTGATACAACCACTGTGGAAATCTATTTGAAGATTCTTCAAAAAAATAACAGTAGAAATTCCATTTGATCCAGCTCTTCCCCTTCTAGTATCTTCCAAAAAAAGTTCAAGACATCATACCACAGGGATGTATGCATGCTCATGTTTGTAGGAGCACAATTCATAACAGGTACACCTTGGAACTCGCCTTTATTTTCATCAACAGATGAATGGATAAAAAGTATGGTATTTTTACACAGTGGAGTAATACTCTCCCATAAGAAATGATAAACTTGAGTCATTTGTAGGAAAATGGATGCACCTTGAGATTATAATGTTAAGTGAAGTAAGTCAGATGGACAAGCTTAAATATTGCATGGTTTCTCTTGTATGAAATATATAGGGGGAAAAGGTATTGTAATCTCGTATGAACAGTGTGTCAAAAGGGTACCTTGATTTAGTACAATTGTCTTACATGTTTTATGTTTTATGTTTTATTAGTCTGATTTCAATCTGTATATATGATCATTAACTTTATAAATTCTTATGGCATAAGTAAATGAATCTGATGCTGGAAAACTAAAAGAGGGGTGGAGGGGGGAGAAGAGAATTGAAATCTGTTATGTACATGTGCCAATCCCTTACAGTGAATGCAATCATCATGTACTGCAAACACATATAAAAGAAAAAAAAAGACACCATGGGATCATTATTTAACATTTCAATTTTTGTATTTGTCTTGTCTTATATTAAGAGAAAGCAAACTAAACTACATAAAGTAACAAATTATTCTGTCTTTATATAATAACTCCAAAGGCTAAACAGTTCAGAGATTGGTGATATGTAACTGCTGCCAACATCCTAATTTTATGTGTTTTTTGATATGTATAGGGCTCTTTCCTTATAGGTAGCACAGTGGCCAATAAAAGAACATCATTTTGGTACATTTTCCTTTAAGGCTAAGATATAACATATGGAAATAATTCAGCAGATTTTCTTTTTGGCCAAAATTGTAACAATTCCATGACTAAACCAATTCCTTGGTGATGGGATTGATCTTGAAACTTAGAGCAGGAAAGATAAGAAGATGAGCTCAGGCCAGGGACTTTGCCTCTACTGAAGCATATTGCCATAATGTCAGGAATAAGAACAATGATCAATTAATTTCATATCTTTCTTATAAAGAATTCAATGAATTTAATTTGTTTCTAAAATGTTGTCCAGTCCCACCAAAATACTGACTGATTTACTGATTTTAACATGTATGCTTTTCTTCTTTCAAGTTGTCATTATGATTCAATATGTCATCAAGTAATTGTCCTGAATAAATTAGAAGAAATTTCCTCTCTATATCTTCATATGTCACAGCAATGTTTTTGGAAAAGAATAGATGCCTTGACATTTACCAACATTAAGTGTGCCAATGTACTTTTAAATTAAATGATGGTACAGAATGTGATGGTATCCTCTGAATCTTTTGGCACAGTGTTACAAATGGAAGGGATTTAACATACATTGATCAATTAATTTAACTATCAAAACTTTAGTAGTTTGAAATAGTTTGGGATATGTATTCCTTTAAACTTGGTGTTTATAAAGATGGATAAAATAAAATCTTTTTTATTTCTGTCCCTGTTGGAAATATGCATATTTCTAGAATACAGCTTCTGTCACAGCTGTTTTTCTTATATTGCACACTTTAGTCATGCATTTTCAGGCACCCTTACAATGTTTTGATAAAGCATGAAATATTTAAATTCTAAAGATAATTCCTGAGATAAAAATAAAAATCAGTATAGTAATAAATAATTATTCTTTTTAAAATTTGGTATGTGCATCAGATTGCATTTGTACTATAAATCTATTCTCAATAAGATGATTTAAATATTTATGTTTCCTTACATGGATTTGTATACACAGTGTTATTTCACAGTTTTTATTCTCATTTGTTTAGGTTTACAAATAAAAAGCACAGAATGCACACCGTAAATCGTTAACAATCAAAACGCTTGGTTAGCAACAGCATTTCCTATAGACAATTACATAATTTCTTAAAAATTGTGAAGAAGGAATAACCAACTGGAACTTGAGTTTCACTTCAATCTTAAGAAACAAATGTTAAAAAGTTAGAAAATTGAGTGAGAGGACCAGGTATTTTGTAGTACACAGGAAATTAAAGATATCTTAAAGAAGATAAAAAATTTTTTAGGATACATTCATGTTAAGATAATTCCAAGTACTATTTTTGCATTTTTTAACTTAAGAAAGATAAATATATAAGGCCATTGCTAATATTTATGTTACACTATTTGGCAGACATTATTTTATGTGCTTATCATATAGCAATGCTTTTAATCCCTATGTGCACAAGGTTTATGAATAGCACTCCTGATCATTTAGTTCAGGTGGTAATATTAGTAGCCCAGATCCTTTTCCATGCATATAGGTCAAGTATATTAATGGAATTGCAAAAAAAATCTCTTCTTTTATTAATGTGATTGTGAGGGAAATATTATTAGTAAGTAAAATGTATATCAAGAAAATTTATTGCATAAAATACAAGAATAAAATGGAACTTAAAAGAAAATAACATTTATTCAAATTTGTTAGGAAATCAAAGATATTGAGATATATTTTCAATCAAATAACTATATATCTTAATTTATAGAAACAAAATTTACTAAGGAAATCTCATTGACATTTACTCAATAACTTTTCTATAGAAACAGATTTTGGAGTTGTTTTGTGACATCAAAAACTTCATAAGTTTTTGATATATTTTAATTATTACAGTTAATACTGGCAAATCAAAGTATGACTTGAAATTCAGCAAGTACTGAAATAAGCATGTGTTCACTGATTTATATGATAGCATGCATAACAATATTCTATGAGAGTAAGATTTTAGTTTGTAATACATCTCAATATAACACCAATAGAAAATGTACAGCAGATAATTTTAATATTATATTTTCACTTGATTCCAGAAGTTCCTATCATCATAACTTAAAAAAACATTGTCAACAATAGTGAAAAGTTTTTTTCTGATTAAATTTGTAGTATTATTTTTTATGACAGCAACTAAGATATATTTTGACAGTTTATGGTGGTAGTAATGGTAATGAAATCACAGTTAAATATCAGTCTTCTTTGTCAATTTTAAACTATGTATATGGGAAAAATTTGTCATCAATTTCAATAAATAAAAGTGTAGAGCATATTACATGTAATGGAGGGTACAAAAACAGTCACATCAAATGAAATTTCCCTTTATGAATTAAATTTTTTTCTAAATGATTTTAATAAATATGTATTTTTACAATTTACTACAATATTTTACCAGAGATTTGTTAGATTGCATTTAAAAAAACAGCAGCTACTACAAACTGTGCCCCCATGATCATGGGTGCACATATATTACTGTGGTATGATTCTTTTAATTCTTTTAGGAAGACATCTAGTAGGGGAATAGCTGGGTTAAATGGGACCTCTAATTCTAGTTCTTTGATGTATCTCCATACTGATTTCCATATGATTTGTACCAATCCACACTCCCACCAGAAGTGGAGTAGGGTTCCTTTTTCCCCATATCCTCATCAGCATTTGTTATTGGTTGATTTCATGATAGCAGCCATTCATTCTGGGATGAGGTGGAATATCAGAGTTTTTCATTTGCATCTCTCGAATAACCAGTGATATGGAAAATGTTTTCATATTTTTATTTGCTAATTCTACTTTGTCTGAGAAATGTCTGTTCATTTCAGATGCCCATGTTTGGATTGGGTCTTTAAATTTTTGAGGTCTGATTTTTGTAAGTTCTTTATTTATTTTAGATAGTAGACCTTTGTCTGAAGAACAGTTGGTAATTTTTTTTTTCTCACATTCTGGGTTATCTCTTCATGATGTTGATGATTTCTCTGGCTGTGCAAAAAACCTTTTAATACGAAGACATCCCACTTAGTTCTTTGTGATAGTTCACGTGCAACTGAGGTTTTGTTCATGAAATCTTTTCCTAAGACAATGTCTTCAAGATCTTTAATCCGTTTTGATTTTCATTTAGTGCATGGTGAGAGGTATGGGTCTAGTTTTAATCTTTGGCAAGTTAAAACCCAGGGTTTCCAGCACCATTTATTAAAAATGCTATCTTTCCTCCAGTGAGAGTGTTTGGCTCCTTTGTCAAAGATGAGGTGGCTGAATGTGTCTGGAGTTTTTTCTGTATCTTCTAATCTGTTCCACTGATTATTAGGTCTGTTTCTTTGCCAGTACCCTGCTGTTTTTATCACAATAGCTTTGTAGTATAGTTTCAAGTTGGGGGTTGTGATAACCACTGCCATGTCTCTGTTACCTAGAATTGCTTTTGCTATTCTGGGTCTCTTCTTGTTCCAAATGAATTTTTGGATTGTTTTCTGAAGGTCTGTGAAGTATGCTGGAATTTCAATTGGGATTTCATTGAATCTATATAACAGTTTTGGAAGTATGGGCATTTTTGCTATATTTGTTCTGCCTACCCAGGAGCAAGGGATGTCTTTTCATCTTCTGATATCCTCTTTGATCTCTTTTTTCAGAGTGCTATATTTTTTAGAGTAGAGATATTTGATTTCTTTTGTTAGGTTGATTCCTAGGTATTTCATTTTTTTGAATGCTATTGTGAAGGGAGTTGTTCCTCCAGTTCCTTTTTCAGTGAATCTTTTGTTTGTATACAGAAAAGCTATTGATTTTTGTGTGTTGACCTTGTATCCAGCTACTTTACTGAATTTGGTTATTAAGTCTAGAAGACTTTTGGTGGGATTTTTGGGGTCTTTTATATAGAGCATCACATTGTCTGCAAATAATGACAATTTAACTTCTTCATTTCCTATCTTTATTCCTTTCATTTCTCTTGTCTAATTGCTGTGGCTAATGTTTCCAAAACTATATTGAACAGGAGTGATGATAGTGGGCATCAAGTGGTGATAGTGGACATCCTTCTCTTGTTCCTGGAGACTGGATAAAGAAAAAATTTTTTTTAAATACAATAGAGTACTACTCAGCCATAAAGAATGAGAAATTAAGAGACATTTACAGCTAAATGGATGCACATTGAGGTGATATTCTTAAGTGAAATAAATAGGACACACATTTAAATACCAAATAGTTTCTCTGGTGTGAGAAACTGAAAGTGTAAATGAGGATCAAAATATATAATAGATAATGTGAAATACGAAGAAATAGTCTAAAGGGGAAGGAGAAGTAATAGGGGTAGATTAAAGGAAAGAAGAGAATGGAATTAACATGAGAAGATGCAAAAATGGAAACAAAGACTTTGTAAATAGAGAGGGCTGGAGGGGTTGAAGGGAGGGCAGGGGAATGGGGAAAAATAAAAATCAAGATATATTATGTAAAGGTAAAAATCTCCAAAGATGAATATTGTTATATTGTATACCTAAAATGTACCAATAAAACTAATTTTTAAGAAACTTTCACTATTATGGAAGATGATTTGGATTCATTGTTACCAAAAAAGTAAAATAATACCAAAAATATGTCCTAAAAGTTGTGAATAAACACAGTAGAATATTTGACCAAACATTTGAGCAACACATGTCCCAGGCTTATTGATACATAAAATTAATCATCATAATAAATACTATTCCGTTTCATTATTCCATAAGAACAATAAACAGTCATTAGAAAAATAAAGGTTGTAGTTCCTTCTAGTAGAATGTTCTACAAATGTATTTTTGAAATAGAATTATGAAATGAAATATGAACATAAGGCGGTGTCTGATTGAATATAAGCAATATGTGTTAGCTCTCTGTCACCTGAGGAGATTGGCATTTGAGAAGTAAATATCTACTTGGGCTCATGGCTTCAGAAGCCTCACTCTATGGTCACTTGGCTCTACTATTTTAGTACTGTCTTGGCACAGCACATCACGACAGAGTGCATGGCAGAAGAGGCCTGTTCATCTCGTGGCAGTTGGGAAGCAAATAGAAGGAAAAAAAAATGGCTATCATCTCAGGATTCTTTCAAAGTCACATCCCCAGGGTCCTAACTTCATTGCACTTAGCTAAATTCCTCAAAGTTCCTTCTCTTAATGGTCATACTGGCAGCAAACCATTTACTACATGGGCCTTCAGGGAACATTTTGATTCAAAGTTTATCAGTATGTGTTATGAATCAATAATATAAAAATACTTTACACAGCTTATTTCTAATACTATTCTTAACATGTCAATTGCATCTTTGTCTAAGAATATGATTTTTTCATTTAAAAGTGTCACTTTGTGAGTGTAAAAACTTGAGATGTTTTTCATAAAATAATTATATCTTACAAAAATAGTAAATTATTTATGTCACAACTGTGGTGATTCATAAATTCATGTATTCCCTACTGTATTTCTTGCTCCATTTTCAAACAATATCCATGTGAAGTTGTTTCCTAGTTCCCTAAGCTATATTCAGCTGAGTGTCAGAAGTAGAGGTTGAGGGAGAAGCAAATAAAAAATTTTATTTCAAATTTGTATTGGTACTAAATGTAACTTGTATGTCTAAAACTCATTTAATACAGCCCAAAATAAATTTTAGAAGTCCCTGAGAAGATTTAAAATATAACTTACTTAGAAAAGAATGTTAATTTTGCTTATATCAACTATTCTCATAGAGGGAACTTTTAGATAGAAGAAAATCAGTTCACTATAATACCTTATTTCCCTGTTTTCAGCTTATTTTATCCCTCATAAAGCAATGAGAATAAATCAAATGCATGAGGGAGAGAAAATACAGTGGACACTTGAGTTACATCCTGCCTGATATGAACAACTTGGTTTGAGGCTGGAATTTTAGTTTTAATTTTTGAACAGTCTTGAGTTATGACCCAAATCCTGGCCACTTGTGCTTTCAGACAGTCTCAGCTATAGATTTAACCCTTAAAGAGTTCTGAAAGGAATGTTACAACAATCTTTCCTATGTGGGGTCAATTGAGAAATCCTGGGCCAATATCTCTCTAAGGACATTGAGATCTGTCTAATACAGTAAAGTCGTTGCAGGGTGTGTGGAGGAGCCTGAGCCTTCAGTTGACTAACTTGAATTACAACCAGCCCTTGAGAATGAATTGAGTTTGTAAGTCAAGGGTCCAGTGTAAGTGGAAATGAAATGATCATAAACAATGTCTCTTAATAAATTTATCGCAATCTACTATCATAACTATAGAGATAAAAAGGATCGGAAATATTAGCTATGATGCTGACAATTAACAATTTTTTTCTGATAGTATAAAATCTATATTATACTATTTCATCTGCTGGCATTGAACATTACGTCTTTCCCTTTATAGTCCATAAATGAAACTGCTTTTTACTTCCAGTTCTTAAATCCTATGAACATGCCAGTGAAAAATATATTTGCAATGTAACTCATATGGTTTGACTTGGAATAGAGGTCCAGTGCCATAAATAAATTTCCCTGGGGATGGACAGATCCTCTAAGCAGTCAGTGTCTTCTCTAAAACAGTTGAAGAAACTACATTATGTCAAAGAATGTTAACCGTAGAGTAGGAAATACGTCTCCCAAAAGTCTCATGTATTCAGTGATGTAAAGTGATTGGATCATGTGAACTAACAAGTTCGTAGCTGAATGTGCTTTTAGGTTGTGTGGCCTGGTCAGAAGAGGTAAAACCTTGGGGCTCTGACCTTGAAGGGTATTTTCTTGTTCTTAGCTTCACCCTACTCTCTATGGTTCTTGACTGCCATAGGTTGAGCATCTTTTCCTCCTCCACACCTTTCTGCCATGCTTTTTACTGTTTTGGAGCCAATGGACTGAATCTACTAAAAGCATGAAATAAAGTATGCCATTCTTCTTTTAAATTGTATCAGGTATTATTTCACATCTACAAGAATATAAACAATACAGTTTAATATTCTACACAGCGAGAAAAGTAATCAATTTTCAATATAAACAACCAATGATGCTTGTAATGGTAGAAGGTATGAATGTCAGGCATTAATTCTTACTGAGCGTCTAGTTCTCTAAGGAAATCCATGGAAGATATTAAAGATTGTGGGGCAAATCTAGGCCTATTGTAGCATGATTGTAATCTTAAGCTCTCTGGGAAGCCGAAGAAAGACTAGTTAGCAACTTTGAAGACTCTGTATCTAAATTAAAGATGATAATGTCTAGAGATACAGTTCAATGTGAGGGTCCTGGGCTCAATCCCTAGTACTACAAAAGATTGTGAGACAGCAAACACATCCAATGACTTAATGATGTATAACTATTTTCCAGATTAGGTAAGCCAAGTAGTTAACAATGCATTTGTCCCAATGAGTATAGCTGCCAACTCAATTACTTTATCTTCACTATGCATTTCTCTTTCCTGAATTATTATTATTATTTCTTGCAATATTATTATTATGCTGTCTATTACAACTTTCATTTAGAATATCCTGAATAGGAGAAAATGAAATTACAGATAAAATATTCTTTTCAAATAGAAAGAAATCAACTGACAAGAAGAATGAGTCTTATTAAGATGTTAAATACATTTCTAAATTAGTTCTGTAATATTTTTAGTAAGGTTCCATATATTAATTATTTTTAAACTCAATATGTAAACCAAAGAGTTGAGTCCTGAAGAGTAGCATATAAATTGAAGAGTAATAAAAATACCATATTTCAAATTTTAACTGTGAAATGTCAAATATGTCAAATAATTGTAGAATATCATCAAGTTGGTGATAAAGCTAATCAAAATCTGTGTACATCTGAAGAAAGTGGAGATAATACAAATTAAAACCATATAGAGCTTTCCTCATATCCATATGGGATTGGTCTCAAGACCTCTGGAATACAAACTCTGCAGATGCTTTTCTCTCATAGGATAAATTAGTATTTGTATGTATTCTATACAATCATTGTATATGCTATAAATCATATCTAGATTACTTAGAATACCTAATGAAATGCAAATGGTTTGTAAGTTGGCATTCTATATAGAGAATATTGACAAACATTTTCAGTAGAGGCAATTTTTTTACTAAAAATTTGCATCCTAAACTGGTTGAATTCACCAATTTAATATGGGACACACAGATTAAACTGTAATAAGAAAAACCTTGTTTCTGTCCAGTTTTATATTCAAATTTGAATATGAGATGTTTCTTTTTCTAAGTTTTAGGAGTTTTCTGATATGTTGAAGAAGTTTTCAAGCATTAAATGGACACTTGAAAAAGAGGGAAACATTTCTTGATTTTGATTTCTTTGAGGGACATACAAAAATTGTGGCATTTGTAATACCATCTTTGTTTTTTTAAGTAACTGATATTTCTGAAAAATCTTATATTAAATATTTTAATATGCTGACAAGGTAGAGTAACTTTTCAATTTTGTAAAATGCAATCATTCATTGCAAAAATGTAGGTTTTAAAATGTGTAATTCAAGATAATAGTTGATAATATTTTTGTATGTGTAAGAAAAAAGTTTAAAACATTAAAGTAACATGGAATCATGGTTACTGAAACAATGTGTGTCAGCACACATGCACCCACAAAAAATGAAAAAATCACAAAAATCAATATTTTAATGGTTTTATTGAGAGAAGAATTAAACCTCAAACCATGAAGTCAATTATCTCTAAATGTTTATTTAGTTCACTGAGAATATCTGGATCTATATTCTTTTTAATATCCCTGTTATTTAGTCTACATTACCAAATTAGAGACCTAGGCAAAATTTCTGTTCCTTTGGTGAGTCACTCACACAACATTTAGAAACACTAATATATTCTGAAGGATGATATAGAAAATCAAAACTGTCTACATAGGATACAGAATGTTATCAAACAGGAAAAATCACTGCTGTGCTACACTCTGCTCCACATTCTCCACAAAGAGATGCAGCATTTTCCTCTCAAAAGCAGCTGAGATTGCCACATAATCAAAGCAAAGAAATAAGATTTCTTTCAATGATCTTAGAAGGGTTCATTCCTTTCTAGTTACCAGCTTCCATAGCCATGAAGGGAGAGAAAGCATACAAAAGTCTTTCAAATTATATTGAAGCAAAACATTAAAAACTCTCAAAGTTGAAATTAGGTGTGTCTGGTTTTTAGTCGGTTATGTTTCCCAAATCTTTTTGTTACAGATGAAAACTAAGCCACAAGAAAATTGAAGTTGATCTTAAAGAAAAAGTGATATAATTTTTGGCTAGTGTATATGATCAATGTTTGAGTGTCATGTCATTTTTTAAACAGCATAAACAAAGGAGGTAGATAGAATTTTGTACCAGTTACTCTTAGTATTATAAATAGTTGGCATAACTTAATATAAATCAATCTGTATACTCCAATAATTTTACAGACAAATGTCTGATGACTTTAATTTTTAAAATAAATTACTTCAAGTCTTTTGCATATGCTTTGATGTATAAAATTGTGACATCTTAGATTAATTGTTGGTTGTTAAGCTTCCATTCATTCTTTTTAAAAATCTGATATATATTTAAATGGCATTCCAAATGCAGTTAAATTAGCTTTTGTGTTTGAACACTGTAAGTTAAATTTAACTCAAAATATATGTCTAAATTTTGTAGATAATAAATTATTGATGTACTTTTTATTGCACACAAATGGCAACTTCTTCTAAGTGATAACACTCTACAAAAGCCTAATAGCTGTTCTTTTATGAGAGATTTAATTAGTAGACTCTCAACTCAGTGATATATAGCTACAAAATCTGTTCTTCGTTTGAATCTCTGCAGACCTCCTGGGTTCTACAGTTGCACATATTAATCTGGATCCTTCTGGGAAAATTGTGTAACAGATTTCTTCATTTCTCATTGAAGAATATAATGAAACCACTGCAGTCTACTCTTAATTTGATTATTCTTGAAGACAAATAGTATTTTTGATAAGGATTCTAAGTACGATACCCAAAGTCTCATTAGAATTAATCAAGTAATAGCCAGGATCTAGCTTGGAGGTAAGAATAATAGTCCCAAACCTGAAGAGGTGGGGAATCAAGTTCACTATTATTACTGTATAATGTTATTTTATTATTTGTGGGAAGGTCGAATTTAATGGCAGCTGCCTGTATCTATTTTTAACCATTAAATGAAATTAAGTCTATTATCAAAGAAGAGAGAATTATTAAGCTGAAAAGTATCCTATTAAATATTTTACATAACTTGTTTGGCTTATGTAATACTATACATCATCGAACATATACAAATGTACATTTTATCTGAAATACATGCAATTTATCTTCCATTATCATAGAAAATACTTGTATAACTTTTCTATTTATCCTGTGTGAATTATTCCATTACTTTTGGTTGAATTTCCTGATACTTTGACATCAAAATTAAAGCCCTCTGACACCATAGAGTGGGCTCTATGTAATTGAAATGAGGCTAACTTTGAATCTAAAATTATCAGTTTTCAGTTTTTGGGGTTTTTTTTAGTTTAAAGTTTCAACTTATTTTGAAATCTAAAGATTAATGTGGCCCAACAAATAAAGACTTCTTCAGTTCCTTACCCCATACTGCAATGAAATAGGAGCTGCTCTGCTACATACATGAGGAAAGGTGATACAGAACAGAGTGGGTGAGAATAATGTTTGGAATCACACACACACACATATATATATAGGTAAACTTGTTTACATTGCTTTGGTTCAGGATGTCTGGAATTTGGGATAGTATCATGAGCATCACAGACAAAAGATATAAAATGTCCAAATGATCAGAATGATATGCCCTTTGCATGAAACCAGAATTGATTAAAGTTGTATTCTGTAGAAGTAAAATTTCTTATGAACTACAATCCAATCATAATTCAATTTGAGGTTCTTTTACAATTAACATAAAGAGAATAATATATATATATCAAAATTTAAAACATTTATAAATAAATATTTCCATTTAATAAGAGTATTTCTATTATAAATAGATCATCAGAAATTATTCCTAAATAAATAAAAGCCCCTTTATATATCAATAATTTTATTTATTTATTTATTTGGTACCAGAGATCAAACTCAGGACCTTGCACTTAATAATTTTTAAATCTATCTGTATTTCTGGAAATTCTACTATAGTGACCTCAGCCAGAAACTTAGTTGGAAAAGGTAGTTACTTCAATGCCCTTTTAAGATAATCATTACTCGTCTTTTGTAGTACTCACAAAAAACTAACATATGGTCCTGTCTTAAATGTTCATTGTAATGTAGACTTTGAAACCAGATCAATAAAGTTCTCTTACTCTATTACCTTAAAAAAAGAAAACTACTATTTTATTTAAAATTATTGTTTACTCAAACAAAAACAAATAGTCTTCAAATGTCTTGAATCTTGGATCCTCTTGTTTACACGGAATCTTTGCTTTGCATGACTCCTCTTTCTCTTCAATTATACATTCCATTTTCTTCACAATTGACATAATTTCTTAGATTTCTCCCCAGTAGCACTGTAAAAGTCAAACAACCTCTCAATAACATCACATGCTGGTAGCTAACCCTTCAACATATGGTCTTGAGGAAATATTTGAGGTCCAAACCCTAACATTTATCTATCCATCTATCTATCTATCTATCTATCTATCTATCTATCTATCTATCTATCTACATATGTTTCTTTTTATCCATCTATCCATCCATCCATCCATTCATCTACCTACCTGCCTATCTCCATGACTGAATAAATGAATATAAAATGCACATTAGTGTTTACTTCTATAGGTGGAATTAAACATGAAATATTTCCATGCATCATCATATCAAATGTGTATTTTTGAGGTATAGTTTTATATCATATGGTAAAAACAATCATAAAGCTCAGCCAGAATATATGAGCCATGTTTATGTTATTATGATTTATGTTACTATATACAATATCAATTATTAAATATTTTAATGTCAGGTATTGATATAAGTAATATATTGGTTGCTTCACAAATCAAATTTTATGGATCTTCCTTAATATAAATATCAATTCAAAATTATTAATTCCATATTTGTCCAGTATGAGAAATCTTACATTAATCATTTTTACATCTTTAAAACCTTGTCCCATTTCAACCTTCAGATAAATTAAATAAGTGCACCTAAACAAATTTTGATACATAGTTTCAAAATATATGCCAAAAGAGTAGTTGTGATTCACACTTCTGCCAAGATTACATGAGTTTCTGTTTTTCTTAAATCTAGTCAGTAATGGAAAAGTACTATCTTATTGTGATTTCAAATTTCTTTTTTGTTTTAATTTTGTTTCTATTTTAAATTTTGCCTTTTTAGTGCAATTTTGATATATCATATTCCTATTTTAGTATTCAATTTTTCTTAATTTTTAATCACAAGAAAATGCTCTCATTTTATACTGTATGTATGTATATGTGTGTGCCTTGCTAATGATTTTTTCAGAGAAATGGTGTTTAAATATAATTTTAAAGTATTTTCAGCATTACAGGAAAACTGAGTAAAAGATACAGAGATTTTTTTTCATATCCCTCCTCTTGCCCATAAATGCATAGCTTGCCTCTTTTTGAAAATTCCACACCGCAGTGTTATAGATACAGTGGGAGTACTCATATTAGCAAATGTTTTTCATGGACTGAGTTGAGCATCCAATTTTTCTCTGCACTGAAACCTACTCCATTATCAGGATATACCTTAGGTTCATCCATTCACCTGTGGAAAGAAATGTTGACTGTTTCCAATTTTGGGTAATTATGACTGGGATTGTTGTAAATATTTATGTACAGATTTTTCTGTTAACTAAGGTTTTCAATCTGTGTACCAATATCAAGGAATAATGATTCCTGAATCTGTATTGGGCCATATAGCAATAGCATTTTTAGGTAAATAAGAACTTCCCAACCTCTGGTGAAAAAGTGGCTTTTCTCATTCTCACCAACAATGAATGAGAATTTCTACTGGTCCACATTTTCCTAAAGTTTGATATTGTAATTGTTTGGGATTTTGGTCTTCTAATAAGTGTGTAGAGATACCTGCTGTAGAGATTTAGAATGCCCTAATGACCTAGCTTGTTGAGGGTTTTTGTTGTTTTTGTTTTGTTTTTTGTGTGGTTTTTTAGACAAAGTCTTGCTATATAGTTCAGACCAGACTTGAACTCACTATATAGTTCAGGCTGGCCTCAAACTCAAGGCGATCCTCTTGCCTTGGCCTCCCAAGTGCTAGAATTACAGGCGTGCATTACCATGCTTGGCTGTTGAGCATCTTTTCATATACTCATTTGCCTCTCAATAGCTTCTTCAGAGGGGTACTTTTTCAGGTCCTTGATATACTTTTATTTGGGTTGTTCATTTTCTTGTTGAAATTTAAGAATTTATTCTATTTTGAATAACAGTATTTGTCTTTCAGAAATAGTTTCTCCTAATCTGTGGTTTGTCTTCTCAATCTTTTAAGTATGTTTTCCACTGGACAAAATATTTTAATTTTAGTGGTTAAGTTTATCAATTATTTCTTTTACGGATTATAACTTTAAAACTACATCTAGAAAGTTTTAATTCTGTTTTGCAATTATTTAAAATGTCATCAATTAATTCCTAAAAAAATCAGTTTTATTTTTCTCATTTCTAGTATTAACTTATCAATAATCTCTATTAAAATATGTACAAATACTTCCTGTTACCACATTACATGTACCAATTATTAAACAAATCCACAAGTAAATTTTGGAAGTCATAGAATGAAGAATCAGAATATATCACAGAAAAGATATTTATCTAAAAACTTCAATTTTAAAAAATCATGCACTATCTACTAATATTATGTATAATATTTATGATATCTCTCCTATGTGCTAAGTAACTATACTTGATGCTTATCACATAGCTACAAATAAAATAAAGCCTTTTTATTCTTTCATCCTACCAAAAGATGAGCAAAACAAAGTTTAGTGATGTAGGTTGGAAATGTGTGGTAGAATGAGTTAATTCTGTATCTCCACTATTAAAATGAGACTGGAAAAGAAATACAAAAATAGACATATCCTTATTTACAGGAAAAGTCTACTATTCAGAGGGATAGTGTGCTGTGTGTAATAATAGTATTCTCTTGATGTATTCAAGAAAAAATAAAGAATGCTAATAGGAGAGTAGAAATAAAGTTGGAGATGAAAGAGATGTGAGGAAGATTCATTATGACAATGTTGATAATTGTAAGAATTTTGGAATTTGCTTTAAATTAATTAAGAAAATATTGAAATATTTTAACAGAGTGAGTCATAATTTAAATATTATTTTGAATTAAGCACTTATTTAATGGTTTTGCAAATATTGTGATCAAAGAGAAGAAGAATAAATATTGCCTAACTAGTACTGGGTGGAGTACATTGGTGCACATGTTATGTCTTATTTCATAGTATATAATTTTAAAGATAAAAATAAAGAATTTTCTAAATATGCCAGTCAAACACAACTTTATAACAGTATTTATGTGATTAAAATTATTCATCCTTATTACTATTTTATGCATACATTCTCCTTATGCAAATTAAGATTCTTTACTTTCTCTTTGGCTTTAACCATCTTAATATTTGTTTAAGCAATAGGAAGTTTCCTGTGAATTTGAATATTAAATTTTTTTGGCTCTTAATATTTACTCCAGAAGTATTTTCCAGTAGTTAGTTTAATTTATATAAAGTCCTTTGGTTTCCACAAGCCAAAATAAATGTATTGTATGTATGTAATATTTTGTACTTTATCTATATAAAAGTGATGAGAAGCGCATGATGAGAAGAAAGAGCAGTGAGCAGGAAAATATGGGAAAAATGGGGATGAGGAACTTGATTCACACTACAATTCTAACTGTAGTCCTTTAATTTTTGTTCCAATAATTGCTCTACCAACCACTCTATACCTTAGATCCTGAGCCAGGAGCACTGTTCAAGTTTACTCAAGGAAAACAAGCATTTTTCCTTCCTTTCAGCACTTTGAACTCCACTCTCTTGTCCTAAAAATTTTATACTGAGAAATTCACATATTTCTAAGAAGGAATTACTTAATTGGTTGTTTTTCTGATGAGACAATTTTCTCTTGTTGCTTTCAAAACTTTGTTGTTGACCTAACAATTTGCTTATAAAGTAATTTAGTGAACATTTGTGTTGAATCTGCTGAAGTATTTGGATTTCATTGACCTTGATGCCCACTTCCTCTCCCTGTTTGGAATTGTGTGTGTGTGTGTGTGTGTGTTTCTGTGTGTGTGTGTTCAGTAAACTTTCTGCCCACTCCTATTTATCTGAGAATGTTATAACATGTTTATGTGATTACTAGATCACCTCCTGTAAAACTCAGAGCGTCACTTCACTATCACGTTCTTTGCAATTCCTCTCTCAATGGGTGTTTTCAAGTCATATGTGCTTAAGCTCACTGATTCTTAACTTGATTTGAGTCTGCTGTTGAAGGTTTTTATGGAATTTCCAGTTGAATCATTGTATTCTTCAGCTCCAGAAATTTCTGTTTGTCTCTTATGACTGCTATCTTCATTGAGTATCTAATTTTGTTCTTGTATCATTTTTTCTGACTGTGTCTTGTTCGTGTGTGTGTGTGTTTTGTCATACAAAGCTCACTGAGATTCTTTTAAATAATCATATTGAGTAGTATGTAGGAAAAAACATAAATCTTCATTTTGTCAGGGATGGTTGCTGGAACTTATTTATTCATTTTGTGGTGTCAGATTTCCTTAGTTATTTGTGGTCCTTGTGTCACTGCAGTAATATCTATGCATTTGCAGAAATAGGCATCTTTTTCAGGTGTTTACCAAATGGCTTCCCAGGAAAACTATTTCACCCACCAGGCCATCCAGAGGTTCTTGTTAGACTATCTCAAGGGATCTATGGTAGGCTTGCTGAAGGAGCATTTGACAGTCTGACATGCTACCCATGTCAGTCCCACAAGTGGTTGGATATGACATTTTGGTTTACAGCCAAACATTGTCTGGATTCATGAGGGTGGGCTGGTGTCTGGATCTGTGGTGGTAGGCTTGAGCCTAGATCCATGTGGGCAGGATGGGAGCCTATATTTAATAGAGGAACCTAATATCAAGTTTATCCTGGGGCTGTGTCTATGAGGATGGACACGTTGCTCTGGAATGTGAATTCCAGGGCGCTACTTGGTGGACTAGAATTCTGAATGTATAAGTACAGACATTGAGCCTGGGTTCACTGTAGCTGGCTTGGGCTAAGTTCTCTCACAATGTCATGTTGCCCTTCCTTTACATGGAAGGTATATTTGTCTGTGCTGAAAGGCACTGGCTGGGGAAAGAGGTGACACAGATAATGTGAAAGTGCCTTTCTTGGGTTTTACAATATTTTTTCTTTATTCATCCAGATGCTATACCATATCAGCAGGATTTCTTCAATATTTTAAAGGCATTTTGATTCATATACAATTGTTTGAATCTGTGTTTTGCTTAGATGTCAAGTTCTGAGCCCTTATACCACCTTGTTATTGGATACAATTTTGACAGCAATCATATCTATCATATTACCTCTTGAAGTCAGCTGTAATATTATTGTCATGAAATTAATTATCCATTGTACAAGTCAAGTATACTTATGACATTTTACCAACTAATATAGTTAAAATATGCCCCTCAAATTTATTTGTTGGATACATAAACTTTAATGTAAAAGTGTTGGGAAGTATGACCAAATTCTAAATTTTGTTTCTTTGGTAACGAGTGCTCAAACGTTTGAATTGATGTAGTTTTAAGGTACGTTGAAGAAGTGGGTTTGACTTTCCTCCATTTTCTGCCACATGAGTATCCAGCAACATATACTTGCCAGATGTGAAGCATTAAACTTAGATTCTCAGTGTCTAGGAATGTGAGAAACAGCAGTTGCTCTTTATAATTACCTAGTCTCTGGAATTCTAATACAGAGCATAAAACTTACACTATCCAAAGCATGTATTAAATTAGTAAATATTCAAATGAACATACATATTAAAAATATACATAAATAAGGTGCTCAGACAAGTAAAGGCATATACAATTTAGTACAAATGGACTATTTAAAATTGCCACTTCAGAGCTTGCAAAATTAAAATTAAAATAACTAAAAGAAACCTATGAAATTATTTGAAAATCTTACTGTTAAACTTCTTTAGATTTATATATATTTTTTCTAATGAAAGATGATTTTTTTTTAATCATTAAGTGTGGTAGCCACAATTTTAAGTGATTTTATTCTCTCATTCATTTTTTTGACATACAATTTAAACACTGTAGAAATACTACTGCATGGAACTAGACTTCAAAATTTACATATTACATACAATTGAGTAGGCAATTATAGTAGGCAGTATTTTTTTCTCCAATAAATACCAATAGACTCAGACAATATTCAAACTAAATATTAAAATTTATGATTCAAACACACATAAATACATACATACATACATACTTACCTAGAAAACTACTTCCTCTGGCAGAACCAAAGAGAATGTAAGTGCAAATTACTTTTTCCTGCCAAACAGGCAATGTGTGATTACTTATGTATGTTCATACACATATATGATGGGTGTAAAAGTGATAGTATCTCTAAATGCTAATCCAATGCCTGATTAATATTGTTCTGAAATTCAGTGACCTTTGAAAATTTAGAAATATTTCACATCAACTGCAGTATTGCTACTCATTAGAATATCCATTTTCACTCATTTAGTGTCTGTCTATTGGGTTATAAGTTACTACTCCTTAAAAACTGAGGATAAAACTACTAAATTACTTGTACATAGATAAAAAAGTCAGCCAAATGATCTTCTCTTATTCACAATAATGTTACAAATTGAATGATTTTTTAAGAGAAAAATCTGAGTATCACATATAACTTATTTTCATTTATGATGAGTTGCAAATTTTCCTAGACCTTAACAACATATTTGATTAAAATAAACAAATCTTCACAGACATATTAGTGATATGCACTCAATAGGAATTCACTAGCAATTGCATTTGTACGTCTCCAATAATGACATTTTATGCAACCTTGAAAATTTATGCAGTAGCATTAGAATTACAGAATTACAAAACTATAAATTATACATGTAGAGTACTTATTGCAATGATTAATAGGCAATTTCATATTAGTGTCCTTAGTTTTTTAGTCTATCTTTTCTCTCTCTCCATACCCTTTACTTTCCCTAAGAAATCACTGATATGCTTAATATCACTATATGCTCACTTAGTAACAAATTTCAAATAAGTAAAATCATACAGAATGTATTATTTTGGTCTCTTATCTGCAGATTTTTTAGATAAAATCATATTGTACATAGCCATAGTTTATTCCTTTTTAATGCTGAGTAGTATTTCATTGCATATCTTTTTCATAATGTATTCACCTGTGGAATATTTGAACTATTTCCAATTTTTACAATTAAGTGTAGCATAAATATCTGTGTAAAATATTTGTTGACATGTTTTATTTCCTTCATATAAATAATTAGTGTTAAAAATATGTTACTTTATTCAAATATTTGGTGATCTTTTTCAGGCTTATTTTCAGCTATTTTTTTCTTATTTTATAATTGAATTCCACTATGATAAAAAACATACCTATTTAAAGAATCTATGAGAATAAGCCTGGTTTTATGTCACATAGCATGGACTATTTAGTGAAATATTTCATGTGCACTTACAAATGAAGCATGCTTTTCTAGTGTCAGAAGAAATGTTACATAAATGTAAATTAGATTGGGACCACCAATTGTTTTGAAAATTCAGATTCTGAATCTAAATCAATTTTCTGCTTCTGTTACTAAAAAATGGTATTAAAATTGCCCCTATAGTCAAGAATATGTCTATTCATACATAGAGTTGTACTGATTTTTGCTTAATGTATTTTAAAGTTAGTTATGTTAGAAAGCAGCTATCATGGCCTCTTGATAAACTCAGACAGTAATCTTTATGAATTGACCACATTTATCTTTGCTAAAATTCTATGCTCTGAAACTGTGGTCCAACAGCTTTAAAACCAAAAAAAAAAAAAAAAAAAAGGAAATAAAATTTCTGGTATATAGAAAACAAGGTAATTGAATTAATTAACTAGGTAATTATAAAAATTATAAAAGGGACAGATTTGAAGATAGCATTTTAAACTGCAAACATTTGAATCTAGAATATAAAAAATTTAAGAAATTATTTACATCATATTACATGTCTTTTAAACTATGATATACATACATCACACACACAGGAATGTATATGCCCTTAAAAATGACTCTGCCATTTTACTTGCAACACTGCAAGATATTACACTAACTGAAATAAGCTATAAAAAAAATATATATAGCATGATCTCTTTTATATGCATAGTTTTTAAAAAGTCAGTTAGTTATTAAAGAGTCAAAATCACATTGTTTACCATAGTTGCAATGAAGAAATGTATATATATCTATCAATCAATCAGTCAACCTATGGAGAGATACATATAAACAAATACAAAATAAAAATAAGTTGGATGAACAAGCCAAAAATTCTAATATAAACTATGAAGATTATGGTTAGTAACAGTGTACTGTTTCAGAATATTTGTTAAAAGATTTATAGTTACTCTTAACACAAGAGGAATAGATTAATATATAAGATAATAGTTGTATTAACTTTTTTATTATAATAATCACTTATGTAATATATGCTACATCTAAATTGTAAAACTTTCTTAAAATGTTTTGAGACCTATCCATTTTTATAATAATAACAATTTCCTATTCTCCAACCTAATACAAAGCTTGGTTCTGATCAATAATAAAATCACAAGCAGCACAAACAAAAAAAACCCAAAATATTTTATAGAGATTTTACAAAAAAGGTTATGAAAGTAACAATAAATAATTGAAGTTGCACATCCTAACCATCAGGAAGTTTGAGGACATGAAGAAAGCTAGTGCATGAACATTATTATTAAGAATTTAAAGTGGTACAAAACCCATATGTTCATATGTTGAATATATAATAATTTTTGAACCAGCAACCAGCATAAAATATGTTTCTATTTATCCATATACACACTACTTACCATGAAAGGTGTTCTTAAAAATATTCACATACTTATGAAAGGGACACATAGGATTGTTCCTTTTTAATGACCTCAAACTAGAATCAATATAAAAATCTTGATTTTAACTTAAAATAACATTGTGAAGCAAAGATGATGAGGAGATAATTTCTCTATCAAATGGCATCGATAATCTTTCTTTATGTTCAACAAAATAACTCAGAAAAAATAGAGTACACTGTGTATGACTCCATTAGGAACACAAGAGTCATGGTTACTTCTCTTGTTGCTAAAACAAAATACTGTACACCCAAAGTTAAAGAAGGAAAGGTGTATTTGACACATAGTTTGGAGTGATTTCAGCCCATAATTGGCTAGATCCATGGAAGGGTGGCATGGGAGTGGGATATGATGGAGGAGAAACAATCTATGGCAGGCAGAAGACAGCAAAGCAGCAAAGTAGCAAAGAAGCAAATGACAAGCAGCCATAGCAGCCTTCTTTCCATCCCTTATGTTCTATCCAGGCTATCTACTCTTAGGGTAGGTAGCACTCATACCCAGGGTGGGGCAGACTTCATCTTAGTATCTCAACATGAATCAATCCCAGCATCACATCCTCACTCCCAGCAGCACATACTCTAGATCCAGCCACTCCCCAAATCTCCCACCTATGACTGCATGAAGCTTTGAGGGGACATCTAGATACAGGCCATAATAACAAGCAAAACTGAGAAGGACTTGAATCATAGCACTAGTTTACTTTGGGAGAAGTTATATGGGGATACAGAGTGGTGGTCATATTTTACTTCTTTGACAAAAGTGTATTCAAATAGATATTGACTTGAAACAAATTCATTGAGCCTTTCATTTGTAACTTATTCACTTCATGTATGTTGCTATTTCCATAAAAAGTTACTTAATAATAAACACTATTACTTTTTCTCCCTGAAGTGTCTTCTTTTATTAAAGATATACTGTTATTCACTTCAATATTTTCTTTCAATGAAAGATAGTGACAATGCTATAAAGACATAGTTTCATGAATAGAATAGAGAGTCAAAACTATTTTCACCAAAAAAGAAATTTCTATATCATTTAGTTATAGTTTTCTAATTAAATGTAACTTGATAGAAGAATGGAAGAGAGAGAAGGAGATAAAACTCAGGATAGATGGAAGAAAGAGAAAAATGCAAAAAAATAACATGGTGTGAAGCAAAAATAGACAAATCAATGATGGGAGAGACCTTTAAAAATAAATAAGAATGGGAGGATAGAAAACAACTCAGTGTTTTCACTAAAATTAAAAGCCATTAAAAATAAATAAAAGAGTCCCACCATACCATCCATAAGTGCATGCAGATTGCGGGGAGCAGCTGGGTGGCCCAGACCAATGAGACTGCAGGCAGATTCCAGCCAGGGCTCAGAACCCACCCCAGAGGCTCAGGCACACCCACACAAGCCAAAGGCCTTCCCAGAAAAGAACTGCACAGGCACACAAGCTTTAGCCAGAGCCCTGCCATATCATCAGCCACAAAAAAGGGCCCACCTGGAAAAGCACTACACAGGCACAAAAGCAACAGCCAGAGGTTCATCCTGATACCATTGATAAGTGCATGGAGACCCTAGCCAGAAGTCTCTGCAGACTAGAGGAACTGGGGTGCACATCCCCTAGCCAAAGGCCCTCTCAGACAACAGCTTCATAGGGGGCCCAGCAAGAGAGACACCTAGATACCATCCCAAGTGTGCACAGGCCCCATTTGGAACCCCAGCCAGACAATAGGTCAGCTCAGGGATCCAGAAGGCCACCAATCTGAACCCAGGAATTGGTGTACTGGTGAGCAGCAGAGTAAAGGCTGCTCGGTGGCTTGCTGAGAATTCAAGAACATTAGGTGAGCAAAAAGTTGGCTCAAAAAAGGCACAGCAGGCTGCTTCTTTTGAAATGAGAAGACATGTAAATAAGTCTCAAAACCAGACTTCCAGATAACCTAAGGCAATCTGAAAGGGCAATGAGATGGAACAATGTGATACTCAACCACCTGGACTCCCTGAACTGGCAATGAAAGAGGACCTGGAAAAAATGAAATCAGAAATAATTTCTCACATGACAGCACAGACTGTGCCCATTCTACAAGACATGATTAATAAATCTGGAGCAGACACAGATAAAAAAATAGAGGAGCTGAGGAACATGATGGAATCCCAACATAGGAAGTGAATGGAATCCATAAAAGAGATGCAAACAGATTTCCAGGAGATTAAAAACTCCATTGAAAGTTTAGACAGCAGAATGAGCCAATGTGAGGACAGAATTTCAGATATAGACGATAGTATTATAAATGGTGACTAGGAAAAGAAAAAATTCTTAAAAATAGTAAGGGACCATGAGAAATCAATCCAGCAGCTGCTATACAATGCAAAGAATAATAATATAAGACTGATCGGAGTCAAAGAAGAAACAAGAGAGAGTGAAGATGAAATTTAAAAAACTGTTCACAGAAGTGAAGGCAGAAAACTTCCCAAATAGGGGAAAAGAACTTGACATACAGATAAGTAAGGCATATAGGACTCCAACTAGACATGATCAAAAAAAAAATCTACACATAGGGATATAATAGTTAAGATTCCAGAAACCCAACAGAAGAACAAAATTCTACTAGTAGTTAAAGAAACAAATCACATACAAAGAAAAGCCCATCAGAAGCACAGCAGACTTCTCAACACAAACAAACCCTCAAGGCAAGAAGAGTGTGGAGTCATGTACTGCAAGCCCTACTAGGCAATAAAGACAAGGGAGGGGATATCACAATCCCAAACTTGAAACTATACTACAAATCTACTGTGATAAAAACAGCATGGTACTGACAAAGAAACAGACCTGAGGACCAGTGGAACAGATTTGAAGATGCAGAAAAAACTCCAGACACACTCAGCCACTTCATCTTCAACAAAGGAGCCAAACGCTCTCACTGGAGGAAAGATAGCCTCTTTAATAAATGATGCTAGAAAAACTGGGTTTCAACTTGCCAAAGATTAAAACTAGACCTATATCTCTCACCATGCTCTAAACTAAAATAAAAATGGATTAAAGATCTAAATATTAAAACAGAAACACTAAACTGGCTGGAAGTTAGGTGGAATTCTTGAAGACATTGGTGTAGGAAAAGATTTCATGAACAAAACCTCAGTTGCCCATGAACTAGCACAAACAATCAACAAGTGGGATCTCTTCTTACTAAAAGGGTTCTGCATGGCAAGAGGAGCCACCAGCAGTATGAAGAGACAACTCACAATGTGGGAAAAAATTTTTACCAACTGTCCCTCAGATAAAGGTGTACTATCTAGAATCTATAACGAACTTAAAAAAATCAGACCTCCCAAATTTAAAGACCAAATAAAAAAATGGGCTTGTGAAATGAACAGATGTATCTCAGACAGAGAAGTAGAAATGGCAAATAAACATATGAAAAAATTTACACATCACTGATCATTCGAGAGATGCAGATGAAAACAACACTGAGATTCCACTTCACCCAGAAAGAAGGGCTGCTATCATGAAATCAACCAATAACAAATGCTGATGGGGCTGTGGGATAAGAGGAACACTGCTCTACTGCTAGTGGGAGCGTAGACTGGTGCAAGCACTGTGGAAATCAGTATGGAGATACCTCAAAGATCTAGGACTGGAAGTGCCATTTGACCCAGCTATTCCCCTGCTGGGTATCTTCCCCAAAGAATTAAAAGAATCATA
>NW_004624748.1:18490223-18529695 GCF_000247695.1 Heterocephalus glaber
ATGTAATAATATAGAATTATATATAATATAATTTCAAATATCTCTATCTCTGACCATCTGCATAGTAAGCTTTTGGTATCCATGGGTTTAGCATGCATGGATTCAAGTAACTGTAGATAAAAAATGTGAAGAATAAATATGCATCTGTACTGAACTTTGGAGATATTTTCTTTGATAATACTTCCCCCAAATACAGTGTCACAATTGTTTACATAGCCTTACATTACACTATGTATTATATCTCCTGTATGCAAGTACTACAACATTTTATGTAAGTGACATGAATATCCAAGGATTTTAATATCTGTCAATGTCCTGGAGCCAATTCCCCATAACAACTGAAAGAAGGATCTATAGGTTTTGTTAATTAGCAGAGTGGACAAGACACTTTTTTCCCATTTAAATAGTGATCAAGACATATGGATTGAAGGAAATACTGTTTCATAACCCTTACCTTGCATGAATAATGTTAAGGAATTAATATGAATCAGAAGGTGATTCATCAAAATGATAACCTGTGCCTGCCCACCACCCCCATTCTGTCTTGTATTTAGCCAGTAAGAATATTCTTACAGTGGGCTGGGGATTTAGCTCAGTGGTGCCATGCTGTGCCTGCCTCGCAAGAGCAAGGTCCTGAGTTCGATCCCCAGTACTGAAAAAAGAATATTCTTAAACAATGAGATTATAATATAAACTAATGTCTGCCTCTAGGATATTGTCACAATATTCTATGCACAATGCTTTTCAAATTTGAATAAAGACAGAGCTGAGTCTTTTAAAAATATTAGCTATTTGAGTTTTATGTCTAATTGCTGAACCATGTTTGTGTGTGACAAAAGTCTCATTCTGCCTTTGCTTCCTCTTGGTCACATTTTCAGAGAGAAGAGGAGAGGGAATAACTCTATCACTTGCTTGTCTTCAATCACATTTTATTAATATCTGAGAAAACAAAGTAACAATTGCAATCACCAAAATTGCTATAGAACAATTTACAGTATTACTAAGCCACAAATATCATTTGTTTTCTTTATTATTACAACTTCACATTTAAGTGCTCCAAAATTTTCAATTGCTTGTGTTTGAAAACTTATTTCACTATTACTTTGCTACTATAAAAACAGATTATATTTTAGTTAGGGAAAATTTATTTAAATAATCTAATGACAATCTCATTTACCAAAATAAATATTTGCTTCCCTGTTTCACTGGTATATAACCTGGTATAAAACTTAAAAGTTAACAGACTACAGAAAATATTAATTCCCTGTATTTTCCATTAAGTATATTTCAATTTCATGTTTGTAAGCTCAGGCTAAGAAAGCCATGCAGCACAAAGTATGAAGATATTATTGCTAAATTTAATAGAAGGAATGGAAGGTAGACATCTTCATTTCATGTGACTATCTCTATGATTAAAGTGTATAGGACAGGGTATCTATAAGTGGAAAAAAAACTTAAATATATTTTTTAAGGTAGAAAATAAACCACTAAAATTTAAGCCAGAGTTACTTGTATATGAATACTTTGCCTGAGCATTGATTCCATCTATTAGTGAAAATACGAACAATGTGGGTAAGTAATTTCCAAAATTAGTTTAAATTTTATGCTTTAAATAAGTGGAGTACTTGTAAGGGAATGCACTCAGCACATCTGGAATGCCTTGCCAGGGTAGTAAGTCATTGTGGTTGGTAGGAATCTAATCGTAATAGTAATTTCACCACTCCCAGGAAAACAAGTGAGACTTCTGGGAATTACCTCTTATTCTCAGCCAATGTTGAGTAGCTGAAAGAGCTGTGTATCATTTTTTCATGCTGAACAATTTTTTTCTTTCTAATTAATCATCTAAATGAATACTCATGTTTCTTCACCCCCACTTCTCAATATGAATCAATTTCAAACAGAAGCTTAATGAGAAAGAGAGCAAGTAAAATTTTGCCTTGGAAAGAACTAATGTAAAAAGGGTCAAAATATTCAATCAGCCCTGTTCTCATTAAGAACATTTAGTTGAATAAAGACTGAATACATTTATTGTAAAAGAAGAAGTCTTATTCCATCCATTAATCTGTTGTGCTTCGTGAATTCTAATTTATTTCATTATTATGGTTCACTTACTCATTTGCAAACAAAATTATTGCTATTTCTTCTGTGTATCTTTATTATGTGTGACACTCATAAGAGTGGTGATATTTGTGGCAAAATGTATGGCCATATTTCTGTTTGTATTTAGAAAACAAAATTGATGAATTTTAATCAGAACACACTCATCAATTGTATGATTTTATCCAAAGACATAGATAATACAGCTTTTCACTTTCATCAAGAAAATAAATTTGTTAGAAAAAGAACTATTGGAAAGGATTAATAATTCAAATCACGTTAATACTGGTTTTCAATTAATACTGTTTTTTGTTAATATGGTATAGTCCTTCCCCACATTTTTGGAGGTCAATATGGATGGCTATACTTGCCATTTGGGAAGATTTGGGTGAGGAAGGTGAACTTTAGACTGGTTAGAATTCTTGTAAGTGATCATGATTTATTAATGTCAATATGTAAACTTCAACTCAAGTCACAATTGTTTGACTTCTCATTTACTCCATTTAAATTGCAGTTACTGGATTAAACTTGTATTTTAGTTCGTGAATCAACTTAAAACTAAGTTGGGAAGAACCTAGTAAAACTTGTCATATTATTGAGTTACTATTAAGGCCCAATATTCTTCAAGAGTTATTTTCATCCCTCCCTTGAATGATTCTTTTATCATGTTTTACAAACACTAGTATTTTCACTGCTCTAAATATTTTATTCAAATATTTTTAAACTTGACAGTGACACTATAACAAATTTTAAAATATTATCCCCCAATTTGACAATGAAAAAACCATGATTTAGACAACTGTGATTTTTTCAAGTTCACAGGACTAAGAATTTATAGGCCTGCAAAATTAACTGGGCTGTAGATTCTAAAACTTATGTTTAATGCTAATGGCAGTGATACCAGTATGATAATTCAATGAATGTAACAACTAAAAAAATGACCTCAATGATATTAAAACTAATATTGATGATTAGAAAGATGTTGGGCAATCTTTAATTTCTCTTTCTGGAAATGCTCAGAATAGCATCACCTCAAAAGGATGTTGCTGTCAGGTTTTGCACAGGTTATCTCATGCAGTACTTACCACATCCCAATGAGACAATTTTTCAGGTGGTTAGAGAACTAAATCTTGGAAAATTTAGTTAATAAATTTGTGCATGCTTTCACAGCAAGTATGTGAATGAAATTGGATTCATAACCAGATTTTCCTGACACAAAGTTCATATTCTTTCTACTATACCACAAAGTTTTCCTAACAGCGTATTTAATAAAACACAATATCACTGATGATATATTCGTAAAATCCTTGAATGGAATTTCAATGTTGATCATTTTTAGCCAACTATAGAAATACAGAAATTATTCTGCCAAAAAGAAATGTGTAACAAATTCAAGTGATACCACTGAGTTTTTAGAAATTGTACACAAAAGCCTTTTGAAAAAATGGTTGATTTTTTCCAATACACACATCTGGCTATCTCAAGCCTTTTTAAATAAAGAAATATAATTTTCAAAATGTAGGTTTACAAAGCATAGTGGTCATGAACTCTTTTTCCAGATTTCAAAATTGGGAAGCCAGACACAGAGTTCCTCTGGGCAGTTGGCCCAGTGAATCATGTCATAAATATAGTACTGGTTGAATGTACTAAGTGCCAAACTAAACTCAAATGTTCTATTTCAATGGAACAGATTCTATTGTGGAAGATTTTGGAAGAAGGGCAGGTTGACTTACTGCCAAATTTTTCATTCATCCCTGCATTAGTGACAAAGACACAATTTGCAAGAAATATGTGGGGATATTTTTAAAAAGTATTTTTCTCCTATATAATTACATGTCATATTAATTAAAGCCAATGAAAATATGAAAACAATTTTTTAAAATCCTCTGTTCCTTATGTATACATAGGATGGAAACTGGTTAGATTTGGAATAATAATTTTATGACCAATTAAAATGTAATAGATTTGGGGGAATATGAATGAAGAGCAAATTGGTTTCTTAAATTTAAGTAGAAGGCAATTTGACTAAAGGCAATGGCGGTCAGCTGGTCTCAAATATTTTATGAAAGGATCATAAATACCATATATCAAGAGTAATTAAGACATTACAAAGTTACATTATTTGGAACTAATCCAAAAATAAAGTCTAAATTGAAATAGATACATTGATAGTCAAGAAGCATAATCAAATAGGAGACAAGTTTGCTTAGAAACTTCAAATACCTGGATTGTCAACCTAGGAATAATAATTTGCTTTGAACTGCTGTATAGAGTTGTCATGTTCATATACAACTTTTCTCAGGTCACATCTCACTCTACCTGATGTACCATTGACTCCAAATTTACCAATCAGTACATCCAAATAATGAGCGGAGAGCACACAAAAGTAAAAGATTTAATATTTTCACATCTTGTCTTACTTTTATTCTGATTCAACTTATATTTCAAACTACATAGTGGAAACATACTTTTAGCTTTACCAAAACAATGCTGTCATAAACAAAGCATCCAATATTTTTCTAAAGTCCACAGCTCTATTTTCTTCAAAACATTAGACTATTTCAACAGAGATAATACAATAGTGAACAGGAAAATGAGAAAACGCCATAAGGTGGATAACAGCAGCATTGTAGAAAGTAACAGTCCTCGATTTTCTTTTTAATTAATAGAACTTGAATTTTTATGGAAGACCATAGATTTTCACAGACAATTACAGACATACTTTAAAATCTAGCATACAGATTCTATTTCCTTTATATATTCGAGTAGATTTAACAATTTTGAAAATATAAGTAGCAAATAATATACAAAAGGAATTTGAAAAATGAGCATGTGAACTAAACCATATGTTGGTTATCTCAGTTCATCCCATCCACAGTGTATACATATTTTAGGCAACATGATTTTACTTAATATCTACAATTTTTATTTGTCAAATAAAATTATAAACAATAAATGTGTGCACACATACACATAGGTCCGACCACGTGTGGTCATCAGTGGTGTCTTCTTCATATGTAGTCCATTGTATAAGTCTGTCTATGCATTGTTAAAAATTTTTCTTCTTTTCAGTTTGGCTAGGGTAGTTTAGTGCAATTTGAGAATTAGAATTTGAGCTACTTCTATTACAGGCTTCTATTTTACCTCACTTAGCCTAATTATATGTTTTATTTTCTAATTTTTATGGTTATTTTTAAAATTTGAAATAGACTAAAAAAATTCAAGCGATTTGTGATTTTTTTGTCTTGAATACCTTTTAATTTGAATTTAAGAGAAAAATCAGGATTTCCTCATTCTATTGAAATTCAAATGGTTCATGGACCACTTTTGAGTATAATTTTCATCATTTTTTCATGGGCTAATAACTGATTAGACAAAAAACAGCAAGCTATTCCAAAATTCCAAATGTGTTCAGGATAGGTTTGTGGAAGGTGAATATAAATTGAAAAATAAAAAAGATTCTAATGCTGAAGTTTAAAAATGTAACAAAGATTACTGAAGCATATTCTGGGTGAGTCCTCATGAAAAGAGAGTAATTATATCCTGCCTGTAATACAGATTTTGAATATACTATCACCAGAAATTTACTGACATATAATTGGTATTAAAAAGTGAATTAAGCTTAACGAAAAAAATTTTGCCTCATGAACTTTGAAGACTGGATAGTTTCCAAATGATACATTGGAGGACACTAAATGAGTATGTGAAAATTATTATATCAGATTAGCATTAAACTTAGCAGCAGAGGAACAAACTGACTAAAATTCAAGTCTAAAAGATGTGAGCAGATATGCTAAATATGAACAGGAAGTTTACATAATTTGAAACTTACAATTATATGTTGGAAAGAAATAATATCAGCAAATGACAAGAAATCCTAACCCTCCAGTGATGTTGTTCATATTGAATATTACTGATATATGATGTGATTATGACGCTGTCTAATTCAAGATACAACAGAAATATAATAAAAACTGATGTTTTAGTTTTTGAATCTTCACCTAACATTGAGTTAAATTTTCACTAATTTTTATCTGCACCTTGAGATTATAAAAAAGCAATAAGGTATAAAGGTTAAAGATGTGATTTTAATATGAATAAGGAGAATCCCCTACTAAGGGGTTTCATAATAATTTTGGGAAAGAATAAAAATGTAATGTAAATTTATTCAAAAAGCCAATGACCATTATTCTAAACAAATCTTTCAAAAATGCAAGTGACAATACAATGATCCTTAATTTTATTGCTCACTTTAATTTTTTAATCTTTGTGATTTAATAACTCAAATAACCAAATGCTAGCAAGAATATTAGAATACATATCTACATTGTTAGGCTTTCATTTAAAATAATAAACTCACATTTTAAATATACTATTAGAAAGATAATAAATGATTCTGTATTCATCTAAAATTATTCATCTGATACATCACACCATATTTATTTTCAACTATGTTATTATTCTTTTTGTCTCATATTAACTACATTTTAGTTCTGTTAATTCACAATTTACCAATTGTCTTTATATCACTCTATCATCAGCTCTGTAAATATTCCTATTTGGAGAACGATCAAATAAATAGCTACATTGTGCACTGTGTTGCTCCCACATGGGGTTCAATGGTTTTAAAAATCAAAGTTATTTGCAACCCGAATGCTGTGCTAAAAGATGTTTCAAAGTCTGAGAGTAAAGCTTACTTTACGAAAAGATAAAAATTTTAAATGATGGTCCTGGTTCCTATGGATTATTGAGAAGAATTGAATTGACCTGCTTGTAAGTGTTACTGAGGTGAACATGGGGGAGCCTATGCCTAACTCATAAATCTCAGGCATGTGCTTTTTCCATCCCATGAAGTCCACGGTGCTAAAGAATCTATAAATCTCATGTGCCATATGTGAGCCAATCAATTCCTGAACTTTCTGAGATTAGAGGTTCTTTATATATAGTTAATTTATACCCAATTGGGAGAATGGGTATGGAAGAGAATCTTAAACATAAGAATATAGGAAAAAATAGATTGTGTTGGGTTGTCATATTCTGATGACAAAACAATTTTGCATGTTTGTTTCCTCATAAATTTATAGATTTTAATAGAAAAATTCTGGTTTTGTAAACATGTTATGTGATTAACTGAATCATATACATTCCCTTTGGATTTTATGAAACTAGCTTCAAGTAAGAAAATTGAAATAGTTCATGTTTTTCCATTCTAACTCAACAATCTAATCTAAAATGTGTAATGATTAATTATGTCATGGTTAATTATACTTGTCATGGTTAATTATGCTGCTATTAACAATATTTTATAAAATCTCAGTCTTTTATAGTTTAAGAATGTGGTTTAGAATTTCTAAACACAAAGTTTTCTTTTCAGAAGCAACTAAGATATCATATGTATACACCACTCCTTTGTATGTGATTGTTCAAATTGCTTCTTGTACCCACATTCAATTATTCCACATCAAACCTAAGGCATAGGCAGAGTGGATATAGTATAAAGAAATTTTTGGCTTCTCTAATATATTATTTAAAAATGTTGCCTCTATTTGTATATGAAGAATAGTTTAGCGATACCAGTTTATGACCAAAATTTAACTATTTTATTTACTAGGAGAATATCTATGCTCTGAGACAGTCATCCTTCATGATATTTACTACTAGTTTTACTGTACCGATACATTATTTAATAATGTATAAATATATTTGTATGTAAATGATGCTCAGTGGTATGAGTATGTGGAAATGTTCTTTGCATTTATATTATCATTACAAGCAAAAACAGTAGCAACAATAATAAAGGATCTAGGTTATACATATTATAAAGCAGAAGTACAAAAACAGACATGCCTAACCAGAATGCTGACATATTGTTTCACTGTCCATACTCTTCATACCACCTAATTTTGTGCTAACATTTACAGGTGATATTTTCAGTAGTTTTCACCATTCATCAAATGAAAAAAAATATGCACATGTTCTTAATTGAAATGAATGCTCTCCTTGGGTTTTTTTCCACATTTACTCTCATATAAATTTAATATTTCTTTAGTTTTTTAATTAAAAAAAAGAGTTATCTTCACCTTTGGGCTTTTAAGATAGAAACTGACTTTTTTCCCCCCCGTATAGGAGATCGAACTCGGGACCTTGAGCTTGCGAGGCAGGAGGAGGCACCACTGAGCTAAATCCCCAGCCCTGAAACTGATTTTTTTATGCTTACATTCTCTTAATTTTATTATTTCACCACAAATATTTGCCTTTCTGTGCCAATAGTCATTACACGATTCTTTGCATAAATTTTGAAAAATGATTTTAGAAAACACAAATTCTTGTCTTTGTGAGTCTAGTGATAATGTAATATTTATAGGGATATATTTTTATTTATTTAATTAAATTCATTTTTACTGACACATAAACATAAAATTGTGCATATTAATGGGGTTACTTATGAAGTATCTATACTTATTTACATTGTGTAATGCTTAAGATGATAATAATATCTTCTCAAATAATTTAATTTTGTGGTGAAAACATTCAGAATATTTTCTTCTACATTTTTGAAATATACAATACATTATGGGTATCTACAGTCACCCTACTGTGCAATAGTTCCTATTCCTGTGTAACTGTACCTCAATAACTCTTAATCAAACTATTCTCATCTGTCTCTGGCCTCTGTTCTTCCAAGCCTCTGGTAATCATTATTCTACTCTCAACCTCTATGAAACCAATTTTTGGAATTCTACATTTGAGTAAAATCATTAAGTACTTGCCTTTTTGTTTCTGGTTCATTTAACTGAATATAATGATCTCAAGTCCCATCCACATTGTCACAAATGACACCATCTGTTTAATTTATGATTCTAATGAGGTTTCATAAAACACTTTGAAATTTACAGTTATTAATTTCAATATTGTATAAGTAATATAAACACAGAAAGAGTGTTAGTTGGTTCTTGTATTTCATTTTTAATAACATGCTAAATGTCAGTGCCACATGAAATTAAAATTTGATGCTGGACATTCAAAAATATTATGAAGCTCAGGTAGATTCATAGACTGTTACAAACCTAATGTGATAGTTCTAGATTATAAATAAGAAATAATTTAGATATAGTGCAAGAAAATACAACTATTTATAAGAATCATATGTAATACATGATGATACCTGTGCATATCTCAGGAAATTTCCAAAATACTAATCCAGAGAAAAGTAATATTTAAAGTTGGTCCTAAAAAAGAAAAAAATTTGGAACAGAGGAGTAAGTAAAGTGTTATAATAGAGATATGAGCATGTAAAATCAGATAAATGCATTACCCCATAGTACACCGGTAATGATAAAAACAAATCCCTTAATTCTATAGCTGGTATCATTCAAGTCTCCTGGAACATCTGATGGACAGCCAGAGCCACTGAACTCTGAGTTCATCAGTGCATTTTTGTTTAGGCTATAATTCACATTAACAGTTCTCCACTAGTAACAGAGCACAGCAGGTCCATAATACTAAATGTGGAAATCCTCTATCACAAAGCTTTACTCAAATGATCATAAATGTTATGAGCAAAAACTTTCAAGAATTTTGCTGCACTTTAAAATTTGTCCATCTATTCCTCTTTCTTTCCCCATATTTCACAGGGAAAATTTCATATTGTATTTCTATAGCTTGCCACCTTTCACTTCCTGTGTGTCATTTTCCCTCTTGCAGGTATTTCCCTCAATAATTATTTTGTATATCTAATTCAATTTTGTTGTCCATTTCCTGAATGACTTAACTTATGTAGGCTGTTATAGGGAAATGTGAGCAATACATCTGCACCAAATAAAGATATTTAAGATCTACTTGAATTATGTAAACAACACATAGGAGAGTTAAAACAGGTCTCTCTACAGACATAAAGATGATACTGTCAGATATCCCTTCCTGAAGCAAATTGAAATGAACTAATTCACTAAAGTAAGAGTTACATACCAATTGCAAATATACTACTATTGTTCTAGTAAAAATGTCATAACTATGACTATGTTTTATCACATTTATGATCATTATGATCTGAATTTTGTAGTTAAATTGTAATTTGATAGGAGCAAATAATTATATCCTCTTATTCTTGGAAAATGGGACTGAACTTCACTATCGCACCCAGGATTTAGGTTTTTGTTTTGTTTTTTTCTGATTTACTTTCTGTCTGTGTATGTTAAGAGTTTTACAAGGTTCCTCTCAGCATTTGCTTTCATAATGGCTGTTATTACATAGTCAGGAACCAATGTAAGAATCCTAATTTACATGTACATCCATTCTAAGAATGTACTCAGAGGTGAAAGGGATAGTTTGTGGAGCAAGAACGTTCCCCATCCACTGGACACATTAGAGGCACAAGAGGCAAGTGGTGTAGGACTCCATTTATTATTTTTCTGACATAACTTTCTACTATAATATTGGGTTTGTGATGTCATTTGAGGTTTTCTGTGATCAATGTCACCTCAGAATAACATCTTTCAAAATATATTTGTTTCCTTTACCTCTTTGTTCAGTGTACAGTTAAACTGAGAAATGAATTTATTTACTTCTAGCAAAGTATTGAGCTATTGCTGTATATAGTCCTCAAAGAAGATCACAATCTTCCATTCAAATGATAAATGGCTAGATTTAAGAACTGGACCAAGTTTGGATTTGGGGTAAAGACACTGGAACTTCTATTGAAGATTCTAAATGATTTATTACCTCCTATTGACCTCTATGCCCTTTATGACTGTAATTATGCCATATATGCCTTGATGCCCAGATTTAAGCAATATTCCCTTCATTGCTAACCTATCTACATGTTGTAGGAGTCAGGGTTAGAGCGACTGAAACATTGAACCAGCAAAGTTTTTAGGCAGAAATATAAATACTTTCATAGCAAGGTATTGGTATATATAAAAATATGAATGCTGAGATTATTTGATTGAGATACCAATATGACCTCTATTATCCTCCAGATATTTGCCAATATCTTCCTCTAAATAGCTATTTACTCTGCTTGTAAGATATGACTCAAAATCTACCTGTATGCTATATCAGATTACTTTAACAACATCTAAATGATGCACAGCAAATACCCATAATATGTTACATCTAAATTTCTTCATTGTACACATTAGGAACCTTTCTGGTTGCTCGACAAACCATTCAATGATGAGAGACCATTCTAAAACAAAATTTTATGATTTTTTCTTCAAAGAAATATATTAATGAATAGAATGTTAGATAATATAATGTGATGTTCTGATTGTACTTTTTGCTAACAGATTTTTTCAAAAATATTTGTATCAATTTATAGTTTTATAAGGACAGTATAGTTGTCTATCTGTGGAATATTTTTAATTTTGTTTCTTTTAATCTCATAATATTTCATTGTTTTTTAATTTTCCCATGTCTGATTATTATGGATCTAATTATTTACAGTGAATTTTGATAAATTGTTATTCATATACTTTGCTTAACTATCTTTCTTCTTTGTGGCTTTTTCTTATTGTCTTTGATTATTTTCTTACATATGCTATTTGCAACTTTCACATATTAGAAATGCAGATATATTGCATTATTATATCCTTACTGTTAACCTGATAAGCCTCATGAGGTGCATATCCCTGAAGCCATTCCATGGCTGGTTTACAGACAACCAACATAGTTCTGTACAGCATTTGACAATTGAACTGATGAATAAGCATGGCCATGTATCAGAGTGAATTTTAGTGGAACATATGTAGAAGACTGGCAAGTTAGAATACACGAATTTTGAGAAAATAAGTTGATGTAGAACAATCTTTTACAGGAGAACAAATAGAACTCTAACTATGAACATATCTAGATTTGTTATGGTCAAATAAAAGAAAAATCCCCAAAAATTCAACCAATGGCCTGGTGTCTACTTCAAATTCTCCTTGCTTAAATTGTGGTTACATTTTTAAAAACTATGAAAAGTTGATAATATAATTAGTCAAAAAAGCCAATCTACTTAATATCACTTGGGTTGCCCTACCATGAACATGTTCAGCAGACCATAGTAACCTACAGTTGGGTAAAATCATTTCACATTGTCATTATAATAAAGTGTTGAATATTTCACAAATATTGAATGCCTGTGTCCATAAAATTCTGCTAAAGTAGTACACTATAGGGCATTGGTTTCTTACCCTATTGACACATGACTGACTGTGATCTCCAGTACTCTACTACTGCTTGGCATTGCAAGCCAGTATTCTACTACATAACACTAGCACAGAAAATATCATAGTTTGACTTCCAGTTTGAACTGATTGAGTATTGCTTTCAAATTATTGTAAAACTGAAAAATCAAAAGGTGTAGAACTGCCATAATTAGTTGGGTATCATATCTATATTTACAATGTTTAGAATATAATCCAAAATAACCTGGCCAAAGAATAACAAAGCACAACAAATTTGTAATGGGAACAAAGTTAACAGAATTTGATCCTGATACTAATATATATCATATTATCAGACACCAATACACAATTCATCCTACTATGAATATGATCCATAAGATGAAAGCAAGCATATATGAAATAAAAGGTAAGTTTTTAGGAAATAAGTAAAAGCTGGATATGTACCAAATGAGTACTTTATACCTAAGAGGTATATAGTAAATGAAAAATAAAATAGTAAGTATAAGGTGAAAATGATAAAACAAATATCCTATTAAAAGGAAGCTAGATCAGTAGAAATTATCAGCTCTGAACAAACAAAATTTTTAAGAAAAGTTAGTAGAAAGTCAGGGACTCAAGTTCTGATTTCTATTCAGATGCATAACATATTTGCTACTGAAATCTCAAGTGGAAAGGAAAAAGGCATTTGAAAAAATAACTCCTAAGATTGTCATAAAAATATAAATTTAAAAATTTACAGAAAAAGCTGTTGATCTGAAATAATATAATCTAAAATGAAACAATGACAAATTAAATCACAATGAAACTACTGAACACAAAGGATAAAGACAATAATTGAAAGCAGCTACAGTAAAACACTACAGCTAAACAATATATATATTATATATATAATATATATATATATATTATATATATATATATACAAGGCAGAAAAGATGAAAATGACACAAGATTTCACAATAGAAATCACAAATGCCAAAAACATTGTGATGATATACATAAAACCCTGAAATTAAAGAACTGTCAAATCCAAATTTAATATCTTTAAAAACATGTTTAAGGAATGAAGATAAAATAAAGAGGTCTGTCAAATGATGGAAAATAATATTTTATCAATATACCAACGCTATAGAAAATGATACAGACTGAAGGAGACATGCATCTTTAAACATAAAGGAGTAATACAAACAGTAATGTGCCAGTTCTGTTTTCTGTTGTGAACTTGACTGGATTAAGTGACTCCTGGATAGGTGATTAGATTGTGATGAAATATAGTATTCATAACTGAATGGGTTATTCAGACCTGGGGCTTCATGGAAGAAGTTAATGATAGAGGCATGACATTTAGGACTATATCTGGTCCCAGTCTCTTCCTTTCTGGCTCGTTACAACCAGCTGGGCTTCTTGGATGCCATGAATTGAGCCTCTGTCATAATATTTCTGCCTCGAAACCAGCCAACCATGGACTGAGACTTCTGAAACTGTAAGCCAAAAAAATCCTTCTTTTCTTAAAGAGTCTATGCCCAGCATTTTGCCCCAGCAACAGAATGGTTATTAGTATAAGTAAATATCTAGGCAAGTACAAAAGATATCTTCTGCACTTAAATCTTGAAAGGAACTCCAATATTGGAAGAATATATAACTGTATCTATACATCTATATACATAAATATGGATACCTCAAAATGTAGAATTATTATCACTTAAGTTGAGAATTATATTTATATAGGTAAGACCTTGGAAAATTTAGTTTAATAATAATTATTCTTTGCTAAATAAACTTTCCTTTAAAATATGACTGACAGAACTATATATTCTATGTATATGGTAATCAAAATGCACTCATATTTATTATTGATTTTTATCCTGTGATTTACCTGAATGGCAAAAAAGAAAAACAAATAAGATTTTGAATTAACATATTTTTACATTCCTTTACACTCACCATTTTTTAAAATATAGCTGATATGTTTTAATAATTTCTGGATAAGATGAATAAGCCAACAATTTTATATGGTGCGTTGTATTATAATTTGGAGTGATTACATGGGCTCCAGTATGTGAAGCAGTCTAGCATTTTGTTTCTGTTCTGTCCTTTATGTACACAGAACAGAAATATAACAAAACTTGCATATTTCTTGGACCTTATCCCTTTCATTTAGTAGTGGATGTTTTGTTAAAAGACTACAATACTGAAAGAGGGATGAGGATGCCCAATTCGTTCAAGTTTAATGGCTTTTATGCAATTTAGTTCATTTTGTGCTTTCATTTACTTTTAAGCATGACTACAGCATATTTAGCTTTATTTAACTTTCAGATTTTCCAGAGAAATCTTTGCTGAGGCAGATTGTCTTGCAAAGGAAAACAACTACAATAGCCTACCGGCGTAATTTGTTAGAAAATTATTTAGTGATTTTAACAATGTTAACAAAAGCAGAACATTAAAACTCAATTGGCAGTTAGCAACATTTTGCCTTGGGCAAATTTGGCAGCAGTTGTCTGTTTGGGATATCAAAGCAAAGCCAGTTGAAAGACAATTTATAAAAAGGAAGAAAAAAAAACAGTGAAGAAAAATACTTGAAAACAACAAAAAAAGAACCAATAAGTAGCTGAGGTACCATGTCTTCTCTTTATTTATATGCTTTTATTCCCAATTTTTTTTCTGTGAAACCAGTCCATTTGAAATTCAATCACTTTCAATGAACTGTGAATTGGCCATGATATTCATGAGAACATTGAATATAGATCTAAATATAACTATCTTGAAATTTCTCTAAATTTCTCTAAATCTAAAGCAATTGTTTTTCCTTAAAAATCATTTGTATTCTATACGTATTTCTACAGTGTCATAACAATGTTCAGAATATTAAAGAATGAGTATTTGAAGTTAATGTCATTTTATGTTCTCAGTATGAATCCCAATTACAGGTATTTTCCCTCTTGAGACCACTAAAAACTCCCAATTTCAACCTTGCAATGTTCCTCTAGACTCAGGTAGCATGATGCAGATCTTTTAGAAATTGTGTCTTTACAATTTCCTAACTTTCTGTTCATGTAGAGAGATCATTATTTTACACAGCAATTTTGTACATTCAGGCCTCTATAATTTTGAAAAGTGAAAAACTTTCCCCAAAATTTCAGATTGGTTGTTTGTATTCTCTTTCTTATCCTCATCTTGTTTCTTTATTTTCAGCAGATGAATAATAGAATTAAGTACATACAGATGCTTTTAGCTAAACCAAAATCATTTTCCCTCATTTTACCTGCAAATGTTTAAAGGTACCATTAATATAGGGAGGGAGTATTAGTATGATTTAAAGATCATTCTGTTTTCAATGATCTCATACTCTAATGAGAAGAAGTTAAAAACAAATCTTTGACAGATCATATTATTTTCAGCAATTCATTATTTCCCTGGTAGAGGAACAAAAACTGACTCTCACAGTTGCGTATCGATAGAGTATATTTCCAACCTCATTTGCAGGCCTAATCATGTGATTTTTCTTGAATCAGTTGGTGCAGTTGTTTCAATTTGCCAGTTCTGAGCTAAGACATAAAAAGGAATCCCATCTTTCACTTATCTCTTGCTCTGCGTATTTGTCCTCAAGAGCAATATGTTCCAAATATGGGCTCAAAGATTGGCATCACTCTCAGAAGAAATAAAAATAAGAAGCAAGTGCAATAGCTAAACTTCAAGTGCTGATAAGTTATGTAATCTGAAAATGTCACCAAAACCTTAAAATTATTTATGAATTAAACAAAGCTCAATAGTATAATATAATACAAGTATTCATTTTTCAATTCTTTTAAAAACTAGAGCCAGCACCAGGCCTCCTGTGTCATGCACAGGAGGCAGAAGCAGAGACTTGTGCACACAGCTCCAGCCTTTTAATCCACTTCTGGTTCCAGGCCTCATGCAACTTGTATGAAAGGCAGGAGTGAGGACCTGTATGACCTGCCCTCTCTGCTGCTGCCTCCAGACATTGAAGCCAACTATGCCAAAAGAACAACTATCTCAGGTAAGAATAATAGTTAAGTAAATGGAATAGAAAGCAAAAGAGCAACAGGAAAATAATGAAATGACAGAAATAGGTCAACATTTATCAATTGTAACTATGAATACAAATAAACTCAATTACCCAATCAAAACACAAAGATTAGCAGAATGGATCAAGAAAGAAAATCCAATTGTAGGCTATATAAAAGAAATCCATTTAAAACAAAAAGAAATTTTACATGCAATGAGCTTTAGATTTTAAAAAGTGTACATTTATGATTAAAGGATAAAAATGAAAGCAAAAATAAAACAAAGACAAATAAATTAGCTCAAATACATCAAAATGCAAGACTGTAGTATTTTCTATGCTTGGTAATTTAGGATCAACAGAAAGTATTTGTCCCTAATTCATAACTGATCTAAATCTGGCAGATAAAATGCATAAAAAATATAATAAAATAATATAACAAAAATAAGAGTATGTAATATATACATAAAAGAATATATATTTGCCAGAGAGAATATATATTTCCTATGTATAATGAATATATAATGAGTTGTAAATCACCTAATGTAGTATGAAACTCAACATTAGGAGGCTCTTTTATAGTCAACCCCTACAGGCTATAGTATTAAAAAATGGGTTGGATAATGTGTTAAGTTGAATAATGTTTTCCCCCAGAATCAATGTGTTCTCATTTGTGAATACTGTCTTTATTTGATAGACAGATATAATTGGTAAATCTTAGGTCATACTGCAATAGGGTGTACCCTATACCCAATACCAATATCTGCATACAAAAGACATGGGGTGCCACAGACAAAGCAGACAAATTTTAAGAAGGCTAATAGACTAGGAAGGCTGAAATTTCACTTATGCAAATGTATGTTAAGGAACACCAAAGACTGCTTTTGAGGCTTAGAGGCTAGGAGAAGGCAAAAAAAGACCCTTCAGTAGAATTTTCTAAAGGAGCAAAGGCCTATTGACATCTGATCTCAGACTTTGATTCTCCAGAACTGTGTTACCTGTGATAGACATTGTTGCTTAAGCTACCACACTTGTAGTAGTTTATTACAGCAACCAGAAGCTACTAATACAGTCAAAACTCTACAGACAAAAGTTGAAATTTTTAAAACTTGGATTAACATTACATTTTTGGTACCAGAGAGTAGTTTGATATAATACTATTTTCCTTTTTGATCACATGATTCTCTACATATATTGAGATAAGTTGGTATGTATGTGTATATATGTATATGTATATGTCATATATTGGGAGTATATGTACACATTGCATATATATATATATATATATATATATATATGTAGTGAGTGTGTATGTGATGTGTGTGCTGAATCTCATTCTAAGGCTAGTAAGGAATAGTTTGAGTCTTCTGGTAAAAATGGCAGATTTAGTATCTTTTTAAATTAATAATCATTCGCACAATCCTTATACAGTATCATGCAGATATTTTAAAAACAGCTTTATGAATTTTAGTCTGACAATAATATGGTTGAAAGGAAACAAGAATTGTAAATATGCATTCAGAAGTTACCAAGAAAGAACTTTGGCAATTGACTCAAAAGAGCAAAGGGGAAAGGAAAGAAGGGAAAAGCAAAATTATGAGAAAAGAAAAAAAGTGGAAATGAAGTCTATGTAAATAGGGAAAGGTGGAGGGGGTGAAGGGCACACAGGTAATGGGGAAAAAATAAGAACCAAGATACATCATGTACAGGTACAAGTACCCAATGATAAATGTAAACATATTGTATACCTAAAATGTACCAATAAAAGAATATAAGAAAAAAGAAAGGAGCAAAGATACAATCAAGCTGCTTTTACTGCCAGGCTGGAGAAAAATATTCTCTATTGAGAACTGAGCATATTCTCGCAGTACAAATATGCAAAAAAAATGTTTTAAATCTTTGGATATCTAAGCACTGGTCCTCCAAAGGCCTGTTTGTGGAGAGCAACTGAAAAAAAAAAAAGGAGGTTGCATGCAATGCCTTTGAAGACACTGACAGAATACCACATACTACTGCAGGTGAACATTACTAGGTGATTCTCTGTGACCGCACCAAGCAGGATAAAGAGGTGTTTACCACTGAGGTGGAATGGACCGTAACAGGATTCTCTTTGATGCACCAAGAACAACTCAGAGAGAATGGGATTGAGAGGATGAGGATTTTCAGCAAGGAAAGGATTATGAAGTAAAAGTTTTACACAGTTTAATATGGAAAGTTTGCCTCCTTTCATCAGCCTTATCCATGTCAGCCATCATACTTGGAAACAGATTGAAAGATCTTCTCTAAATAATATCATCATAACTTGCCAAAAACACCAGTACATGCCAACTTCTGAGTCTTCTCAAACCAAACAATTCGTAGGTTAACTATTTTATCCTAAGGTAGATTTCTAAAAGAACTCAAGCTCATAGCCCCATGTAGAATTTTAAAGTAATTCAGCATCAAGAGAGAGCCACAAATCAGTAGACCCTTGAGAATAAATTCAAATGAAAAATCAATGATATACACAAAGATACAGAAATGGAACTGTAATTCTCTAGCTTTAAACAATATTTAATGATTACAATATTAAAAAATTGCACTGTAGTTTTAAAAATTGATGCCTTTTTTGAATGACAGTACAATTTAAAATCCAGGCTGAAAGTGAATAAAAAAGATAATTTCCTATTTCTCATAATTGTAAATGAATAATGCAATATAAATTGGAAAACAGACATATATATGTATGTGTGAACAACTGCAGTCATGAATTCTGAAACAGAAACAAGAATAAATGTATGGAGAGGAATCATGCTGAAGATGTCTGTTTTAGTCAACTATCATAACATTATTTCACTTGAAAACTGTATTTGAATTGTTTTTATAACTTAATATGTAATTTAATAAAAGAATTGAAACATAAAAGAAAATAGTGGATGTAAATAAAACTCATAAAATTTATTTGTGTTTGAAACTAATGGTAGTTTAAAGTTTGAAAGATTTTCTCAAAATGACATGTTGAAATCATGATTAAAAATGTTTCTCATAATAGCTGTTGCTGTGTTTATACATATTTACATATCACTTAGTCATGTATTTTAGACTAAAAATTTTAGAGAAATTTTATAAGTGTAATGTAATTTAGCTAAAGATGAATTAAAATGAAATAGATTAGGGCTGGGGATTTAGCTCAGTGGTTCCGCTGCCTGCCTTCCAAGTGCAAGGACCCGAGTTCGATCCTTGGTACCAAAAAAAAAAAAAAAAGAACTAGATTCAGTAAACATGGAAATGATTAAATTAAATTATATTGACAATTAAAAATAATTCTATCTCTACACTCTTCTTGTCTCAAAATTTCAGGAATTTCATTGAACCCTCAGAATATTAAACCCCAAATAAATCACCTGTGATATTCTAGAACAAATTGACTAAAATCACAGTGAAAAGGAAGCTTTGAAAAGTATAATCAATATTATTTGTACCTTTTTTGTATGTGATAAGTAAATTGTCAAGCTATAATATAGTAGAAATGTGTGTATATACATAATTAAAACACAACTTAATTTTGTAAAAACTATATCCTCTATGTTTAAAAAAAAAGCACATGAATCAAATGAGTTTTAAGAATTACATGTAAATCTGAATGTGTTGACTAGTTTTCTATTGAATTTTATTACAGAATAAATTATGCAATCCAAAGAAGAAAATAATGTCTCTTGAAGTTTACAATTAAATGAAGAAGAAATAGTGACTACAGAAAATGTAGAATGAAATAAATAATAGATACTTTCCTAACATTAACGAACTACAAAAAAGCGAGGTTCTAAAAGGAAATACAGTAAACAAGTAAAGTTTAAAGATTGTACTTTCAAAAATTAAATTCTGAAGGGCCGGGGATTTAGCTCAGTGGTTTCACTGCCTGCTCCCTAAGCGCAAGGACCTGAGTTAGATCCCTGGTACCAAAAAACCAAAAAAAAAACAACAACAAAAAAAAACCAAGAAAAATTAAATTCTGAATTACTAGCATTTATAAAATTATTGAGAAGTTATAAGAAAACAGAAGTAGTAATTTAATATCTTGTATAAAATTCTATGAACATTGCAATTGGTTCACAAATTTTAAAAAGGAAGAAAAATAAAATTTAATATTTTGGAGATGAATTTTCGTTAGAATATCAAAGTAGTGTTGTATTTTTGGGTTAGAGGAATAAGAATTAAAGTTGTGTAGAAAGTCGAAGAAAAAATGCAGATTAAAGAGACAATTTAGAATGCTAGCTAGTAGATAAAATAATATTATTTTTGCCAGATTAATTACCTTCAAATCACCAAGGTGGTGTTGTGGCTTGAATATGAACCTTTTAAACATGAGAAATATTTTTCTATAATGATCTCCCATAATGTAACAGGAAATATTACTCTATCATTTTCTTAAGCAGGCATAAAATGCATGTAATGTTTATGTTGAATATTTTCTGTGGTATGACTGGGCTGAATTCCAAGTTCTTGTAGAATTGCCAACGTAAACATTGACTGTTGAGAATACAACTATATATGCAATTATTTAGATCATATTTATAACAGTAGATGTGAAAATACATTAGCAAAGTCCTGACAAAGTCTTTATAATGCAGTATTTCCTGTGAATATAGCTCGTATAGATTATAATTTCCTACTCATGAATATGGTATATGAAAATAAATTACAAATCACAAATATAACAAACAAAATATGCATAGCAAGAAAGCAAGCAAATATAAATGTTTGATTTGTGTATACTAAATTTTGTACTATTTCATTATCATATAAATAGGTCACATATATAATATTCCATGCGTTAATTCTGATAAATGCAATAGTAAAAATTAAGATTAATAGTTTGCTTTGAAAGGTTTGCTACAAGTTATATCTGCAGCACTTTTCAGCATGTTTATGTTGTAGTCTGAGAAAGTTTGTGCATTCTGTGATTTATAATATCTGCTTATTTATATGTTATAGACTGCTAAAGTATACAAAATTGCCTTCTTCATTCTCAACTTTTGATGCTTAGACTTTTACAAGTTATGAATTCTCATAATTCTTGCCAAACGAAAAATAAACAAAAACTCTGTTGAACATTAAAAGATGATAATTAAAAGGACCAAGATATTTATGAGCACTCTAGTGAAGTCTACAGTTAGTCTATTATATTTTCCAGGTTATTATTAATATCATTACTTATATTGTGTATATCATTAAATTAGTAATTTATCAATTTTATTACCATTTGTCTAGTATTTTCCATGCATTTCTCATGGAATTATGGAGAAAAATACAAGAAAATGTTAACCCATTCTTCAAACTCAGTTAGATTTCTGCCCAACTGCAAAAATATATTAGGAAAAATGGCAGTAAATAAATGCATATATAAAAGTGAATTGGTGTTCCTAAAGGAAAATGTGAGAATGGACACTAAAATATCCTGGAATCCAGGGGAACCTGGGAAAAATAACCCTCACACTGATATTTGAAAAATGAGTTAAGGTCAGGTTAGCTTAAGTGTGGATGGGGATTCAGAGAAAAGTGAAAATATAAGCACAAGGGTACATGTTACAAGACAACACAACATGTTTCTGAAACTTCATGCAGTTGATTATGATAAAGTATTGAATGTTGGAATGATTTTAGCTGGAAATGTAGCTTAGAACTTTAGTGAATCTACAAATATTCTAAGGTTTTTACAAAATGGCAGAGTAGCAATCAGAAACAAAATTCAGCTTCTTCTTTTCTCATAATTTTTCCTTTCCCTTTTTTCCTTCCCCCTTCCCATCCTGCCACCCCTACCCTTTGGGCCTTTTGTTCCTATTCAAATTATCAAATGAAGTCTATGTAAATAGGGAAGGGTGGAGGGGGTGAAGGGCACACAGGTAATGGGGAAAAAATAAGAACCAAGATACATCATGTACAGGTACAAGCACTGCATGATAAATGTAAATGTCTTGTATACCTAAAATGTACCAATAAAAGAATTTAAGGAAAAAAAAAAAAATTCAGCTTCTTCAAGAGCCAAAATCCAGCATCTGGAAAATTCGAACTTGGTGAAGAGAAAAAAAAGAAGTGAATCTCTGGGATCAGAGGCTAAAGAGAAGTTGAGGAAACAGACCACAACACAGAGAAAAGAATAAAGCATTTTGGAAGCTTATCCCAACTCCCAGTAAGTGAAACCTGTTTTTCAAGATATAATGTAAGCCCCAGGGATGAGACCTCAAAGGAGAAACAACAGTCCAGACTGTAACAGCAGTGCTAGCCCCAGGAAAAGCTCATGAATATTGCAAACAGCAAAAGCAGTATGAAGTATTACATGTAAGTAATTTCTTCTATGTAACAGGAAATAGATAAAGTATCCAGTGCAGTGTTGCCATATTGCTAGTGCATTTAATCAGGCACCATTTTCAGAAGGGGTTGATTATATAAGACCGAGAGTTGGAACCACTAAAAAATAGCTCTTCGGGGTTCCCATTGTACCTCTCTTACTGTGACTAGGTGAGAGACAGTCACAGGACACAAATGGGGAGAAGGATCAGGCTGCACATAGATGCCCTGAAAATTTTGAACTCGAATTACAAATGACAAGAGCTCCACCTTCTGTGGTGAGAAACCAGATCCAGCTTGTGTGGCTCCAAGAAGCAGCTGAGTCTAAAGGGGCTGGTTTGAACTACAGTGGGCTGTTTCAGTCCTTGCCCAGCTGCCTAAATCCTTCACGGATCAGAGGTCTGACTGCTTTCCATATCTATCGACAGGAGAAAGATCACCAAAGCTTGGATAAATGGACAGAGGGACCTGTGTAATGTAGAACAACTTGCAAACCAACAGGCCATGGAACTTGGCAAAGAAAACTAATCAGCTGGATTCCAAAACTGTGGATCCTGAAAAGAAACCACTCATTGAAAAACAGAGAATGATTTTACTCTCCACTCTCTCCTCTTTCTTCAATGGTTTTTTTCAAGGTTAGGGGCAATTTTCCTTAAAATTTTTTTTTTCTTTCCTGTCTTTTTTTTTCTTAAAGGTTTAATTTTAATTGTTCTTATTTTTCTTTTTTCTCTTCTTATTTTTCTTATTTCTTTTATTCTTTTACCTTCTTATTTTTCTTTTATTCTTTTATCTTCTTTTCTTTATTTGTTCTGTTCTGTTACCTTTACTTTTATTAATACCCTTCTATGCTTGATAGGATCTCTTGTCTCATTTCTCTACTTCTCTTAAAATAAATTTTCAAATATTTCTTCTTTGACTCTCCCCTCCCCCTTTACCTTTATTGTACTAACAAAGAGCTTTGTTAATCTTTATATACTACAATAACTCCATATTACTACTTTTGAGTTATTTTCTATTTTTAGTGGAGAATTGTTTTTCCACTTAGTAGATGTTTACTGTATTGCCAGTATTGTATTCATTTCTCCTAGTGTTGACTGTGGTGCATTCCTAGAGAACTGGTTCCTGGCCCAATTACACTACAACCTCCTCTCTCAAATTAATGAAAGTGGTCTGAACTTGGGACAGAGGCAAAGGCTTAAAGTGCATTATTGAAAAGCAGACACTAATTAAAGAGATCTCTATACCCCAACAGTTTCTCCATTATAAGCAATTATAACATAAAGAAAAGCAAAATGAACAGCAACAACAACAATAAACAGAATCTGGAGAAAACAAAGCAACAAAATGCCTTCTAAAAATCCCAGCTCTCTCAAAGCTGATCCATGGGGAATTGAGGGAGTGGAAATCAGAAGCCACAGAGCTGAATTATTTGAAAGGATAAGCAAGAACATTAAAAAATAAAAAACAGATCAATAAGGTGCTTGGAGAACTCAAAGAACATATAATTAAACAGATACTGGTCATATTAACAAGACGGTTTTGAAATTTACAGAAGATACTAATAAAAGGCTACATGATCTAATCAATTGAAGGCTGCTAGATGATTCAAAAAGTCTAAGATTAATTGGAATTAATGAAAAATCAGAAGAGATCACAAATAGCATAAAACATATGTTTGCAGAAATAATAAGGAAGGAATTAAATGTACAGATAAGTGAAGCATATTGAACCCTAAATAGCAATGAAAGTAAGACAATCTCTCCATGAAACATTGTAGTCAGGATCCCATCAGTTGACAGAGCCAGCCGTCACTAGTCAAACAGTACCTGAGGAGAGGGGTGAAGATTAAGAAAAACAACACAAATTCGGGGGAAAAGAAAAGGAGAGGCGAGAGAGAGGGCCTTCTCCTTCCCACTTTATTGAGCCTTTTATATATCCTCCTTCATCACCCACAGCCTCCCTCCCTTCCTCCCCTCATGACCAGGTGACTAATTATTTTGACAGGGAAAAGGTCAATTATATTTTTACAATTCCGGGAATGTTACTTTCTTGTCCAGCAGTCATTATGTTCTTATCTGACTCAAGAATCTCAAAAGGCTCAGGGTTGTTTCAACGCTTCGCTCTCCACAATCAGTCTCATACAGGGACAGAATCTTAAATTCTCTTAAGAGAGAAGCAACAAATCATTTATAAAGGTGTTTCACCCAACAACAGCAGAATACACATTCTTCTGAACAGCATAGGTACCTTCACAAAAATAGACTACATGCTAGTCCATAAATCAAGTTTAACTGGCAAAGAACCAAAATTATCCCATGCATATTATCAGGTCATAGTGTAATGAAACTACATATCAATGGCAAAAGAAACAACAAATTTATGCAAACACATGGAAATTACATAATATCCTCTTGAATAATTAATAGGTCATGGAAGGGACCAAGAAAGAAATCAGACATTTCCTAGAATCAAAAGATAATTTCAGTACAATATACCAGATTCTATGAGACAAAATGAAAGCTGTCCAAAGAGGGCCATTTATAGCTGTGAATGATCACATAAGAAAAAATGAATGAGTGCAAGTGAATACTTAATGATGCACCTTAAGGTCCTAGAAAAAAAGAACAATCCAAATTCAAAACTACCACAAAGAAATTATAAAGATCAGAACAGAAATTAATGAAATTGAGAGAAAATTAATACAAAAAAAATCATTGAAGTTAAGGGCTGGTTACCTGAAAGCATGAACAAAATAGACACCCCTAGTCAACCTTATGAAAAAAAGAAAATACCTACGTTAACGGAATTAGAAATGAAAATGGCAAAGTCACAATGTATGCTGCCAAAATTCAGGAGATTATTAAAGTAACTAGATTCTCAAAGTAAATACTTTGAGAACTTTTACTCTAATAAATTAGAGAATTCAGAAGAAATGGATAGATTCTTACATATATATGAATTACTAAAACTGAACCAAGATGATATTAAAACCTTGAATGATATAATAACGGGCAATGAAATTGAAGATATAGTTAAAAAAAATACACAGTAAGACAATCACAGGCCCTGATACATTCACTGCCAAATTCTACAAGAACTTTAGGAAAAATCTAATACCAATACTCAACAAACTCCTTAATGAATGTTAAAGGGAAGGGATATTTTCAAAGTCATTCGTGAAAGCTAGCATTACTCTGATTCCAAAACCAGAAAAGGACTGAACAAATGAAGTAAATTAGAGGCCAGTCTCCTTAATGAATATTGATGATGAAATTCTCAGCATGAATTTGGCAAACAGAATGTAAAAAAAATTATCAAATATTTCATATATTATGCTCAACTAGGATTCATCCAAGGGAGAATGATACAATATATGCAAATCAATAAATATAATCCATCATATAAGCAGAAAGAAGAATAAAAATCACATGATCATCTTAATAGATGCTGACAAAGCCTTTGACAAAACCCAACATCCATTCATTATAATAATATTAAAGAAAATAGCTATAAAAGGAAATTATCTCAATCTGATAAAAGCCATTTATGACAAATCAATAGTCAATAATATATTTTTTTGCTTTGTTTTTTGGTACCGGAGATCGAACTCTGAACCGTGTACTTGCGCGGCAGGCGCCGGAACCAGGGAGCTAAATTCCCGGCCAAATATGGTTTTTTTGTTTGTTTGTTTTGGGGTTTTTTTGGTACTGGGGATTGAACTAGGGTCCTGGAGCTTGCGCAGCAGGCAGCAAAACCACTGAGCTAAATCCCTGGCCCCATTAGTCAATGATATATTAAATGAGGAAAACCTGAAAGCTTTCCCTCTAATATCAGGAAAAAGACAGATATCTACCATCACTTGTCTAGTTCATTACAGAGCAGTCAGACAAGAGAAAGAAAGAGAAAGGTATACAAATATAATTAGTCAAATTATCATTATTTACAGATAGCTTGGGTGACCTCAAGATTTCCACCAAAAATCTCATAGAATTAATGACCAGATTTAGTAGCATAGCAGGATATAAAATCAAGACCTAAAAATCAATACTGCTCCTGTGCACAATGAACTCACCAAGAAAGAAATTGAGAGAATAATATCATTCATAATAGCATAATGAAAAATTAAATACTTAGGAATTAACCTAAGGAAGGAAGTGAAAAACTTCTAAAATGAAAACTACAGTACTCTTAAAAAGAAGTTTGAAGAAGACAATAGACAATGGAAAGATATCATCTATTTCTGCATAGGCAGAACCAATATTGCCAAGAAGGCCATACTTCCAAAACTCAATCCCAATCAAATACCAATACCATTCCTCACAGAACTAGAGAAAACAATCCTAAAATCCATATGAAAATCCTAGAGACCCTGAAATGCAAAAACAATAGTGGGTAACAACAGCAAAGCAAGACCAATATTCCAGAGTTCAAGCTATTCTACAGAGGTTCAGTGAGAAACCTGGCATGGTATTGGCCAAAGAAGACACTTCTACCAATGGAATAGAAGATTCCTGGTCTACCTGAACTTAGATAAAGGGACCAAAAACCTATGCTGGAGGAAAGAGACTCTCAGAAATGATTCTGGGAAAGTTGTCTATCCACAAGGAGAAGATTGAATGTAGACCCATACCTCTCACCATATACTAAACTACAACTGAAATGGTTCAAAGACTAGAATGCAAATTTGGGGGGCCTAAACACAGAAATTATTTTGGGGAAAGGTTAAATTAAATCAATAGGTAATTCTGTATTAAAAGCCAACCAATTTGATGTGTAGAAACTCCTTTAATTCCCAAGTTGTATTAGACATTATTATTCTCTTAGATATTTCTAGTTTTATATCTTTATAAATATTTTCTAACCAAATAGTTACAATTCAATAAATCATTGTTTAAAAATAGCTTTAACTTTTCTTATTTTATCCAAGCATATGTCATTCATCCCTTTCAGATATATGGTATATATTCTTTAATGTCTGATTCTATATAAAATATATTTAAGATGTTAGATTTCTTGAATTCATTTACATGAAAATTCAAAAGTACTTAAACTGAAATTCAATTTTCATACTCAGGATATTTAGTGATTTCCAATACTGAACACCATTTTTAGTATGATTCCATGGGCAAATTTCCCAAGTTTTCTGACTAATTCTCAATTATAAGCTACTTGGTTTATTTCCCTTTCTTCTGATGCATATTTCCATAAAATTCAGCCTCAGGCAAACTTCCTATTATAATATTAACATAAACTGCTTTCAACTGCTCTCAGTAGAATTACTGTAGATTCGCTATTATGTCTTTATTAAACATTTAATGAAGTAACCATAAAAGACACTCCTGTGTGAGCCTTGATTTTTGGAAAGTTTTGTATTTATGATTTTTTATCTCTGACTTCAATTTCTCCTATAGTTACAGGAGTGTATATGTCATCCATTTCAGTTAGTCTGTCTATAACATTTAACTTTGTATTTTTCAAGAAATGTCTACATCTTCTCTATTATCAAAAAGCTGGGCTTAAAAGTTTTTAAAATTTATCAACGTCTGTGGGATATTTAGAAGTGATCCTGTATCTTTATTGATAGTAGTAATTTATCTTCTTTTTTTCCCATCTGTCTGGCTAAAAAAGTGTTGATTCTTTTGATCTTTACAAAGAACCAGAGACTTGTTTAATTAATTTCATCCATTGGTTTTCCCTTTTCAAATTCATTTATTTATACTATTCTAATTTTCTTTCTTCTTCAAATTTTGGATTCATTTATTTCTATTTTTGTTAATTTTTTCTTTACATGGAAACCTAATGTTATTTATCTAAGAACTTTAAATTTTTTTAGCATTAAGCATTCAATGCTATAGATATCTTTCTAAAAGCTGCATTAGAAACATCTCAAATTTTGGTGAGACCATCTCTATTTTTTCAGTCATAAATTATTTATGTTGTTCCTTTGACGCATGTTTGAGTAAATGTATATTGACTAATCTCCAAAGATTTGGAGACTGTACAGTTACAATTTTTTATTTTGATTTTTTCCAAACACAGTGTGTACACATTAAATTATTTTATATTCTACAATGTATATAGAGTTCAAAACATCATATTCTGTAAACTAAGACACAAAATTTTATGACAATTTAAATAAATCCATAAATTTTCTAAAAGACTATTTTTAAATTTTGTAAGGTTTCTTTTATATCCTAGAAATATTGTTTTTAGTTGTGATTATACTATTTATAACAAAAAATTTTATCATCCTGTTCCTAACTACAATATTTTAGAAATGTTTCATGAATTCAGATAGTGTTGTGCAGGTTTTATATAATCTATGAGTTGTCTGTTCACATGATTACTGAGAGAGAACTTTTGAATATCTATTTCTAATTTTTCTTTTTCAATTTTTCTTCAGTTTTCACTCTATTTATTTTAAATTTCTCAGTAGGATATATATGGTTACATGTAAAAGAAACTATGCAAAGCTTAAGCTTGATCATCTGAGTTACTGCACTTTACATTATGGTCTCATGTTGCATCCATTTTCCTACAAATGACTCGTTTATTCTTCTTTATGGCAGAATATTACTCCATTGTGTATACCACACTTTTCATCCATTCATATGTTGATGGACATACAGGTTGTTTTCAATGTTTAGTTATTATGAATTGTGCTGCTATAAACATGGGTATGCATACATCAATGTGGTATGATGTCTTTAACTCTTGTGAAGATACCTACAAAGGGAATAGCTGGGTCAGATGGAATTTCTATGTTTACTTTTTTGAGAAATCTCCATGCTGATTTCCACAGTGGTTTATTAGTTTACAGCCCCACCAACAATGGAGAAGGGTTCCTTTCTCCCCACAGCCTTGCCAGTATTTGTTATGCAACATTATGATTTTCATGACTTTTTGATGTATTATTATTTAAATTATTATAAAATGATGGAATGTCCTTTATTATGTTGGTCATCCAAACTTATCTGGAAACCCAAACTTCTTTTTAATCTGTGTTCCAAATATTACTTTTCATGTGAAAATCCTTTTACTTTTAAACTATTTATAATTCAAGTTGATTTCCTGCAGATAATATATATTTGGTTACTTCTGTTCTGTCTTTCATTATATATTCTCCATATTTAATTTGGTTGTTTAGTTTCTTAAATAATGGCATTGGTGTTTGAATTGCAAAATATCAGATTGAAAAATTTTCCCTCTCTGTGAAATCTTATTCTTTCCTTTCCTACCCATTCCCCATACCCCCTTTTGGCAGACTCTAAGCCATTTTAACATTATTTTGCTTCATATTTACTATTGGCTTATTGGATTTTTGTATATATTTTATGTTTGCTCCAGAGTATACACTTTAGGTGATTATAAACTTCTTTCTTATGATATTTACCTACTTCATCTTTCACATACAATGCAATAACATTTCAATGACATACTTACATCCCTTTCTTTTAATTGATATATTTTACTTTACAAACTATTAAACTCATTGTATGTTTTTACTATATTTGCTTTGCAAAGCCTGTTATTTTTCCAGAATATTGAAAAACAAAGAAAAAAACCTATACTTTTACATTTTAGAATAATTTTATTTGAAACATAATTACCCCACATACTTATGGCGTACAGGATGATATATATCAATGCATACACACAATGCCTAATAATCAGATCATATATATTACAGCAAATATTTATCACATATTAATCATATATTTGTGTTGGGAGCTTTCCAAATATTATCTAATTCTTATTTTTCTATATAAAATTGTTATCCACCACATATTTCATACTGTGTGCTATAGAGCATTAGAAATGATTTCTCCAATCCACCTGAACCCTCTATCCACCATCATACTCTTTCCATCCTCTACCTCCACTTCCCACACTTTCCCGGGACATTCACAGCCAATATTCCATTCTCTATGAGCTCAACTTTTTATAGATCTGGCCATATAGGGAGAACATGAGATATTTATCTTTTTATGCCTGAGTTAGTTCTTATGACATAATACACTCTAGGCTCATCCATTTTGTTGCAAATTTCAGGAAATTATTCATTTTTATGGTTGAATAGTGTTTCATTTTACATATATACCACATTTTCTTTATCCACTGATTGGTTTATAGGCAATTCAATTATTTCCATGTATTGGCTATTATTAATAGTACTAATAATACAATAGTACTAATAATCATAAGAATGCAAATACAACTTCAACATACTAATTTCATTTCCTTGGCTATGGGCCCATAATGGGATTGCTAGATTATATTACAGTTCTATTTTTAGTTTTTAGTTTGTTGGGTTTTTTGCTGTATTGGGGACTGAACACAGGTCCTTCACACCATGCTTTATCTCAGCTCTTTTTATTCCTTATTTTGTGACAGAGTATCATTCAATCTCTAAGTTTCCCAGGCTGAATTGAAACTGGTGATCCTCCTGCCAAGCCTACCTGAGTGCTGGTATTTCTAGTGTTTAAAGGAAACTTCATATTGTTTTCCATAATAGTTGCACTAAATTTCATTTCCACAATCAGTATCTTTTGCATTTAATTTTTATTAGTACATTTGTGCAGTATATAATGTTTTCATTTCTTATGGGGAATTGGTACATGTACACAATATTTTCATTCTTTTCATCTTTTTTCCCTTCCTTCCCTCCTCCCCATTCATCTTTTGATTCTCCTTCCTTATTTTTCCTATATGTGTGCAGTATATAATGATTACATTCCTAATGTGGAGTTGATATATGTATGTAACACATTTTTATATGATATGATGTCTAACTCTTGAGACTATAGCTAGAAGGGAAATATCTGGATCAAATGGACTAATACATCTCACCATGGCGTGTATTTTTTTCTTTATGTAACAATTTTAGGTTAATAAATTTTTTTCCTCCAACTTTTTTAACTTTAGAAATGTTTATTACTTTGTTTCTTGTTTTTATATTATCTGAACAGTCATGTTCTCTTCCAACTATTATTGTACAATATGTCTTTTTTTTTTTTTCCTTTTGGCTGACTTCACAAGAGTGTCTTTAACTTCACTTTTTAACTATTTGACTATAACATTCCTCAGTTGTTATTTTCTGTTATATATTCTGCTTGGTGTTTGCTGAGATTATTGGAATTGTTGTCTAATATCTGTCATTATTACAGAGGATACCTGTCTAGTAGTTCTAAAAGCATTTTTTCTGCTTTATTACCTTACTCTTTCAACCCTAGAATTACTATGCTTTACATGATGAGCATTTAATATGGTTTTAAAGCACTTGGCTACCTCAGTCTGTTTCGGTTATATGTGATTGTCTTCCCCAGCATCCCTTCCTCTCATTTTTCCATGTAAAGTAATTTCTGTTAAACCAAATTGACATTCAACGATTCGATCTTTAGCCATTCCATACCTAATAATAAAAACATCAAAGAAATTCATGTCTGACATTTTATAATTATTTCTAATATTGGTATTTTAAATTATGTTTTACCTCTGTGTTAAAATTTCTGTGTGTTCATGCATGTTGCATACCTTTCCAGCAAGTTTTAGTATTTCATCCTGGATGATAGTCTTTACCTATAGGCTTTTTACGAATCTAATTTTCTTTGAGGGATTGAGTTTACAATATGTTAACTATTTTGGATTTTTTCTCTTGGATGTTCTAAAGTTTCTAAGAAAGTGATCAGTTTTACATAACTGAAGTTACAGAGACTGAGGTGTAAGATAGCCTCTACTATTTCATGAAGAAAATAAAGGTAATTTGAGTCCGTGTGTTTCTTTATAATGTAGTTGATTGATTTTTTTATGTTCTACAAAATTTTTATCTCTTACTCTTCATTTCAGTTGAGACAACTCTCATATGCTATCATTTACTAAGGCTATTTGGCCCTTTCTTGCATTTTAGGAAATAAAGTTGTTTTGTGATCTCAGATTTCTGATGGGCTTAAAGAATGTTAGGATATTTTAATCATTGATTACTTACTTTTAGTATAAAAATATATTTTTTGCACCTTTTACACTCTAATGGAAAGTGGATGCTTTGACGACTTTATAAACCAAAAATCTGTAACACTACAGATTTACCCAGATTTTTTTCCTTGACAGGTGTGGAAAATGAAGATTTCAATAAACCTGGTGAATTTATCTCCTGTTCTCAGTGTCTGTTGTAATTTTGCAGCAAATTTTAATGATTTAATATAGATCTACTTATAGAGTATGTTTTTGTTCTACATTTAAGCTATAGAGATGCTTATCTTATTTTTGAAACTACATTAATTTTATTTATTTATTTATTTTTAAAGGAGGAAACGGTCTATTTATTTATTTATTTTTTGCTTAAATTCTTTTTTTTTATTAAATTCTTTTATTGGTACATTGTAGGTACACAACACAATTACATTTCTCATTGGGAATTGTACCTTTACATAATGCATCTTGGTTCTTATTTTTTCCCCATTCCTAGCCCTCCCTTCACACCTTCCACCCTTCCCTATTTACAAAGACTTTATTTCCATTTTTTCCATTTCTCAGCATTTTTCCTTTCCCTTCTTTCCTTTCCCCTGACCCTCCCACTACCCCTACCCTTTTGGACCTTTTCTTCCTATTTTGCATTATCGATTATTCATTCTAATCAATGGTACATTTTAGGTATACAATATAATGACATTCATCATTGGAAATTTTGCACCTTTACATAATCTCTCTTGGGCCTGGGATTTAGCTCAGTGGTTTCATCGCCTGCTGCACAAGCGCAAGGACCCGAGTTCCATCCCTGGTACCAAAAAAAAAAGTCTCTCTTGGTTCTTATTTTTCACCCTTGCCCAGTCCTCCCTTCAACCCCTCCAGTCCTCCCTATTTACAAAGATTTTGTTCCTATTTTTCCATTTTCTCATATTAATCCCATTCCCTTCTATCCTTTCCCCTAGCCCTCCCATTTCCTTCCCCTTTGCCCCTTTTCTTCCTATTTCACATTACCTATTATACATTTAGTCCTTATTTACACTTTCTGTTTCTCACACCAGAGAAACTATTTGGTATTTATTCATGTGTGTCCTATTTATTTCACTTAAGAGTATTGCCTCAATGTGCATCCACTTAGCTATAAATGTCTCTAATTTCTCATGTTTTATGGCTGAGTAGTGCTCCATTTTATATAAAAAACCACATTTTATTTATGCTTAAATTCTTTTATTGGTACATTTTAGGTGTACAATACATTTACATTTATCATTGGGTGCTTGTACCTGTACATGATGTATCTTGGTTCTTATTTTTTCCCCATTCCCTGTGCTCCCTTGAAGTTACATTAATTTTAAAAAATATTTTTATCTAAATGGCTATGAAATTCTTGAGAGGAAAGGATAGGTTAAATTATTTTTACATAGTCTTTTGTTGACTTTGGAGCTTTTACAAAATTTTATCCTTCTTGCCATTCCTTTGAATTCACTGTGTCTCCTCAAAATTAATACACTAAACTATAATCTCCAATGGGATAATATTTGCAGGTAAGGCTTCTGTGAGATAAATAATTCAAAATGATTCAACTATTACAAATATCATTTGTGCTCTTATAAGCAAAGTTACAAAAGTGCTTGTTTCCAGTATTTTTGTTCTTTGCCACATGACCACAGAACAAGACATCCATAAGCAAACCAGGAAGAGGAACTCACTAGTTTCTAGATCTCCTGAAACTTTGATCTTGCATGTGTCTATTTCCAGAACTGTGAGAATAAATATTTCTTATTTAGTCCACAGCCAAGACTGATTATTACAACCTCTAAGGAGAATTATATTTGACCATTCCTCATTCTTGGGAATTTCTTTTGGCTTGTTTCTGGACTCTCTCTCTCTCTCTCTCTCTCTCTCTCTCTCTCTCTCTCTCTCATACACACACACACACACACACACACACACACACATTTCTCAGTTATCTTTCCAATCTAATAGTATCTAATATAAAATCTTAGGCTAACATCTGATGTATTTTGAGTTCAAAACTCTTCTCTGAGCTCTGATCCTATTTCTTAGCTTTTAGATATTTCCACTCAGGCATTTCAGTGTGCATTAGACAAAATATTGACTAAATGTACATCTTGTTTTCCTGTAAGTTTTCTCTTCTTTCAGATTTCCCAATATAAATAAATTGTGACACTAACCAGACATTTGTTGAAATTACATTCTTGGTTGTTTACCTGTAATCACTCTATCAGCCACTTGTTAATTACCAAGTTATGTTGAATTAATATCACAATGTATTTGCAATCCATTCGTTTTTCTCTATTTCTACTCCTACTGTTTTAATTCAACTACAATTACTTTTGACCTATAATCACTCCTAATTTTCTCTTCACCTCTTAACTCACCATCCTTATTCTAGTCTGTTTAAGTTAAATTTTAGTCACAAAAGTAAAATAAACTCAAATAACCTCCCATTCTAATTCATTAAGAGTTTCTCAATGAGCTTAGTACAAAATTGAAATCCCCAAATTGCAGGTACAATTTCCATCGTGGTATTAAAACTCTATACAGTATTTTTTCCTGTCTCAATTTTTTACCTCACTTATTAATTTCCAGTCATGTCAGCCTACTTTCTGATAACTAAATCTACTTGCTCCTTTCTGAAATGAAAGCATATGTTCCTTCTTCAAATGGTAGTGCCTTTCACTGATTCTTTTTGTTCTATTTATCTTTGTAATATATAACTTTTTCTATCATGCATTCTAAGAATCTAAATCTAAATTTGACAACCCTGTTTTCATTTGTTACATTAGTCAATTTTCTAAAAGTTATTACTTTTCTTTGAGAACTTACTAATGTTTTTTACTAAAAGTTTTTTTTTCTTCTGTATACTCTAACCTACCAGAACAAGACTCATATATGTATCACCATTGTATTACAGATATAAAAAAAATAGGTGATAGGATAAAGTTTGAAAAAATATTGTTTAATTGAATAAGAGTTTTCTGAAATGGCTTTAATTTTGCACTTTAAGTTGTAAATAAAAATAATTAAATAGATTCCTTTAAAAATTTTACATTATGCAATTTGCCTTTGTAGTTTATTTATGACATATTTTGGGGCAAGAAGGATTGAAATTCTTTTATTATTTTGTTAGAATTTTTAGGACAGTAATTGTATTATACCATTTAAATAAAATATCTGAAGCTTTATTTTTATAAAGAAAATAAGGGAATCTAAGCCATAGTTTCAGATGCTGTAAGTTCACAATTTCAGTGGTCCCATCTATTCAGCTGTGGGTAATGGCCTCCATCAACACATAGTAGATGACAGCATATTAATTGTATGAACAAGGAACTGAGATCATATAGGGAAACAAGAAACCAAAAGAGTGAGTCAGGCATCAGGCCTGCACTATTGTAAATACTCACTTTCCTGGGAATTTACTGCAGTCCTATGAGAACTACCTTAATCTTCCTGAGAACACCACCTCTAAAACCTAACAATATCCCGTTAGGCACCTCTTCTGAAATGTTCCACCGCCACAGCACTGTGACACTGAGTGAGTACCAAGCTTTCAACACATTAATCTGCATCTAAAATGTAGCAGTGATATAAAAACTGGTATTCAATGTCTGGTCATATATGCCATGATAATAATAAATTGCAAGCATAAACATCCATGCAATGGTTGATTACATGTTTAGCTGAAACAAAACTGATAAATGTGTTGTATGGATTCACAAGAGACAAAACAAAACAAGCACATATATTTTCTTATTGCTTTCCTTTTTCTTAATGTTTGTTATTTATTTAATATTCTATCTTCATTTTGTTATATTCAGTGCTCCTATGTATCAAATTTTATGTTATTATGCTAGACCACTGGGAGCACATTTAGTAATTCTCATACTCTCTTGACAAACTAGCGAAAAGTAAACTCATTTATAATCCAGTGAGTATAACTAGAAGTTAATTCAACTTTTAAAAAGCTAAAATCTCTTAAAATTGGATAAATACGAAAAGTCATCATTTCCAAATGAAAGCTGCTGTGATACAAAAGTATTACATTGATTACTTCAATGGGCTTATCTCTGTTTTAGATTTCACTTAATTTTAAGTATTTTTTTTTCAATATATAGGCTTGCTCCTTTTATTTTTCTTGGCGGGGGGGGGTACCGGGGATCGAACTCAGGTCCTTGTGCTTGCACAGCAGGCGGCGAAACCACTGAGCTAAATCCCCAGCCCCAATTTTAAGTATTTTAACATGCATCTCATGTAAGCATTTCTCTAAAGAAAAGTATCCATAAATCTTTAATAAACTCCTAACCAAATTTCCAGTTTCACTGACAAATACTTTGCTACAAATGCATCACTGAGAAATTATATTAAAAATTAATAAACTACAACATATTATTAAATGGCTTACCTCTTTTCCTTGAACACACTGTTCATATTTGAATTTGTCAAGAATTAAATATCCATGCATTTTTAATGAAGCATGGATGAATATCCCAGTCACTTGAGAGTTACTGACACATCCATAGCCATATGATAGTGTCTTATTTAACTATTCCTGCTTTTTTCCTAATTGGTTTATACATTCAGGGTTAATAATAGATGAACATTTTTAATTCATTTCTCTTGTTAAATCCTATTTGTACTTCTGCAGGAACATTATTAAAACTAGTTTTGTGAAACTTATTTCTCAAGATGCATATGTAAAGAAGTTAGTCTTCTTTAAAAAAAAATTCTATGTGACTAAAATTCCCAAATCACTATAAATAATTCATTTGTTAACTGCCAGACATAACTGTTTTTCTTGCACTGTTCTCCTTGATGGTGGCCTCAGGAATGATATACTTATCATTGTCCAAGGAATACATACTGTTTACTAATCTGTTAGAAAGAAACATTATTCACCTTGAATGGTGATCTTCAGTGAAATGCTAATAAATTTAACTTCCTGGTCTGAAGTAATCTTTATTTTACATAAATAAGCTGGATATTTTACAATTTTTCAAGGGTATGCAAGCAATTTAAAGATTCAATATTCACTGTGGATTTTAATTCACAACCATGGTGACAACAAAGGAATAACCATAGATCAATTTGTCCCTGATGGTAGAGTGTAAATACCCTAACTTGTTGAGTGATTAATGAGTTGTACTAGATCACAATTTTCACTGAGAAATATATTTTCCTCCCATTCAATATTCACTACTGAAATAAAATGCAAATAAAAAATTTCTGCTGTGATTTAAATGTTCAATTAATTGGACTTCAAATTCTCTGCATTTATCCTGTTTATATAAACATGAGTTGTTTTTCATAGTGTTGATTTTAAGAACCAGAAGCATATAAAAATTTTGGATTTTCATAATGTTAGCAAAATTTATTGCTTTTAAAAAAGGATAAAATAAAAATGCTTCAAATACAATAAAAAGGTAAAACAAATACCGTCTAACAGAAAACTTGCCCTCTAACATTCACTAAAGCAAACTGTCTGTGTTAAGTACCCATTTCAGGCTATGCAGAATGCTGATAGATATGCACAGAAAATAAAATCATCACTATCTTGTCTTTAGGGACTTTATAGTGATATAGACAGACATAACTCTAAATTCAGAGAAATAAAGATATATTATAAGACATGCACTGTTTAGTAAAATTGCATAGTACTTTAAAATAGCATTACAGGTGAATGTATTTAAGATCCATGGAAAGCCTGAAGAAGTGGCATGTATGTTGAAACATTAATGACAAGAAAAAAAAAAAGCAGTCAAGTATATTAAGGCAGAGAATATTCTAAAAAAATAATATATACTCAAGGAAAGATTACTTGTTATTAAAAATGTACTATTTTAACTTTACGGTTCTTCCAGGATTAATTTCATTTCTTTATTTAGGAAACTTTTCACTTGACCCAAATTCAAATGTAAACATGGCAGAAACAAAAGAGCTAACCAAATCTGCAAGTTGCAATATGGAATGATCCTTAGAACCACACATACAAATGTCATTACAAATTGTGACATTTCCACACAAATTACAGATTGAGTTAGGAGAAATAGAAAGAGGCCTACTAGCATATTTGAGGAGCTGGAGAAATAAACAATGGTTTATCTCCTCAGGAATCTTTTCAGGCAAGTTGGTAACATGAGGAAAAGCCAATGCCGGAAGTGTGTGGGAAATTATAGGAGAGCAGGCTTAGAAGATAAAACACCCGAATCAACTAAATAAACAGTATCAATTGTGTCACGAACACTTTGAGACCTCTATGATCTGTAGAACTATACATTTTGCAGAGGCATCAAAAATCTGAAGAATGATTGGGTTATTTTATTTCCCCAAATTAATTGAAACAGATACTTCTGAAGTCATTGGGAAAACCCTTATAAGACCATTCTTCAAGATGATGCAACACCAACAATATTGGACCTTACCAGTCATTTGAACAATCTACGTAGTACACAGAAAAAAAGAATAAAAGAATGGAGTGAAAATGAAATCAGGACACTGAAACAGAAGAAGAAATTGACAAAACTTCTGAACAGGAACAAAAATAAAGAACAAGCAATAGCAATGCTCAGAATTTCAGTGCAGAAGTGGTGGATGATGAGCTGGATGAAGACATTGTACCTTTAACTCTTAAAGAGAAGGAAAACAAATTCTAAACGTCTAGATTTAAATTTTTGATTCTTATGGGAAATTATGCCTTTTGGATGGACACAAGACCCACAAAATCCCAGAAGATCCCTTTCCTCCTGATACCTTTCAAGCATTGCTGGAGGGCCCAATAAATTCTGGTGAAGAGGTCCTGAGAAAGTGTTTAGAGACCACAGCCTTAACACAGTGTTCTGATAAAAAAAAAAAAAAAAAAAAAAAAAAAAAA
>NW_004624748.1:18529795-18554923 GCF_000247695.1 Heterocephalus glaber
AAAAAAACAGAAATCAATACTAGAGATCTGTGAGGGATGAATTTGGGAAGAAACCCTCAGGGAAGTGAAATTCATACTTCTTTTCCATCATCGCTAATGACTGGTGGACATAGGGGAAGAGCACTTACCTGTCTTTGTGTGGTTTGTTGATAAATCTCATAACTTGAGAGAGGAATCTGTGGGCTTCCTAACTTATGAAGCTGATGCAGAATTTTGGCTGTGAGACTTCACACTACAGTAGCTGAGAAGTGGAGACTAAATATGTAGTACTGTAATGGCCAGGATCACATCGTATCCAGTGGGTTTTCTTCTAAAATGAAAGTTGTTGCTTCTAGGCTTTCAGAAAAATATCCCCAAGCTATCTACACACTCTGCTTTTCGTGTGCCTTAAACATGAGGTTGGCAATATCAGTATTTGAGGTGGGGGATCAGTTGCATTAGGAAAAACTGGAGAAGTTTCCTTCTTTTTTCCATGGATCACCACTACTTTTAGAACTTGACAATGTAATTTTTGTTCTTTTTCAGAACAGTGAAGAAAGGGGTAAAGAAATGAAGGAGATATGTCATGATGCTTTTGAAATTTTAGTGGACCTGCTGCAACACTTGTTTTATATTGAGATGGCATAAATAGTGACACAAATATTAGGTGGAATAAACTGTATAGCTGCCCAAGCATTTGTACTCTGTAGTGTAGTGACAGATTTTGATTTTATTGCTACAGTTTTTGTTCTAAAGAATGTGTTATCTTTTACAAGGACCTTTGGGAAAAATCTCCAGGGACAAACATGATATTTTCTTTGCAGCCAATATTTTGAGTGTGGTACAGCACTCACTCAGTGAAATGATGGAAAATATTGAAGTTTATCATGAGTTTTCCTTTGAGGAAGCCATGAATTTGGCAACCAAACTTGATATTCAAATGAATCTCCCTGGGAAATTTTGTGGGGCTCAATAAAGTAACCTGGAATCTCAGCTAACCTCTGACAGTAACTTTAAAGAGCCCCTGAGTGTCCCAGCAGTGGAGCATGTTATTCAGGAATTTAAAGACATATTCTCAGCATAGCATCTCAGAGCTCTGGTACCCTCAGTAATGAGACAGCTCAAATTCAACATATCAGAGGAACATCATGCTGATATATCCAAAAGTGACTTACCCAATCCTGACACACTCTCAGCTGATCTTAATTGTTGGAGAATGAGAAAAAAAAATACAGAGGGAATTATACAGAGCTTCTGTCCACTGTTTATGAAGCCCTGCATTTGCCTGAAATGAATTTTTTTCCTAATGTGTATACCTTCCTAAGGTGCTGTGTACTTTTCCTGGAATGAAAGTTAAGAACAAACACTATAAAAATGGACCAAAGTGTCTCAAAGCCATACTCGAGGAACACTTTGACAGACCAAAAGTGAAATTACTTGGCTTTGCCTAACATATATTTTGATATGAGACATGATCTGAGTTTAATGGTGGACACATATGTCAGACCATATACAACTAAATCAGAACTTCCTACAGACAATTTAGAAACTATTGAAAATACCTAAGAGACTCTTAAAATGGACTTTTTCTTATTTTTGCTATGTAGAAAAAATCATAATGTAGACCACCTTATCAATGAATATCTTAGCTTATAGGCCTGTCATTGAATATGTTAGCCATTGGTAATCTCCATATTTAAGTTGCCCACCTGAACACACTGCTTCTGAGACTTGTTTGTCCTTTCAGAGGATAACATTAGAAGCTCCATACTTCACTACTGCGTGACCACTCCTGGGGGAACTATGGAATTGCTTTAGATAAGTCATTTTATTTATTTATCTATTTATCATTCATCCTCTTTTTTCTTTTTATTATTGTTTAATTTTATTAGTATATGTTTGCAGTTTGTGCAGTTTACAGTCATCTCAAGTAGTGGTTACATGTACATATTACAACTTGTTTCTTTTTTTTTTTTAAATCCCCTGATCCTTCCTTCCCCTCCCTGCTCCTCCTAGTTAAGTCATTTTAGACAAAATATTTACTGTCCTTGTGGAGCAGTCTGTCAGCTTTTGAGCTGTCAATTTTCAAAAAAAAAATGAATTTTTGAGGAGGTGTGGAAGAAAGGAATGCATGTTACAAATGTTACGATGTAGCCCATCAGTGGCCTGTGATCAATAGGAGTTGTAAGGGTGTTGTTAAAATCTATAAGGGACAATTAAGGGAATTATGAGAGAGAGAGAGAGAGACGTTTGTGAGCTCACCAGATTTTGTCTTTATCAAATGAACTTAGAAGGACAGGTTTCTGTGTTTTGAATGGAAGATCTTGCCTTTTGGTTCCACATCCGGTTATTGCTCTTTACATTCCTTTGTCATCCCTACATCTCCACAAGCTTCTTAGCAGGTAAATGTTGAACATCTCTGCTTCAAGACAAAATCGGGGGCCTCCCATATTTACTAGCATAACGTACAGTAAAATGTCAGTGTTAAGAGAAATACAGGAGCTCTTTGGATTTCTGTGTCCTGGCCCATTAGGAGCCAGACAGCTGATTTGTCTATTTCCTTCTGTCATTTTCCATGACTCTATTAAATGCTGCACGTTGATATATAAGCAAAAGCTGGAAAACCTACAAAAAGACATTTTGTGGTTAATCTATAAATAATAGAGAAAATATTACTTTTGATGAAGAAAAATTTGTATAGTTTATTTCTATCTAAATAAAATGTCAATGTTGTTTTTAAAAAATAAATCCCTAGCAGATTAGTAAAGCCCAAATTTAGGTGTGTCTGGGTGTCAGAGAACTATGACCTGAGGTGATATATGTGGTCTGCAGCTCTGTTTTTTCTGGTTCTGTTTTCCTATGCTGCTTCTCAGGGACTTGAAGCAAGCATCTTTGCTTACCATGCTCTTTTGCCTTGCATTTAGCTAATGATGGGCTGAATCGCTTTGTTACTGTGAGCCAAACAAACATCTCTTCCTTTTAGTTGTAGGTGTCAAATATTGTGTTTGCTGTGATGGGGAAGGAGATGAATGCAAATATTTTAAAGCAATAGCTATAAATTATGAATTTGTTTCATAAAAACTACATATTTATAGATCCTAAAACTATAATTTCACTTTTGACCTTTCATGTTTTTAAATTTATTCACTGTGAGGATACATTATTTTCCATAGAAAGAGAAAACTGTCAACTTATAAAATACAGGAAAATTTGTTGGAAATGCCCACTATTCAGTTGATTTTATTTTTCTATTGAATAATACAAAACAGCAATTTGTACAATATTTTGGTAATAATGGTAGATGAGATGTTATTTTTCTTCTTTAAATATAATACTATGTATAATTCAATCCTTACTAATTTATTCATTTTCCATTTGTGGCAAGGTATTTGTCAAGAAAATTCTGAAAACCTTAATTATATTGTATTTGACCTTCTTGCTGGTTTTTTTCCTATAGTATATACATTCAGCTTGAGGTATGCATGTGGTTAATTATTTTTTGTGTAGAACTAGCATACTATATAGTAAAATGTCAGTGTTAAGAGAAAATACATGAGCTCTGTGTGTTTCTGTGTCCTGAATCTAGCTACAAGACTAGAATATATAGTCTTGTATTCTCTATAGAACATAGTTGCTGACCTCAACTCTACTGTCCTGGTTCTCACGAATTGAATGATCCCCTAAGTGTCAACAGAAATATATAAATACAAATATAGGCATGACCTCTAATTCACATAGATTATAATACCTCTTCCTTATTGGATGTATATCTGAGTCTTGGTTTTCTGTCCATTTCTCACACATGCCTAGATTTTAGTTCTGAACTCTAAGGGTCTTATACTGGAATGGATATTGACTTCTAGGTTTTATCTCTACTTTTATTACGTATCAGCAAATATTATTCATGTCATCATCCCTAAAGAATCACTCCGACAATGGAACTTTTGTTATCTACCTTATACACAAAAGTGTTCTTTAATATATAGCTCTTAGTCAAAACCATCTTCTTCCAAAACTGAAAGAAAATTATTTAAATATTAAATATATCTATGATCAATCTATATTCTTCATGAACTTTGCTCCTTATGGACACTTCTTTTTATTGAAGAGTTGAATTCTGAACTTCATATGACATTTGTTTAATTCCAGATGATAAAGGCATTTATTTAGACTCATGCTTTATAGTATTTATTTATTCTTTGAAAAAATATAATTTTATATCTAACTTTTTGATTACATGTATCTGGAAATAAAAGAAGATCTGACTGTATTCTAAAACATATTATACCAAGAACTTTCTTTGCCTGATTGAAAAATAATGCACATTTCCAAGAAATTTCAAGACTGTAAGAACATTATCTTAAAGAAACATTTGGAAGAAATTTAGGAAGAGAATCAGCCTCATGCTTTTTCACATACTCTCAATAAAACCTCTATACTATAGGAAAAGAAGAATCAAAAAACTAATAACATATATACAAATGTCATGCTTTTAATCCTTTTGCCCTTATACTTCTGAACTGCCTAACATAAATGCCAAAAATGATTCATGGATCAATATATCATAAAAAGTTGGTGTATTAATTTTTTAAAATATTTACTTTCATAGCATTTTTCAGTTATTAAACATATAACTGTATGGCTTTGTCACTTTATTTTTCTTTCCCAGATGAGAGAATAAGAGTTTATTATCTATCAATCAATCCAAGGTCACAAAATTACTAAGTGGGGTTAATGTGTAGGGATTCTGACTTAAAGTGTCCTTTGCCAGCACTCTGCAGCTTTCTTGATGTCTGTAAGCCTGTTCTCTCCACTAGCTTCAGTTTCCTATCATTTCTTATTCTACACGCGTCTCCAGACAACTCCATTAACACCAGTGTAGTTCTCAATTACCTTTGTTGGCATGAGTGCTTTGCTTCACGGATCTTTTCTTTATCAGATAAAATATCCCTATGTCCAATTCTAAAATATTTTGTTTAAACCGATACCTGATCTAATGAATACCATATCTGAGGACACTTAAAAATCTTTTAAATATTTGATACTAGTACGGAACAATGTGAAAAATTGCTGAATTTTTTAACTTAAAAATATTAATAGCTTTCTGGGAAATAGGTTTAGCCTCATTTACTTTTCAAACAAGGTTCTTTAAACTGTAAACTCAAAACCAGTTTCTAAATGGATCAAGGTTTACCTTATGACAGTGTATGAGAAATTGAAGTTTTACTAGTCACTGAAGATTGAAAATGTAGAAGAAAAATTTCATTTATGTCAGCACTAAAACAGAACAAAATAAGAACTCCACATGTCTATATCTGAATATGTTATTTTCTTCCCCACTTCTACTTTGTCTTATGAGAGAAATTCACATGGTAGTAACCTGAAAAACTCCCATCAAATTTTAAAATGCCATAATAATATATAGTTATTTGTATACATCCTTCTTCTTATTACATTGTCTCAATATTGATATCAGAAATATTGTGTATCCTTAAGCTATTATTATTCACATGAAATCACTAGTAAATTCAGCTTTAAAAATACGTTTATATTACTACATTTCATGCTTTAAAGTAATAAGTTTCTGAGACACTAATGAGATATATCTTCAGTAAATCCTAAATTACACACTTTGGGCCGGGGATTTAGCTCAGCGGTTTTGCTGCCTGCTGCACAACCGCAAGGACCCAAGTTCGATCCCTGGTACAAAAAAAAAAAAAAAAATTATCCGTTCTAAATTACACATGTTCTCCCTCTTCACATGGCAACAAAATATTTGGAAGAAACTTACTGTTAACTGAAGAGGAGAAAGAACATAACAGTTGAAGAGTAGTTTTGTCATTTTACTTTAGAGGTATTTTGTTCAGTATATACATCCATTACACTACTGAACCATACTAAATCTTAATTTTTGGAATGAAAGTACTTTTGAGTCTGTTCTCATTCATCTGCCACTTACACAGAACCAACTATCCCAGATTCTGGTATTCCTCTATTTTATATTACTCATCAAGGACACGTGCAGAGGTTTTGTTTGCAACCTGTTCCAAACTCATGTGAATCCTCAATTCTTTATAAAGTTAGGATATACAGGAGCTTGAGAATAGAACCATAGGTATCAGAGATCTTTATTTGCAGTCTGCCTGTATGGTGTGATCTGAAATGTTCTTGCAGGGTAGCACATATTGAAATGCATGCCAATTGATTCAAAATTTTGCCTCAAATATCTTCCAGTACAGCAGAAATGTACTTTTTATTTCTCTGCACCTTCCTCTCCCCCAAAAGTAAAATGAGGACCAAAAAATATTTAATTCAGATGATGGAAATGGTACTATATAATTCAGCTACACTAGTGGATATCAAATAAAATAGTTTTGCTCTTAATTTTAGTGGAAATATTGGTTACATTATCTGAGCAAATAACTATCATGCACACCCCATTTTCATAAAAATACTTTTATGCTTTATTGACAACAGAGATTGTATCTTTGTATTTATATATCTTTGTATTCTCTACTGAACTGACCCAAAAAACTTGAATGTAATTTAGAAAGAATTAAGCAAACCATTAATAAATAACTTTTGTGTATCAGGAAAAAGGTTTAATTTGTTTCCTTTTTTGTTATTCTTTTAATTTAAAACTTTTAGGATATCAAATAATTTTCTGGAAAAATAGGGAAAAGATGAAATCAAGAATTTAAATAATAAAATGATAGAGTGACCATTAATGGGGGGCTAAGAAAGAATTTCTTTAAAAATATGAGAAACCTAACAGTGTGGATGTGATACAGATGTTGCTCAGTAGCAACACTTAATATGAAGATTTTCAAAGGAAAGAACTAAAGTGGGGAAAGAGTGGGCCATGGCCTCACCAAGACTTTGGCCTAATATTGACCAAATTGTAGTCCATATTCTTTCTCCCTGATTATCATCTCCAGCACAATAAAATTCAATAAAATAAGATCAATGAGGAAAAAAACTTCAGAAACAGTAGAAAAATGTGTAGGTCTTACTTGAGCAAAAATATATTTTGAATGAGGTAGGAAAGGTAGAAAGTATAACTAACACATGCTATTAGTGCCTATGATGTCTAAGTAGAGATGACCAAGGCTTGGTAGAGACATTCACAATGGTGAATTTTGGAAGCTTAATATTTTCTTTCCTTTTTTATTCACTTAAGACATGAAAAGAAGTATCAGGGCTTCACAATTAGGCTATTTCAACAAGCAAAGCAATTTTATTATAGATATCAGCTGAAACACATACTTGGCAAATCTTAATATCATCCACTACACCTACACAATAACTTACTAGTAAAAATGCTTTAGCAGTGACATTTTCACTGTTTGCATTATCACGAACTCTTACATAGGCATATATTCCAATTTTTAAATGAAAAGCTTTCACAAACATTATGACATTTGATTGAATTGAGTAACTTTAAAACTGTACCATATTGAAATAACTTCTTAAGCCAGATTTTCCTTCAAAAGCAATGTTAAGCAAATATAAAATTGTAACTAGAATTTTTCCCTCAAAATGCCTAATAAGCTATTCACATACTGATTTTCCACAATTTTGATTCATTCTCTCTGTCTAGTGTTCTCCTTTTGTCTCTCCCTCTCCCTCTCTCTTCCTTTACCTGTCTCTCTTCCTTTTTCCCTCTACCTTTCCCACACATTTAAAACTTCATGTAAGACCTTAATTCTCTAAAACTCAGGGTTCCTTGGTGCCCAAATCAGACTGTATTTATTGGATAGTCAACTTTGAAAACCCATTGAAAAAAAATTTTTTTAAAACACTCTAGAATTTCTAGAAGCCAGGTATGATGACACAGGTCTCTAATCCCAGCATTTGGGGAGGCTGAGACAGGATAATCACAAAGTCAAGTCCAGCCTGGGTAACTTAGCTAGATCCTATCTGAAAATAATTTTTAATGGGGGAAAAAATAAGAACCAAGATATACCATGTAAAGGTACAAATTCTCAATGATGAATGTCATCATATTGTACAAAAAAAAGTACCAATAAACATGAATAAAAAAAACAATGATTGAAGAAAAGGAATCACAAATAAAGGCTATGTATGTAGCTCTGTGTGAAAGTTTAAGGGTCATTCCTGAATACTGCAAAATATTATATTCCTAAAGTATTTTTTCATGTTTTAAAAGATTTTCTAGGAATCTATGAACCAAAGGTATAAATGAAAATATAGTAAATAAGTAGAATCCCTGAAATTGCAAGCATCATGGAAATTAGTTGGATAGACCCTCTCATGAGAGCTTCCACTAACTCATTCTGTGCATCACATGACATGGCACTTACCCAAATGATCTGACTTTACTCTCACTGATATTATGATATGCAATTTTTGAAATGGTTCACAATGATCATCAACTCTCGGTATTCATACGCCCTCCATTTATGCTTAAAATGGTCCTGGCCACTTGTTTCCTAATAGGGAAATGCAACACTATGTTGAAATATCACTTCCAGTATTAAATATAAAAGATTTTGACATATCTTTGGCTGATACACTCTACCTCTTTTCTTGCTTGCTTCTTTGGACAAAGCAAGTCCACATGATGTGAAGCACCCTACAGAATAGCTTATGTAACAAGAATCTGAAAGTTATCTTTGGCCAACATCTCTCAAAGAGTAGATCTGGCCATCAGCAATGTTAATTTGGAAGTTCATGTTCTTCCAATAATTTCTTCATAAAAAATTTTCACCCTGGCTAGTCTGATGATTGTACCTTGTAAAAGTTCCAATGACAGAGGACCAAGAGAAGACATGCTTATTCCTGGCCCACACAACCTGTAAGATAATAAAAGGGCACTGTTTTATCGGTTACATAGTAGAATTACTTGTTATCCAATAATAGATAGCTAAAACACACATATAATTTTGAGTTAATTTTAAATATATCTTTTTTTTGAAAATATTCATAACATTTTTATATACTTCTTGGAAAAAAACATCATTCTGTTTTATCATTAAAAGCTCAGAGCTGCCCACAGCAGAGTGGAGGTGAACCTTCTGGGGCACCGAATCACTCTCTCCAGTGCCAAGGAGGTGAGCCCTGTGGGTGCCATCAGCACACACCCCTCCCCACCCCCATAGAAATGAGAAGACAAATAATCAAGTCTCAAAACCAGACTTCCAGATCACTTGAAGCAACACCAAAGGGAAATGAGATGGAACTATGAGATATTCAACCACCTGGACTCCCTAAACTGGCAATGAAAGGGGATCTGGAAAAAATGAAATCAGAAGTGATTTTTCACGATGAAAGACATAATAAATCTAGAGAGAATGCAGATAAAAAAAAATAGAGGAGCTGAAGAACATGATGGAATCTCAACATAGGTAACAAATGGAATCCATACAACAAATGCAAATAGATTTCCAGAAGATTAAAAGCTCTATTGAAAGTTTACCCAGCAGAATGAGCCAAAGTGAGGACAGAATTTCACATATACTAAATAAGATTTGCAATTAGTGATCAGGAAAAGAAAAATTTCTTTAAAATAGTAAGGGACCATGAGAAATCAATCCAGCAGCTGAGAGACGGTGCAAAGAATAACACAAGATTGATCAGAATCAGTGAAGAAACAGGAGACAGTGCAGATGACATAAAAAAAAAACAAAAAACTATTCACTTAAGTGATGGCAGAAAACTTCCGAAGCAGGGGAAAAGAACTTGACATACAGATAAGTGAGGCATATAGGACTCCAACTAGCCATGATCAAGAATAATCTACACACAGGCATATAACAGTTAAGATTCAAGAAAAACAACAGATGAACACATTTCTACAAGAAGTTAGAGAAAAGAAACAAATCACATACAAAGGAAAGCCCATCACAATCACAGCAGCTGCTCAACAGAAACCCTCAAGGTAAAAAGAACCTGGAGTGATGTATTGGAAGCCCTAAAGGAAAAAAGCCTCCAACACAGATTGATGTACCATGCAAAACTATCTTTCAAAATAAGATACTTTCATGACAAAGAGCATCATGAATACCAAACCAGCACTCCAAAAACTTTAAACAATATCCTAGGAAAAGACACACAACCAGGAGGATCACAATGAGGATCACAACCACATAAAGTCCAGCAGAATGAATCCACCAGGCATGACAAGAAGTAAAATGCAAAGAGAGAAAATGCAACAAAAAGAAAAAGTCAGGACAAGGATAAGTCAACACATATCAGTTATAACCATGAATATTAATTGTCTCAATTCACCAATCAAAAGAAACAGACTGGCAAAATGGGTCAAGAAGCAAGATCTTACAATACACTACATACTAGAAACACACTTAATTCAAAAAGAAATTCATAGACTGAAAGTTAAATGGTGGAAAACAATACTCCTTGTGACAGGAACCTGAAAAAAAAGGAGGAATAACTATCCTCTTTACAGATCAAGTGGATTTCAAACCAACACTGGTTAAGAGAAACAAAGAAGGACACTACATCCTTGTAAAGGCAACAATGCAAGAGGAAGAGATGACAATCATTAGTATATATGCACCAAACACTAATGCGCCCCACTATGTAAAACAAATACTAATGGGCATGAAAAATCATTTAAGCACTAACACAGTAGTAGTGGGGGACTTCAATACCCAGCTGTCATAAATACATAGATCAACTAAACAAAAAAGAAGCAACAAAATACCAGAACTCAATCAAACTATTGAACAAATGATGTTTGCAGAGTATTCCACCCAACAAAATCAGAATACACATTCTTTTCAGCTGCACATGGGTTGTTCTCTAAAATAGACCATTTACTTGCCCATAGAACATGTTTAACTAAGTACAAAGGAATAGAAGTTATCCCTTCTATATTGTCAGACCATAGTGCGATGACATTGGAGATTAATAGCAGAAGAAACTGCAAGAATTGCATAAACACATGGAAATTGAACAATACATTTCTGAATAACCAATGAGTCACAAAGGAAATTTAAGAAGAAATCAGACAGCTCCTACAATTAAATGACAATGAAAATACAACATATCAGAATCTATGGGACACATGAAAGCAGTCTCATGAGGGAAATTCATAGCAGTGAATACTCATATTAGGAAAACAGAACAAGCCAAATTACACAACCTGATGCTGAACCTCAAGCTTCCAGAAAAAGAAGAGCAAGACAAACGCAAAGCTCATGCAAGGGAGGAAATTATAAAGATCAGAGCATAAATCAATGAAATGGAGACTAAGATAACAATACAAAAAATCAATGAAGCCAAAAGTTGGTACTTCGGAAGAATATACAAAATTGACAAACTGTTAGCCAAACTTATCAGATAAAGGAAAGCAAAGGCCCAAGTTCATGCAATTAGGAATGAAAAGGATGAAATTACAATGGACCCAGCAGAAATCCAGAGGATCATCAATACCTACTTCAAGAACCTATATGCCAATAAGAAGGAAAACACAGAAGAAATGAACAGATTCCTAGATAAGTATGAATTACCAAAGCTGAACAAAGATGATCTAAAATTTCTAAACAATCCAATATCAATCAATGAAATTGAAAACCTAATTTATTTACTTATTATTGGTACTGGGGATTGAACTCAGGCCCTTGTGCTTTAGAGGCAGGCACCGGAACCACTGAGCTAAATCCCCGGCCAATGTCTATTACTTTTTTTTTTTTTTGGTACAGGGGGTTGAACTCGGGTCCTTGAGCTTGTGCAGCAGGTGGCAAACCCACTGAGCTAAATCCCCGGCCAATGTCTATTACTTTTTTTTTTTTTTGGTACAGGGGGTTGAACTCGGGTCCTTGAGCTTGTGCAGCAGGTGGCAAACCCACTGAGCTAAATCCCCGGCCCATGAAAACATAATTAAAAACTTACCAACTAATACAAGCCCAGGTCCTGATAGCTTCACTGCTGAATTCTACAAGACATTTAGAGGAGCTACTGCCACTACTGTTTAAACTCCTTAGTGAAATTGAAATGAAAGCAATACTCCCAAATTCATTCCTAGAAGCAAGCATCACCTTCATCTCCAAAGCAGAGAAAGACCCAACTGAAAAAGAGAAGTAGAGGCCCATCTCATTAATAAACATAGATGCAAAAACCCTTAATAAGATACTAGCAAATTGAATGCAGAAGATCATCAAGAAGATCATACACCCTGATCAAGTGGGATTCATCCCAGGAATGCACGATGGTTCAACATATACAAATCAATAAATATGGTACACTATATTAATAGAGCCAGGGACAAAAATCATAGGATCACCTCAATACATACAGAAAAAGCATTTGACAAAATCCCACATGCACTTATGACAAAAACTCTACAAAAAATTGAAATAGACAGTCTATGCCTCAATCTGATAAAAGCCATCTATGAAAAACAAACAGCCAATATCATACTAAATGGTCAAAAACTGAAATCTTTCACACTAAAATCAGGAACAAGACAAGGATTTCCACTATCACCACTCCTGTTCAGCATAGTTTTGGAAACATTAGGCACAGCAATTTGACAGGAGAAAGAAATAAAAGGAATAAAGTTAGGAGATGAAGAAGTTGAATTGTCATTATTTGCAGATGACATGATACTCTATATAGAAGACCCCAAGAATTCCACCACAAGTTTTCTAGACTTAATAACCAAATTCAGTAAAGTAGCTAGATGCAAGGTCAACACGCAAAAATCAATAGCCTATCTCTACAGGAACAACAGACTCACTGAAAGAGAAATAGGGCAAAAAATTCATTTCTCAATAGCATCCAAGAAATGGAAATAGCTAGGAATCAATTGAACAAAAGAAATCAATCACTTCTCTGAAAACTATAGCACTCTGAAAAGAGAGATTGAAAATGATATCAGAAAATGGAAAGACATCCCTTGATCCTGGGTAGGAAGGATCAACGTAATGAAAATGGCCATACTTCCAAAACTGCTATATAGATTGAATGCAATCCCAATTGAAATGCCAGCAGCACAATTCATAGACTTTGAGAAAACAAAGGAAAAATCCGTTTGAAACAAGAGAAGACCTAGAGTAGAAAAAGCAATTCTAGACAACAGTGACATGGCAAGGGATATCATAACCCCAAATTTGAAACTATACTACAAAACTACTGTGATAAAAATAGCATGGCACTGGTAAAGAAACAGACCTGAGGACCAGTGGAACAGATTAGAAGATGCAGAAACAACTCCAGACATACTCAGCCAGCTCATCTTCGATAAAGGAGCCAAACATCCTCATTGGAGGAAAGATAGTCTCTTTAATAAATGGTGCTGAGAAATTGGATTTCAACTTGCTGAAGATTAAAACTAGATCTATATCTCTCATCATGCACTAAACTAAGACCAAAATGGATTAAAGATCTAAATATTAAAACAGACATTGAACTGTCTGCAAAGGAGGTTAGGTAGAATTCTTGAAGACGTTGATGTAGGAAAAGATCTTACGATAAAAACCTCAGTTGCCCATGAACTAGCACAATCAACAAGTGAGTTCTCTTCTTATTAAAAAGCTTCTGCACAGCAAGAGAAACCATCAACAGTGTGAAGAGACAACCCGTAATGTGGGAAAAAAATTTCTCCTGCTATTCCTCAGACAAAAGTCTAATATCTAGAATCTATAAAGACCATTAAAAAAAAAAAAAACACCTCCCAAATTTAAAGACCCAATCCAAAACTGGGCATCTAAAATGAACAGACATTTCTCAGACAAAGAAGTAGAAATAGCAGATAAACATATGAAAAAAATGTTCCACATCACTTGTCATTCAAGAGATGCAAATCAAAACAACACTGAGATAAATGTTGGCAGGGCTGTGGGGAAAGAGGAACCCTGCTCCACTGCTGGTGGGAGTGTAGACTGGTGCAATCACTGTGGAAATCTGTATGGAGATATCTCAAAGAACTAGGACTGGAAGTCCCATTTTACCCTGCTATTCCCCTGCTGGGTATCTTTCCCAAAGAATTAAAAAGATCATATCACAGTGATATATGTGCACCCATGTTCATAGCAGCACAATTTGTAATAGATAAGTTGGAAACAGTCCAATTGCCCATCAACTGGGGACTGGATAAAGATCATGTGTTTCTTTTTTTTTATAAAATGGAGTACTACTCAGCCATAAAAAATGAGAAATTAGAGACATTTATAGCTAAATGGATTCACATTGAGGCGATACTCTTAAGTGAAATAAATAGGACACACATGTGTAAATACTGAATAATTTCTCTAAGTATGAGAAACTGAAAGTGTAAATAAGGACTAAAAGGTATAAAAGATAATATAAAATAGGAGAAATGGGGCAAAGGGGAAGGGGAATTGGGAGGAGTAGGGGAAAGCAAAGAAGAAAATGGAATTAATATGAGTAAATGAAAAAATGGAAACAAAGTCTTTGTAAGTAGGGAGGGATGGAGGGGTTGAAGGGAGGGCATGTTAATGGGGAAAGAATATGAACCAAGAGAGATTATGTAAAGTGCAATTTTCCAGTGATGAATGCCGTTATATTGTATACCAGAAATGTACCAATATCATTAAAAGCTTTATGCATTGACTCCCTTTAACCACTTTTAGCAAGATATTTGGTGTAAATAAATTAGTAAAATAAAATAATGTAATAATGATTTTAATATTTTACCTTTAGTGGTATAAATTTTGGAGCTATTACACCATAAAATATATATGAAGTCATTTAAATGTACTAGGTCAATCATAATGATTGATTATGGGTCAAAGAAAAGTTTTATTGATATCTTGTTACTGTCACAGTTGAATGATGGCTAGTTGATATTATAACTGCTTCAATTCAAACAATATATGCCTAGGCTTTAAAACCTAAAGAACAAGAGTCAATTGATGACTTGGGTGAAGAATTCAGACTTGGCATAGTAACTTTACTATTTCTTTTGTAAAATCACACTTCCCATAAATGAAAAATGTTTATCAAAATAGTTAATGTATGCAACTCACTGGTTTGAATTACTTGTCAATATGTGAAATATTAGGTTCCTGCTATAGGAGCATTCTCCACAAGCTTTTCCAATATAAATTACAGTTAAGTTTCAGGATTTATAATAGTGACCATTTTTAAAATTCTGAGTTGTCCTTCAGTAAACTGAGAACAGAAACACTTCAGTGTCTTGAGAAATTTGAACAGTGCCTAGTATTAGTCTATATTTATTGTCATAATGTAAAACTTTTTGCTTGCATCAAAAATGGATGATAACATTAGCAGTGTCAATAATCAAAAATTAAGGAGAGAGAGAGAGAGAATAATTCAGTAAGGCAACATTAATGTAATTCCTTCCAGGTATATTTCTATTTGTATTAACTACTTCATTTGTGAATTGATTAAATAAATATTAAGTACCTACTGTGTTCCAAGCATCAGATAAGACTCTGAAAACATATTATTGCAGTGCAAAACAAAAAGTAGGCATAATTCCTATGTTAAATTACCCAGACATAAATGTTGGAAAGATAGAAATCAAACCAATAAATATATTGCACATTAGAGCTTAAAATATATAATGCAAGACTGTATGAGATTGAAAGACCATTTTGTTTGAAGGAAGAAGCAATCAATCAAGCAAGATTTCACCAAGGTCATGTAAACTGATTTTAGAAATTGAGTAATGAATTGTGAATAAGCAATACTAAAAGAGAGGCAGAGAAGTGTTCTAAGGGAAAAACAAAAAACACTGCAGAATAAAATGCTAAGACAGAAGCCATAACACTGCTAGAATCTTGATCCAATATCTAGCAGCCATTATAGGGAAGGTGGGACTGTATTAAGAAAAAATGACTTCCAAGATGATTTGAGCAGTTATCTCACAAAGTTGAAAGAAGGAAAGGACACCTTGTATCACCGACACTTTATGCTTCTGAACTTGGAATCTAGACCTAATAAAAGTGATACATGGTGTTATTGTACTTTTTCATTTCTATGTTAATTATGGAAGTGCATTCTTTACAACCTTCTTGATCCTGCCAATGTATATGTTGTAGGACTTTCTCTTGAAGTCTATGCCCCACAGGGTTTTAAAGTTTTTATCTTGGAACATTGATTGTATCAATCACAAAGTCACTAGTTATGGAAATCTCATAAACAGTGCTTCCCAAAGGGCATCCATGTTGCTTATTTTAGGGAAAAAGGTTTTAGTTTTCACATGATCCTGTGTTCCAGCAAGCACATTAAAAGAGAATGTTTACAATTAGCATTCTCCATTGCTCTATCTTATCAATTTTTCTATTTAAAAAATTTTCACCCCACTATTCCTCTCCTAGGTATGTTCCTCAAAGAGCTAAAGGTATCATATCACAGTGATATATGCATATCTATGTCTATAGCAGCACAATTTATAATAGCTAAATATTGGAGGCAGCCTATGCACATCAACAAATGAATAAATAAAATGTGGTATTTATATACAATAGAGGACTACTTTGCCATAAAGAAGGATAAACTTGAGCCATTTGTAGGTAAATGGATGCACTTTGAGACCGAAGTGTTGAGTAAAATAAGTAAGACACACATGCTTAAACATTGTATGGTTTCTCACATAGGAGAAACCAAAAATAGAAATAAAGGGCAAAATAAAGATGAGCAGTAAGAAGTAAGCACACAGATCTTTGGTAAATCAGAAGGGGACTAAGGGATGGAAGGAAGGGGAAAGAGGGGAAAGGAATGACATGTATCAGCTCCCTAGGAAGAATGTGTTTATTGAGCAGAGCAAACACACACACAATAAATTAAAAAAAAAGAATTGAAAAAGGTAAATATAAATTTTTTTAATTCCCTATCTTTATTTAAATGTTTAAAAGGGCACATCCACTGATATACTTTGGTGACTACTAGATTATATTTCATGTTTATAACGTACATATTCCTTTGGCATTAAATTTCTTTTAAAATATTTTGGAATTCCTCTATAATACAGAAAGACTACCTTGTAGATTTTGTGTGATAGGAAGAGAAATAAATTAAATAACTGGACTAAGAAGTATTGTCATGGGGAAAATATTTGACATGACAGAAGTGAAAAATTGGTACAACTTAGTCTTAGGGCCAGAAAGGTGCTCTAAAAGAAGTACTATGGTAGGCAAGTACTTGAAAGATAAAAGAGAGTTAGTAGAAGGAAGTTAAAAGTGTGTAGAATGACAGGTAGTGTTTCATGAACAGTGAGAGGTTAGATTTTTGAGAAAACTCAGCATGTACAAAATGATACAAACAAGAGACAAGAAGCCATTTTTGACTGAAGGAAATAGATCAGTATATCTGAGGTTTCAAAGTATTTGAGCACTGAAGATGAGATTGGCTGAAGGAAAGACATTTTGATGAGAAAGAAACTCCTCCCATAATTTAGAATCTCATAAAGTAGATTACTCATAAGGCAATACAAATCCAATATATGAAATAAAAGGAGAAGATATGATTTAAGAGACATATACTACAATGTACAATTTGAATAAGCCATTTAATAGTTTTGACACTTGTTCAGATAAGTGATATCTGATCATTGTCTTTACCAAAAAGAAAACAACAGATGAACATGTAAGATCCTAAAGGGATAAAACTGTACACAGTGTTTGAATAGTGTTAAGAGCAAAAGCGAAATGTCAGATGAATTCTAGGTTACTAATCTTCAAAATAGAGTTACAAATACAGTTATTTATCATGAGGGAAAACCTCAGTTTAAGAATAAATATAATAAGTCCCATTTTGGATAGTTATTTTGATATCTGAACACAATGAACAAATGAACAAGAAGATGTAATATTCTAACATTTTCAAACTATTTTCAAGTAATGACTCAAGTCTTCTAAAATGCTAATATACAATATATCCTTCTGTGGGTTTTTTTCCTTTTTTTATTACTGTGATGTGGATCCATACTATACAAAGAAACACATTGCTTAAGCCTACAGATTCCTTCAAAACTGCTTTTAGAACATAAAGTGTTATAGCATTTAGGAGCCAAGTTAAACTAAATAATACTGATATAAGAAAAAGAACTGGTTTTCTAGAAAAATGCAGATTTGTGATGATTTGTGATTGTTTTAGTAGCAAATAAATTAACTTATTTTCCCCCTTCATTTTTGTTTTTTGGTATGGCTAAAGATGCCTCTGTGCTATAAATATCTCCTGCTTTGATAGGAATGACACAGTATACCTTTTAATCCTACTACACATGGATTAAATTATTGCAGAAGTTTTAAAATCCAATCAATAAGTATATAATCAACAATTGTGGCCTTAGGTACTGGGCAGGATTACCTTTTAAAAGCTACATTAGTTTTCCCAAGACCTACCCTTTATTAAAATCAGATAGTTTATAACTGCTATTTAGAAAGAGAAATTTAGGAAAGGTTAGAATTTGATAAGTACTTTTCAAAAAGATTTTGGATTTTTAAGTGAAATTAAATATGAATAATTGTGTTTACAATTTATATATTTTTTTTATTAGAAAAGGTTTTCTTTTGGTATAACAATTCCTGGCAGCATAGCATTGAGATGTGGTTCAGTTTGAACACAATGCTGATTCCTTGAAAAAAAATTACTTTTTTAACAAAAACTATAGAAGATGATTATGTAGTTTGTCTTCAAATAATGTTGCTTTTTCATAAAAGTAAAAAAGTTTGAATACCAATAAGATGAAAGACAAATGTTCTAACATATAAAATTAAATTCTAATAATACTCAGAAAAAATTCATCAGGCATTTCTTAAATATTTAATTATAGCATTAATCTATACTGTATCTAGAGAAAGACCTGGTCTAATCCACCAATTTCCAGTTTATATATTCTTCCCAGATGGAAGAATTTCTTTGAGTACAAATTCTCTAATGTTGTAGAGCAGGTCAGAGGTACACCAAGCAGAATGAAGGGGGAAAGTTAAGCACATAGCTGAGCTTTTCTCTTACCATGCCCCAATTTCCTCATCTTTAAAATAAATAACCCATGCCATGTACAGGTTCCTAATAATACTAATGAAAGTAAGCATTAGATATCATGAACCTGAGCTAAGATTAATAATATCAGCAAGAATTAAAATGTGGCAAGGGTATTTAAAGGAAGATGGAGTTGTGCAGGAAGGGGAAAAGGTTTAAAAATTTTAAAAAGAACCTTAACTATGTATGTACATGTACTTATTCTCCAAAATGAATATAAACTTCATGTACTACAAATATTTACTAATACAAAAATAAACAAAATAATACCTCCCAATACATTTCCATAAGCTAAGTAAAACAAAAGGGTTTCTCAAAACAGTTTAAATTTTATCTGATCTTTTAATCAAAGATTTTCTAATTAAATGAAGCTTACCTGCACTATCACATTGCATACTATAATTTCATTACATTAATGGAAGGATTATGGGGTCTTTTACTACACTAAAAAAATCTAAGCTCCAGAACTGCACTGAAACCAGCAGCCCTAAAATACTCCAAATAATCTTTAAAATCAAACTTGGTACCTTGCACTTGTGAGGCAGGCAGCGGAGCCACTGAGCTAAATACTTGGCCCTGATTAACAATATTTTTAAACATATAATATTTTTGAAAATATTTATCCTGTATTCAAGTATTGCTACATACTAATATCAAACCAAATGGGCATGTTTGTTAAACAGTATTTTAATGTTCAGATGTTCTTCAGAAAATAATTTCTTTATTTTAGCAAAAATCATATCAGCAAATAGTATTGGTTATGAACTATCAATTAATAATGGAAATTTTAAGAAAATCAAAATGATATTCATCACAAGAATCTGTATATCCAATATAAAATTAAAGTAAATCAATTTTCTTATGTTTTATATTTTGTCCTCCAATGATTATGAAGAAATTTCTCTAATAATTTTACATATTAAACCTAACTAAAATGAAAGTATGTTGAAAGGCCTTTGATTATTTATGCCCTAGTGAGCCAAGAACAACTAGTACTATAATCTTGAAATGCAATGTGGTTCTATGTTTGCAAACACTTCTCAAAATAAAGTAGGGAAATGATAAAATCCTCACCTTATTACAAAAATTTCATTTATTCAATATATATTTATTGTGTATTATTTGCCAGCTACTAAAAATAGAATGATGATATCAGTCTAACTTGAAGCATATAGTCTACTGAGAAAATTGTTGAAACCATATGCTTATTTTGGAGAGAGCCAGAGAAATATCATTCTATTTCTAGCATATCTAAAATGCATAGAAGTTGAATATTATTCATTTTTAAAATTATGAAGCATATGTGGACTATTCAGCATAGTTCATGTCTTTTAAATCTGAATCCATAGTTTTTCAACAGCCACTTTGGGCAAGTGGCAAATACGTTATATACCTGTAACAACTCCCCACAAGTAATATAATAATTATATACTGCAAACATGTACTAATAAAGTTTTTAAATTTTTGAATAAATAAATAAAACAGTAAATAATATTCATAGGCTCTTGAAAATAGGAAAAACTGCACTCCTAACCTTATCAAAAAGAAATATATGACCTAAAACTCTAATAAGAATCTATTTCACAGTTTTAGGAAAATATAATGCCTTAATAATTCAGATGCTAGGAAAATCATTGGTGAGGTCTACATAGAAAGAATAAAAATTTGTTATATATCTCACATCCAGTCCTTTGGATTTGATCCACGTCCTGACATAATGTCTATGTGCTCACTCTGTAAATGTCTATTCTTGCTTAACTTAGAACATTCTGAATCACTTTGTAGAATTTAAAAGTTGTATAGAAATTTAAAATCCATGTCATTGCCAGACCTAGCAGCAAAGAAGAGTTTTCCTGGGTTTTCAATATTCATATTCACTAAAGAAATATCAACCATATGAGGCATCTTCTCAAATGTAAAGACAATTCTATGTTAGTTTTATCTAACAAAATGGCATATTAGATTGGACTGATGATTATCTACTCACAATTCAACTAGGAATTTTAAAAGATCACATTTCTCACAGAAATCAAAAGTAGCATTTGAATGTGAAAATGATATGTGTGTGTATGTGTTATGGCCTGTATATCAGTTAAGAATAAGAAAATACAAAGGCCAAAGTTAGTAGGATAGTCAAGCATTGTAAACATTGCAAGTATGCAGAGGAGATAATGAGAAAGGGGAAAATTAATTAGCTAAGAACTAAGTTAATATTTCTTAAACTAAAGGCTTATAAATTAAAATTTAATAATCTTTTACACAACAGCAAAGCTCAGACGAGAAGTCCTGAAGTTTGCTTGTCTCATAGTCACCTAATCAGTATGTGAGGAAGAGAGAATGTGGCAAATGTGGTTTGGTATAAATTGCTGCAAGACAGATTTCCTCCATAGACACTTAATATTGCAAAAGCAACCAAATTATCTGTGAAGGTTAGTTAGACTGGCTTCTAATGTTCTACCCTTAGTACCATATGCTCACTTTCTACTTGGATATAAAATAGCCCAATATAAAAGGAACTTCTGGGAAGAAATAAGAGATTCCTGGGAGTGTATGATGTATAAATGAAATATCATAACCTGCTTGGGGCTTGATGTAGAGAAAATGGGAATAGAATCGTAAGAAGACAACCAAATATCTGAGTTTCAACTCAGAGTGGCAGATCATTGGAAAGAGTGTGTTTACCATACTTATTATTTGAGAAAGATGGACAAATAGCAAATTCATTAATATGTTGTTGTTAATTAACTACCAGAGCACTGACTTTACAGGCAACCACCTAACTGGAGATCTGGGGAGAGATACACACCTGCAGGGAGAAAGAGACTGACATATCAGTTTACCTGGAGTACACTGTGCCATGTACCTTATAAGTCAGGTAGATGACAGAGCTGAAAAAGAAATTGTTAAAGCTAGGTATTAATTAGCATGAGAACTTTAAGCTTCCAGGGACTTCCCAAGGCTTCATACCCACTTGCAGAACTTTCTGTCATTAATCCATTCAGGGTTTGTTATGGAAAATTGGATAAAATCCTGAGAAAGTTTTTATGGTGATGCTGGCTGAGGAAGGGTAATGATAGGTACTACCCAAATTTTTCTCAGACCATCCAGCTAATGATTCCCCAACTTCACTTCCAAGGCCCAGAGATACAGTGTCTGCAGAAAACTGAGGTTAATCAGAATATTAGAAAGCATCCAGCTCTGTCCTGCCAGCACATGAACAGGCTTACATAAAATGCCAGAGTAATGGAGATGAAATCACTACTAGAAATAAAATATCAGTACAGCACAGGAAAAGGAAAAATTCAAAGCCTAAGGTAAGCAGACATGGGGAAAAAACATAACTTCAGGTATTAAGGGCAGGCTCATCAAATGTAGATTGTCACAAATATACTGTATTAGTAAAATGACTATGCTGAAAATAATCATAAAGCTAAAAATGAACTTAATTTGTGTCACAGTATTTTATAGTCATGTTTTTGTTTGAATTTTGAAAGTCCCCAAAGGTCCCTGTGTTAAAGACTTGACCCAAAGTTGGTGGTTTGGAAGGTGATAGACACGTGGGAGGTGGAGCCTGACAGGAGGCTCTTAGGTAATTGGGAACAAGTTCTTGAAAACGGTTGTGAGACCTCATTCATTCTGTGTCTCTTTGCATTGCCATTCTAGATGTCAACATTTTGGTGGTACAAATATTCCAGACATGAGGCACCATCATTACCTCTCCTCACAAAAACTGAGCCAATGCAGGTGTCATGACTCTAAATCTTCAAAACTGTGAGTGAAGTAAACTTTTCCTCTTTATAAATTAATTGCCTCAATTAATTGTACTTTGGTATAATAAAGCAAAGCTGGTTAATATGGAATCCAAAAACTTATGAAATTTTAGGCTGCATTAATAGCAAATGGGCCTCTAAGATAAGAAATTGTAAGATTTTAGATTACTCCATAGTAGGTACACTCATTTTTTTATGGTTGCACATGTGAATCTTGGAAGGCTACAATAAGCAGACAAATGTTCAAAACACTGACAATGTAATACTAATTTAAGTTACACAAAATACATATACATTTGGTTGAAAGACTGAAGCATGTTAAATTTAAAAGAAGAAAAATTACAAAATATAAGATATGTGTTCAAAATTTACATTTGAAGATTTTCAAATGTAAAAATTATACATGTTGTATATGATATTGCTGGATAGAAATGATTAAAACAAAGGTGAATAAGTCACTGAGACATATATTTTCATCACAGAAAAAATAGCTTCTAAGTTTTTATAATAGCCCAAGTTAAATATGTTACTTTATAGGTGTCTCACTAAATATACTAGAGTATGTGTTCTGTAATCAATATTAGGAAATGTGTTTTCAAACAATTAATGATTATTCTTCCAAATGATATTTAATGCACACTGATTTGTTTAATTGTACCAGAGGTGAAGTCTATGCCATTCTTAATTAAGAATTCACATTGATTCTTCTGAGAAAGAAATATATTTAGGTAAAAATTCTACATAATATTAAATGCTATAATTTGAAACTAAGTAATTTGGTAAATAGTACTATTTCAATAGAAAACTATGAGAAGGGATTCATTGTAAACAACTTGGGGGAAAATATAAAACTTTTAGAAGGGGCAATAGGTATATAGTGAAATGTACTAAAACGACAGAAGTTCTTTTGTATAACTTATTGGTAATGCTTTTAGAATGCACTCTCTTTGTAAAGAAAAGTGACCTTAATGCATTTCAAAAATCATTTTTCGGACAAGAAACATGGGGATTTTCCAGGATCAGTGAAGGTGACTCTACCATCACTTTTCTTTCCTTTTGTCTTCATCTTCCACCATGTACTTAGATAATTTTAAAAATATCATTTTTCATGTAAAATATATATTAATTTATATTCAAATATAAAGAAATTCATTAATTAAAAGAAATTTTGACAATGCTTTGTAGCTTGTCTTTATGGGGCACACCTCTTTTTTTTTTTTTGGTACTGGGAATCGAACTCGGGACCTTGCACTTGAGAGGCAGGCGCCGGAACCACTGAGCTAAATCCCCAGCCCAAGGGGCACACCTCTTGAAGCAAAAGAATTTAAGTTTAGGTCTACAAAAAAAGATTTTGCTGCCAGATATACTAGAATTGAAAAAAACTTGCAATTAATTATTTTTTTTTAATTTTTTTTATATTCTTTTATTGGTACATTTTAGGTGTAAAATATAATGACATTCATCATTGGAGATATGCACCTTTACATACTCTCTTGGTTCTTACTTTTTTCCCCTTCCGCTGGCCACCCTTTAAACCCTAAATCCCTCCCTATTTACAAAGATTTTGTTTCCATTTTTGCATTTTCTCATATTAATTCCATTCCCTTCTTTCCTCTCCCCTACCCCCCCACTTCCCCCTCCCCTTTGACCATTTTCTTCCTATTTCACATTATCTATTATACCTTTTAGTCCTTATTTATACATTCAGTTTCTCACACTAGAGAAACTATTCGGTATTTACACGTGTGTCCTATTTCGCTTAAGAGTATGGGCTCAATGTGCATCCATTTAGAAATAAATAGCTCTAATTTCCCGTTTTTGATGGCTGAGTAGTACTCCATTTTATATATTAAAGAAAACAACACATTTTCTTGCTCCAGTCTTCAGTTGATGGGCATTTGGGCTGTTCCAAGCTTTGGCTATAACAAATTGTGCTGTTATGAACATGGGTGCACATATATCACTGTGGTATGATACTTTTAATTCTTGGGGAAGATACCCATCAGGGGAATGATTACCTGGGTCAAAAGGGACTTTCAGTCCTAGTTCTTTGAGGTATCTCCATACTGATTTCCACAGTGGTTGCACCAGTCTACACTCCCACCACCAGTGGAGCAGGGTTCCTCTTTTCCCACAACCCCACCAGCATTTGTTATTGATTGATTTCATGATAGCAGCCATTACTTCTGAAGTGAGGTGGAAACTCAGCGTTGTTTTCATGTGTATCTCTTGAATGACCAGTGATATTGAACATTTTTTCATATGTTTATTTGCCATGTCTGCTTCTTTGTGTGAGAAATGTCTGTTCATTTCAGATGCCCAGTTTTGGTTTGGGTCTTTAAATTTGGGAGGTCTGATCTTTTTAAGTTCTTTATAGATTCGAGATAGTAGACCTTTGTCTGAAGGACCACAGGTGAAAATT
>NW_004624748.1:18588423-18605524 GCF_000247695.1 Heterocephalus glaber
CTTGATGGTTTGTGTTGAGAAGTCTGCTGTGATTCTGATGGGCTTTCCTTTGTATGTGATTTGTTTCTTTTCTCTAACTACTTGTAGAATTTTGTTCTTCTGTTGGGTTTCTGGAATCTTAACAATTATATGCCTATGTGGAGATTTTTTTTTGATCAAGGCTAGCTGGAGTCCTATATGCCTCGCTTATCTGTATGTCAAATTTTTTTCTCCTGCTTGGGATGTTTTCTGCCATCACTTCTGTGAACAGTTTTTTTATGTCATCTGCACTTTCTCCTGTTTCTTCATTGAGTCCAGTCTTATGTTATTGTTCTTTGCATCAATTTGCAGCTGTTGGATTGATTTCTCATGGTCCCTTACAATTATAAAGAATTTTTTCTTTTCCCAGTCACTAATTGCAATCTTATCTTCTTTATCTAAAATTCTGTCTTCCCATTGGCTCATTCTGCTCTATAGACTTTCAATGGCATTTTCAATCTCCTGGAAATATGTTTGCATCCATTTTATGGATTCCATTTCTTTCCCATCCTGTTCCTCAGGTCTTCCATTTTTTTATCTGTGTCCTCTCTAGATTTATTAATCATGTCTTGCACTAGGGGCACAATCTCTGCTGTTAACTGAGAAATTATTTCTGATTTCCTTTTTTCCAGATCCTCTTTTATGTAGTTCATGGAGTCCAGGTGGTTGAGTATCAGAGTGTTCCATCTTGTTTCCCTTTGAGGTTGCTATAGGTGATCTGTAAGTCTGCTTCTGAGGCTTGTTTACATGTCTTCTCATTTTGAAGGGGGCATTGGGGGGTGTTGCTGGTGCCCATGTGTGTCAACTCCTCTGTCCTAGGAGTGGTGGTAGCTTGGCCTGGAACCCTCCTCTGCACTGGGAGCTGTGGCACCCCTACCCAGAAGCCTCCTCTGCACTGGGAACTATGGCACACCTACCCGGAAGCCTTCTCGCGCATTCGTAGCTGTGGCATGTTGACCTATATCCTAACTCTTTCAAGAAGAGATTTGCAGTACATTGTTTAATTATGATTTATCAATCATATCAATAATGTGGAAGGCTGCCTACTTCTCTGTTTGAATATAAAAAGCCAACAGCTCTTAAAATCATGTGCTTGTCTCAAGTGAAACATTTTCCAGAATTATTTTTGTATTAAAAAATTTAAAGAGAATAATCCATTCCAGAGGCTTCAATTAAGCACTCAGAAAAAGATGGCAAAACATAGCATAGTAAACATGAATATGGATTGGACATTTTATCATTTCTGGGTTGTTTTATATCATATGTGAACCATGATAATTCATCATTTACATATAATTTGGTGCAAAGTATAAGTGAGAACAAATATTTAACTTTCAGAAAGCATCTTTAATTTTTAATGACTATGACATAAATGATACACTGTAATAACTAAGAATTTTCAGTTTTTTAATATTTTTTTCATTTTGATTATTCTCTTTAAATCTCTATATTTACTACTTCAATGACTCAAGACAGCAGTGAAGTCATAGAAGATAAATTAAAAGAATTTTTGTGAAAGAGACTGAAAGATTCTCATAAGCAAATAATGAGAAGTATTGATATGACTACTGCAAAATTTACTACTGCTTGTATTCTATTCAGAATCCAGTCCTATGTGTAGATGTTCCATTTTCCTGGGATTCATTCCAGGAATGCAGGGATGGTTCAACATATGCAAATCAATATATGTAATAGACTATATCAATAGATCCAAGGACAAAAAACAATATGATCATCTCAATAGATGCAGAAAAAGCATATGAAAAAATCCAACATGCATTTATGATAAAAAGCTAACAAAAAATTGGAATAGATGGTCTCTACCTCAATCTGATGAAAGCCATCTGTGAAAAAACAACAGCCAATATCATACTAAATGGTCAAAAACTGAAATCCTTCACAGTACAATTAGGAACAAGACAAGGGATAATCTATATAGAAGACCCTAAGAGCTCCACCAACAGTCTTGTAGACTTAATAACCAAATTCAGTAAAGTAGCTGATCAATAGCTTTTCTGTACACACAAAAAAAGACTCACTGGGAGAGAAATGAGGCAAACAATTCCTTTCACAATAGCATCCAAAAAACTGAAATACCTAGCAATCAACCTAACAAAAGAAATAAAAGACCTCTACACTGAAAACTACAGCACTCTAAAAAAAGAGATGGAAGAAGATATCAGAAAATGTAAAGACATCCCTTGCTCCTGGGTAGGAAGAATCAACAGAGTGAAAATGGTCATACTTCCAAAACTGCGATAGAGATTCAAGCCAATCCCAATTGAAATCACAGCTGTATACTTCACAGACCTTGAGAAAACAATTGAATACCTTAAATGTACCAATAAAATTAATTTGAAAAATAAAAGAGTGTTGAATGTTAGCAATAGAATTTTAAACTTATGTATTTATTTGAATTTGATAAAACTTTGATTTCTGTATATTAGAATACTATTTTAAGTGCACACACATTTGTAAATTTTTTATCTTCTTATTGAATAAACCCTTCTTTATAAAGTGTTGTTAGCTCTATTTTTCAGATATTTACTTTCACTTTCTTTTTAGTTAGAATACCATTTTTTAAAATTTTAACCTATGTTAATATATTTTAAAAGAATTTCTTGTAAGCAGTACAGAGTTTACTCTTTTTTCACCTAATCTGATAAACTCTGTTTTTTAATTGATATGCCAAGGACATTTATATAGCATGTATTTGTTACCATGTTTTAATAAAAAATTACATTTCTCTAGTTGTTTTCTACTTGCATTATCTGTCCTCTATATGTTTTCTTTGGGATTAATTGATCATATGTTATGATGCAAACTATCTTCCCTCTTGAAATCTTACTTATACATCTTTTAAAAATGTAACCTTGGTTTGGTTGTACATTATCTCTGGAGTTTAAAATAGAGAGTTTTAATTAAGTAAAATATATTTTCAAATAGGAATGCATTTCACTGAGAGTAAAAGGACATTGAATCTCATTTTTATATTTTAGTTTTCAGCTGTCATATATTATTTGTCACATGCTATTGATAAAAACCTGTTTTCTGAGTGTCTTTGATCTATGCTTTTCTGTTATTATTTTCTTAGTATATCTAGATAAGATTTCCCTAGGTTAGGATTAGCTAAGCTAGGATTGTAGTTCTCTGTGACAAAGAATTTGGAGATTCATTAAACAAAACAAAGCTTACCTGGTCCTAGAGCTATTTATTTATTTATTTAAATATTTATTTATGTATTCATTAATCTATCTTCAAAAGGATATAGTTACAATTTCTAACCAGCTAAACAGGAGTGAGCAATGAACTCACTCTCATTTCAATTTTCAACAAGTCTGCTTCGAATCATCAGTTCCAATGTTTTTGGGTCAGAGAGGCAGAGGGGACTGGTTGAAGTTCCTGATGTTTAATGTTGCACAGTTCAATGTTCTTGTCTTTAAAACTTTTCCACTTTCTCCCTTACATACATTGTTCTTAACAGTCTGTCACATTGATTTGTTTATAGATCTCTGCCTCATAATTTATTCCCAGTGTAAAATGTCTCAAGATGCTATAATAGATATAAAGCATGATTTTTGTGGCTATATATGATTTCCATATCTTGAGTAGATTTTTCATTTAAAATTTGATCTGAATTAGCCCCATTATGTCTGCAAGAAATTTAATGTTAGATGAATTCAACAGCCTTGAAGATCACTTTCTTCTATGAAATCACGTCTCTTCATTTATTCTTTCATATATTTTGCATTTTCATCATTTATTCCTAGCTCTTTGTCTTTCATTCATTTGAACATATAACTCTTACAACATTTATATATCATTGTCTTGGATGCTTTACATAGTGAATAAGCATAATGTTACTTGAGGAATATTGAGGAATAAATGAAATAATGTATCCAAAACATTTTTCACAGCATTTCCCAACACATATAATCACTATTGTATAGCTCTTCTTTTTTTTTTTTTTCCTGTACTTGGGATCAAACTCAGGACTTTGCACTTGAAAAGCAGGTGTAGTGCCACTGAACTAAATCCCCAGCCCCAGTATAGCTCTTCTTTTTCATAGTTCAACATAAGGATATGAAAGTCCTTGGCATTTGGGGTCTTACATGCTACAGTCTCAGGAACTCAACTAAACATTTTGTTATGCAGATTTAGTTTAGTGTGTGATGCCAATATCTTTGATGAATGAAGTATCACAATAGAAAAATAGCCTTTCATTTGAAAAAGAAAGATTTTCCATTGCTTAATAACAAGTAAAGTACTTACAAAGAGTAGACAATAGTCTGAAACAGATGGACTTTTTTTCTTCCCAAGGTGTACACATATATACATTATCAATAAATAGGTGATAAAAATAAATAAATAAATAAATAAGTGATAACTAAGTTCCACTAATTTTAATCAGACCCTATATTTTCAGTGTAACAAAGAGAAGGGATTTTAGTTATATACTATTTTTGAAACTAGTAAATAATCACATAAAAATCTGAAAGTAATTAGAAGCAAAAAAATGCAATTTGTTTTCATTTTTAGCAAAACTAAACATGTTTTACAATAAAATTTATCAATCACACTCCTTTGTATTTATCTAAATTGAAAACATATCTGGATAAAAACATGAACATAGATATTTATAGCAGTTTTAGTCATAATTATCAAAATTGAAAGCAGCCAAAGTGTCTTGCAGTAGATGAATGGATAAATCAACCACAATAAATCCAGACAGTGGAATATTATACAATGCTAATAACAAATAAGCTATTAAATACTTAAAAGACCTGGGGGGAAATTTAATACACATCTAAATGTGATAGAAGCTCATCTGAAAACAATATACACTTTAGGAAAATACAAAACAGATGGATTTGAGGGAGTTTGAGAAGGGAAATGAGATGAAAAAAATGAATTAAGATGAATTATGTTTATGTAGCTACTCGAGATGAATTATGTACATGTACCAACTCCCCACAAGGAATGTAACATTATGTGCTACAAATATGCACTAATTTAAAAAAAAGTAAAATAAGTGATTGTCAGTAACTAGTTGAAGAAAGTATGAAAAGACACAGCACAGAGGATTCTTAGGGCTGTGAAAAATCTTTGTTTTATACTATAAATGGATATATGTCATTCTGTCTTTGTAAAACCCACAGAGTGTCTAACACCATGAATGATGTCTGATGTAAACCATGGAGTTTGAGCAATGGTGTTATATCAGTATAGTTTTGTAACTTGCAACAAATGTATGCTTCTGGAGGGAATTTTGACACTGGGAGAGGCTAGGAATGGTTGGGTTAAGGATTATATAGGAAATTCTTTGACTTTTCTCTGTATTTTCTTGTGAATCTAACACTGCTCCAATAAATGAAATCTTAGCAAAACACCACCACCACCAGCATCAAAAAAAAACAAAAACAGTCTGTAAGTGAATAATACACAACAATGGAGAGCAGAGCTCAGCAAATTTTTTCCTCTCTCAATGATCATGTTATAAGTATTTTCTTTACAGGACAACAATAGTCTCTTGTGAATAATATCTATTTCTGGTTTTTTTTCTTTGGAGAGGTTTTGGAGCTTGTGATTTAAAACTCTTTAACACTGGAAAAACCACTCTGATTTCCCTAGGCTCTACCAACAGGGCAATAGCCTGGACTGTGCTCCTGACCTTACTTTGCAAAGTCCATGATTCATTCACTTTCCAGGAGCCCCACCTCTGAGCAAGAAACTTTTGGGAACATTTTAGATCTAATAGACAACAATGTTGATGGCTAGAACAATAGCTGAGGTTATCTACAAAATGCATAGATAATAATTTAATTTAATAGATTAATAATTTGATTTAATTGAAAAAAATTTAAATTTCTTGTATCTTGACATCTCCCAAATCCTCTTTTTCATATTAAGATGATGCATAAATCAATCTTGAATTTGATATATTTTTCTTTTATTGGACTGCATAAATTCAAAATCTTTTGTAATCCTAGTGAAATTTATAATGGTAAAGCGTCCAGGAAGTTAGTCTTAAAAATTCTTGTATAAATATAGGCAGATGGTTAAGCATCTAGCCAACACTTTCAGGCATAAAAGCATACCTTACACTGGAGTAGGATTTTTTTTTCTCTTACATGTGACATTTGGATATCTCAGCACAATTATTGGTTTAATATTCCCATGAAAAAATTTGTGGTATTTTTTCAGAGGTGAGAAACTATTTTGGATTTTTTCAATTATTCGTATTTTAAAGTTTAGGTTTCTGTGAGAAATATTTGTAATTTAACAAGCTAAATGTTAGGTTTCATATTTTCAGAAGTTGATGTAATATTTTTCAAAATCCCACTATATGTTTGTACAATTTTATTTTCTCTATAAAGTATGAAGAAAGATTGTGACACAAGGAAAAGACAGTGCTTTCCTTTAGAGTGAATCAATTAGAGGGAGATGGAATTATAGTCATAGGCCTATTCTCTTTAATTCCTTAGTATTACATTGACTGATATTCCACAACTTCTCTCATCATTTAAATTATACATTCATATGAAGAAAATTTGGTCCAACAAATATTACCATGAAAACCATATTTTTATTATATATGTGAAACAATAAGAAAATTAATTTATTTCCTAGCTTAAAACCATTTACTTTTTGCTATAAGAATATCTTATAATATTGATTATTACTAGTTTTGGATGATAATGTACATTTTTTAAATTTGAAAGATCAGATTTTGATTGTCAGACTTTTCAGTTGTGGAAATAAATGTCATTTCTAAAATTTAGTCTAATTGTTACAATTGAATTATAAACAGTGTACTGTTAATATGAAAATCCATTTCTAGGAGTCCTGTCTACTGAATGATTTGTAACTCTGAGACTTTATTGTTATAGATCCCAAACAAGCTCTTTTCCATCAGCTGTTTTTTAAAATCATAAAGCCAATTGTGCATTTAAACTAGAGAATAAACCTCAGGGCATGCCCATCTGTCTAAACAAATAACACTTCCAACAGAGTTATGGGGACAGATTTTTCTTTAAATTGATTTGATAGATGTGAATATTTAAGAAATTATGAATTATTGAAGTGCACATAGTTTTAATATATTATTTTAATTCTCATAATCATATTTTTGAGAGATATTATTGACTTTAGAGTACTTTTACAATTATTATCAAAGTACCATTAGCAATAAAGTGTTTCTAGATTAAACTCAGGTAACTGTGTAACTGCAACCATAAAAATGCATTTAAAAGGCAACTGAACATTTTATGAAGAAAAACTACATAAATAACTGATTTGACAATATATTTTTATCCCTTGTGAATGAAAAGAAATGTAAGCTGAATAAATTCTCTTCACTAAAGGGCACTAAATGCACTAAAAGTTAAAAAAACAAGAGTATCACTATTCTGCGCTTAACTCAATTAAATATGGTAATAAGGTCTTGTTTCTTTGCTTGGTTTTGGTTGTATGGATCCACCTTGGACACTCAGGAATGCTAAGCAACAACTCAACCACTGAACTAAACCGTGAATCCCAGTCCATTTAACTTATACTGATTTTTTTTTTTTTAATTTTTTTTCTGGTACGGGGGATCAAACTCAGGTCCTTGCATTACAGTGATATTTTAATTTCACTATTAACCCATGAAGTACAATTCTCAATAACCTGTAAAGTTTATCTCATATTTTTTAATGCCACATATTTACATTAGTACATAACATAAATTATCTTTTCTACAACTTATTTTGTCAAAAAGTCATCATAAACTGAGAAGTCTCACTCTACCACAAACATGAGGTGATAAATATTTTAGACGTTGAACTATTAAATGTGAACCAAAAAAATCGTTCCAAATTTTAGCTAAGTTATTACTTTCTATATTTCCTGGAGAAAAAGTAAGCTTTATGCACTACTAATTTTCTTTCAAAAACTAAAGCTTAATTGAAGGAAAAGGAAAATTGAATTGTTAAAACCTTTTTATACCTTTCAACTCATGGTACAAAATTGAAAATGGTATCATGCTAATGAGAAAGCACAAATTATTCCAAGAAAAATGTAATCACAAAAATAAATTTTTCTTCTTTAATCTCCTAAAATGTAGTTCATGCAATTAGTGTACTCATTTAGCTACGTTTGAGTGCTACATACAAACTTGGAATTATTTCCATTAGGGGCAGGGAATTTATTCATACTTCTAAAAATTCTAATTTTCTTTGTATATGCAGTTTTAAATATGGTTAATGTTTTAATTTTAAAAACAGAATAAAATGTACATTTTCATTAATTCCCATCAAAAGACATCTCCTTGTTTCAAATACTCTTGTCCCATTGTTCTTGCCATTTTCTCAAAGGAGAACTGGAAGTCATCTTTTGTGTAACTTTAGTTGAACCATCTTGGCTGCCTTGAATTTCTTAATTCATAGAAAATGTTAACCATTCAAGGTCATTTTCACTTTGAGTAAGAGCCCAAAATTACTTACTGGTAGATCCTGTGAAATTAGTGGATGAGGACACATTTTCACAAGCCTACCTTTCTGTTGAATGGCACTTGACAATTGTATTCACCTGATTTTTGATCAAACCATCTAAAGACACAAAAAAGTTCCAATAATGTCCCAGGAAAAAGCAAGAACAGTGGATTAAGGCCCTGTCCAGACACCAGAGGCTTTGGTGCTCAGGCCCCAGACAAAGGCCTACCTGGAAAACAGCTAAACAGATGCACAAGCCCCGGCCAGAAGCCCACTCAGACTCCAGCTACTCATGTGCACAGCCCCCAGCCAAAGACCCACCGAACCAGCAGCACAGCACAGGGAGACAGAAAGCCATCATTCTAAACCCAGGAATTGGAGGAATAGTGAGCAACAGGGAGAAGGCCTCTCTGAGGCTTGCTGGGAATTGCAGCCCACTAGGACAGCAAAGAGTCACTTCAATAGAGGCACAGCAGAGTGCAGTGGGTGAAATGAGAAGACACTTAAAAAAGATCCAAAACAAGAATTCGAGATCAACAAAGGCAACACCAAGGGGCCACAAAATGGAACTATCTGATAATCTGGACTACCTGAACTGGCAACAAAGGAGGATCTGGAGAAAAGGGAAATCAGAAATAAATTCACAGATAACAACAGAGATTGTGTCCATAGTGCAAGACAAGATTAATAACTCTAGAACAGACATAGAGTAAAAAAATAAAGAAGCTGAGTAACATGATGGAATCCCAGCATAAGAAACAAATTGAATACATAAAGCAGATGCAAACAGATACCCAGGAGATTAAAAATTCCAGTGAAGGTTTACACAGGAGAATAAGCAAATGTGAGGACACAATATCAGATATAGAAGACAGGATTGGAATTCCTGACTAGGAAAAGAAAGATTTCTTAAAAACAGTAAGAGACCATGAGAAATCAATCCAGCAGCTGCTAGATGATGCAAAGAAGAACAACATAAGACTGATCAGAATCAATAAAGAAAAAGGAGATAGTGTAAATGATATAACAAAACTGTTCACATAAGTAATGTCAGAATATGTCCCAAGCAGTGGAAAAGAATTTCACATACAGATGAGTGAGGCATACAGGACTTCAACTAGCCATGATAAAAAAAAAAAACTACACCTAGGGATATAATAATCAAGATTCCAGGGGGCTGGGATTTAATTCAGTGGTTCCTCCACCAGCCTAGCAAGTGGAAGATACCAAGCTTGATCCCTGGTACAAAAAACATATCTAGGGCCTGGGGATTTAGCTCAGTGGCATTGCATCCGCCTCACAAGTACAAGGCCTCAGTTTGATACCCAGTACCAAAAAAACAAAAAAAACATGAAGATTCCAGAAAACCAAGAGAGGAACAAAATACTATAAGCAATGAAAGAAAGGAAACAAATTGCATACCAAGGAAAGTCCATCAGAATCACAGCAGACTTCTCAGCACAGTCCCTCAAGTCAAGAAGAGCTTGGAGTGAAATATTTCAAGGCCTAAAGGAAAACAACCACCAACCCAGATTGATGTACCCTGCAAAATTATCTATCAAAATCAATGGAGAAATAAGAAATTTTTATGACAAAGAACACCTGAGAAAATTCATGAGTGACCTACCAGCACTCAAAAATATATTAAACAATATCCTAGGAAAAAACAATGATGGTCACAACCCTATGAAGTCCAGCAATATGAATTCATTAGGCAAAACAAGAAATTAAATGCAAACACAGAGAATCCAACAGCAGGTAAAGGTCATGAAAAGGATAAGTCACTATATATCAATTGTCACCATCGATATTAATGGGCTGAATTGACCAATCAAAAGAAATAGACTGGCAGAATGGGTCAAGAAGCAAGATAAAACAATATGGTGCATGCAAGAAACACTCTTAATTCAAAAACAAAATCATAGACTTAAAGTTAAAGGGTAGGAAACAATTATCCACATGAGAGGAATGCCCCTGACCCAAAGAGCAGAAGTACCTATCCTATTTGCAGATAAAATGGATTGCAAACCAAGACTAATTAAAAGAGATGAAGAACACCAAACAACTTTACAAATGGGACAATCCAAGACAAAGAGATGAAAATCATAAATATATATGCACCAAATAGTAGTGCACCCAACGATATAAAACAAATATTAATGGGCATGAAAAATCAAATAAGCACTAATAAAATAGTAATGGGTGAACTCAATAACCAACTGTCACAAATAGATAGATCAACTAGATGAAAAATCAACAACAAAATACTAGAAATCAACTAAACTCTTGAACAAAAAGGACTTAACAGATTTTACAGAGTATTCAACCCCACAAAATCAGAACACACATTCTTTTTGGGTGCCCATGTGTTGTTCTCCAAAATATGCCACATACTTGCCCATAGAACATATTTAAGTAAATGCAAAGAATTGAAGTTATCCCCTGTATATTATCAAATGATAGTGAGATGAAATTGGAGATCAATAGCACAAGAAACTGCAAGAATTTCATAAACACATGGAAATTCAAAAACACATTCCTGAACAACTAACTGGACACAGAAGAAATTAAAGAAAAAATTAGACAGTTTCTACAATTAAGTGACAAAGTCAATACACCATATCAGAATTTATGGGACACGATGAAAGCAGTATCATGCGGGAAATTCATACCAATGAATACTCATATTAGGGAAATAGAGCAAGCTCAAATAAACAACCTATTGCTGAACCTCAAGCTTCTGGAAAAAGAAGACCAGGACAAACACAAAGTTCACACAGGGGAGGAAGTTAGAAAGGTCAGAGCAGTAATCAATGCACTGGAAACTAAGAGAACAATACAAAAGAATCAATGAAGCAGAGTTGGTTTTTCAAAAGAATTAAAAAATTGACAAACCCTTAGTAAACTTTTTTTTAAAAAAAAAAGGAAAGAAAAGGCCCAAATCCATGCAATTAGGAATGAAAAAGGTGAAATTACAACAAACCCAACAGAAATTCAGAGGATCATCAATACCTACTTTGAGAACCTATATGCCAATAAGATGGACAGATTTCTAAATACATATGAATTACCAAAATTGAAGGAAGAAGACCTACAAATTCTAAGCAACACAATATCAATCAGTGAAACTGAAGACATATTTAAAACTTACTAACAAAGAAAATCCCAACTCCTGGTGGCTTCACTGCTGAATTCTACATGACATTTAGAGAATAATTATTGCCACTACTGTTTATACACTTCAATGAAACTCAAATTGAGGCAGCACTCCCAAATTCATTCTGAAAGGATCACCTTTCAGAATAAGACTCAACCAAAAAAGAGAACTATCGGCCAATCTCGCTAATGAACATAGATGTAAAACTCCTCAATAAGATACTGGAAAACAGAATGCAGAAGATCCTCAAGAAGATCATACAACCTGACCAAATGGGATTTATGCCAGGGATACAGGGATTTATCTCAGGGATGCAGGGTTCTGTGTATGAAAGTCAATAAATATAATACACTATAATAACAGAGGCAAGCACAAAAACCATATGATCATCTCAATAGATGCAGAAAAAGCGTTTGACAAAAATCCATTACCCATTCATGATAAAATCCCTATAGGAAATTGGAAATGATGGTCTCTATCTCAACCTGATAAAAGCCATGTATGAAAAACCAACAGCCAACATCACACTAAATGGTCAAAAATGGAAATCCTTCACACTAAAATTAGAAACAAGACAAGGATGTTCACTATCACCGCTCATGTTCAATACAGTTCTGGAAATATTACCCAGAGCAATTAGGCAAGAGAAGGAAATAAAAGAAATAAAGATAGGGAATGATGAAGTTAAATTGTCATTATTTGCAGATGAGCATGATACTTTACATAGAAAACCCCAAAAGCTCCACCAAAAGTCTTCTAGGCTTAATAAGAAAATTCAGTAGAGTAACTGGACACAAGGTCAACACTGAAAAATCAGTAGCCTTCCTGTTCACCAACAACAGACTCACTGAGAGAGGAACTGGAGAAACAACCCTTTCACAATAGCATCCATAAAAATGAAATAGGTGGGAATCAATCTAATGAAAGAAATAAAAGAGCTCTACTCTGAAAACTACAGCACTCCTGTAAAAGAGATTGAATAGAATATCAAAAAATAGAAAAAGCATCCCTTGCCCCCGGGTAGGAAGAACCAGTATAGTGAAAATGGCCATACTTCCAAAATTGTTACATAGATTCAGTTCAATTCCAGTTGAAATTTAAATAGCATACATTATAGAGTTTGAGAAACAAATCCAAAAATTCATTTGGAATCAGAAGAGACCTAGAATAGCAAAAAAATTCCAGGCAACAAAGAAAAGGTAGAGGGTATCACAATCCCCGACTCAACTTGAAATTATACTACAAAGCTACTGTGATAAAAATAGCATGACACTGGCAAAGCAATAGACCCGAGGATCAGTGCAACAGATTAGAAGATACAAAAACAACTCCAGACACACTCAGCCAGCTCATCTTTGACAAAGGAGCCAAACACCCTCACTGGAGGAAAGAAAGCCTCCTCAATAAATGCTGCCAGACACATTGGGTTTCAACTTGTCAAAGATTAAAACTAGGCCTCTATCTCTCACCATGCACTAAACTAAAATCAAAGTGGATCAAACATCTAAATATTAAAACAGAAACACTAAACTGGCTGGAAGAGAAGTTAGGTAGAACTCTTGAAGTCGTTGGTATAGGAAAAGATTTCATGAACAAAACCTCAGTTGGACGTGAACTAGCACAGAGAATCTCAACTGGGATCTTATTTTATTAAAAAGCTTCTGTGCCACAAGAGAAACCACCATCAGAGTGAAGAGGTAATCCACATTGTGGGAAAAAGTTTTACCAGTTGTTCCTCAGACAAAAGTCTGCTATCCACAATATATAAAGAAATTACCAAAATCAGACCTCCCAAATTTAAAGACCCAATCCAAAAATGGGCATCTGAAATGTACAGACATTTCTGAGACACAGAAGTAGAAATAGCAAATAAACATATGAAAAAATGTTCCACATCACTAGTCACTAGAGAAATCCTAATGAAAACAATGCTGAGATTCCACCTCACTCCAGAAAGAATGCCTGCTATCAAGAAACCAACCAAGAACAAATAAATGCTGGCAGGGTTGTGTGGCACAAGGAGCCATTCTCCATTGTTGAGGGGAGTGCAGACTCGTGTAACCACTGTGGAAACCAGCATGGAGATACCTCAAAAATACTAGAATTAGATGTCCCATTTGACCCCGCTACTCCCCTGCTGGGTATCTTCCCCGAGGAATTAAAAGAATCACACCATAGTGATATATGTGCACACGTGTTTATAGTGGCACAGTTTGTAATAGCTGAAACTTAGAAACAGCTCAATTGTGCATCAACCGGAGACTGAATAAAGAAGATGTGGTCTTTTGATAAAATGGAGTATTATGCAGCCATAAAGAATGAGAAACTAGGGACATTTATAGCTAAATGCATGCACATTGAGACCATACTCTTAAGTGAAATAAACAGGACACCTACGTGTAAATGCTGAATAGTTTCTCTGCTGTGAGAACCTGAAAGTGTAAATAAGGATCCAAATGTATAAATAATGTGAAATAGGAAGAAAAGGTCCAAAGTGGGAGGGAAAGTGGGAGCAGCAGGGGAAAGGAAAGGAATAAATATGAGAAAAGGAAAAAATGGAAGTAAAGTTTTTGTAAATAGGGAGGGGTGGAGGTGTTGGAGGGAGGGCAGAGGAATGAGGAAAAGAATAAGAACCTGGATATATCATGTAAAGGTACAAATTCCCAATGAATGATGAATGCCATCATATTGTATGCCTAAAATGTACCAATAAAATTAATGAATTAAAAAATTTGAAAATATACATTGTATAAAAAATCCTTATGATTGTCTTCCTTCCTACCTGCCTTATTTCCCTGTTCTCTCTCTCTCTTTCCCTTTCTTTCTATTTTTTCTTTCTTTTTCTTTGCTTTCTTTCTTCTTTCTTTGTCTAAGTATTAAACTGAGGGCTTACAAAGGTTGACTATGGCGTATACCACTGAGATACATTGCTCAGTCATAATTTTTTTCAGTTACAATCATCCAAATACAATAATTATTTTTTCCTTTTTCAAAAAATCACATCCTCAACAATAGTTCAGGGAAATATTAATCTTCTAACTTCTGAAGTGTCTCAAATTGTTTACAAAATGAAAAATTGACTCTTATCCTACATTTTTAACTATACAAAAATTATATCCAATTTTCTGATATTTACTATATACTGTAATAAATTATTCAAAATGCAATATATTTGACTCTTGTATATAAATTTCTATGATGATATTTTTCTATATTGTTAATATGATATTTTTAAAACATTATGGATCTTTTCAAAGAATATTTAAGCAGTTGGGTTGGTAGAGAACAATGAATACATTTAAGTGATAACCTTGTTAAAATAAAATTCTCAATATTCTTCCGAATTCATTGAAATAAACTGTGACACTGTCCTTTAAAGAGTGGTCAGTTTTGGAAAAAGTAGAGAAGAATTGGAAAGTATAGTTATATAGTACATTCAAAAATGTGTGTATGTTTTCCTCTTTTCCTTGTGTAAGGCCCTCATTTGTGATTAGATAGAAAAAGCATTAAAACACCTACATATGCATTCTCAGAAAACATGCATATGGAATAATATGTTATACTGTAATATGTAACAAAATAATATGTGTAAATACAGCTTAGCTTAAGGAATGCTTCTTTCATCTGAGTTTAGGGACAATTGAAATCTTACCCAGAGTAGGGGAAAACTGGAAAAGTATATGTGGAGTAAAAATATAACTTAAAAGAGGTTTTAAAATTTATATAAAATTTCAATTCTGGTATATGTTACCAGATCAAGTTTTTAAATATGCAATTCAAGTCAATGAATTCAGGTGCAAAGATTTTGCATGAATGCAATCAGCCAATATTCTTATGTCTATTTTATGAGTGATTTAGCTCAAATGCTTTTAATTTGTAATAGCCAGTGGATGTTGATAACTGTAGGCTGCTAGAAAATGATGTGCAATTTAAGAGACTAGCCCATTACCACTACACTCAATAGTAATTTTTGCTTTTTAATAACATCTTTCAATATAATTTGTAATGAAATGTTATCAAGAAGATAAAGGAGTAAAAACTTAGAAAATTATTCATCAATCTGTAATCATGTATTGAAACTTTATATGAAAAGCTTAGTGGAGAAAAAAAGCTTAGTGAAAATCTGCAGTTATTTTGCAACACAAATTTAAAGGTCACTGTTTTCTTTTTTTGGTAAAGGGGATCGAACTCAGGACCTCGCGCTTGAGAGGCAGGTGGTGGCACCACTGAGCTAAATCCCTGGCCCATAAAGACCACTGTTATGCTGCAGTTCTTCAAGAATTGAAATAGCCAAATATTGGCAATATATGTAATAAAAAGAAACAAAAATAATACTAATATACATAAAATATTCCTGTAAGCTAAGAAAAAGGAACTTGAAAGTAGAATAGTGATAAAGAGAAGTTGCAAAAGTGTGTGTGTGGGTGGGTATGAAGTGAGGTTGGATTTCATCACTGAAGCCCATTAATAAGTAAAATTCATACATGTTAATTAAGAAAAATATCTAAAATTCCTGTCCATTTCATTATTACCAAGCATATTAAACAATTATATGTTAAAACATTTGCAGAATTTCAAGACGACAATGTAAAGGACACTACACTTTCTTTGAAGATCACAGAAAATAAAGAAAACTTTATCTTGATGAGACTCCTTGAGAATGTTATATGTAGCACAAAAGTTTTAAGTGAATGAAGAGGGTAATGACTTCACAGTGATGGTGAAGTGAATGGTAAGATGCTGGAGGAAGGGAAGCATGGTAATTTTCCATAAATTACTCCAGAATTACACAGAAAGTAGTGGCATAAGGTATTGCACAATATAGGAATAAGAACAAGTACTAAAAAGACAGGGGGATGATCTGGATATTAGAAAAAAGAGAAATTTAGAGAGAGAGAGACTCTCAGAACACTACATCAACTCACAGACACAAATATCTAACCTACCCAGATTATCCTAATAATCAGGAAATATGTAAGCTGGAGAAATTGCATCAAAACCTCTGAAGTTTAAAGCATAAGCAAAGTAAGTGGCAGAATTAAATGATGAGAGAAAAAGAAACATCTTAAATAAGAGTTACTTTAATCAATAGTAAAAATCCTACAGGATGATTTTCTCTATTCAGTCAAAGTAATCTGTGGAAAAATTAAAGACTTATAGAGAAACCCTATGATTACAGATTTAGGAAGATTTCACAAAACCTTTGACTCTCTCTGAGCATCTTACATTCAGTATTGCCAGATAAGTAAAATCTTTCCTTATCAGAGAACTAAATAATCTTTTTAGCACTTAACTCAGGATAAACTGTCAGTAAATAGAATCAATAGAACATACTGAAAGGTTGCATCCTGAAAGACAGAAACCAAAACAGGACATAAAACATCAAAAATATTATGACGTACAAAAAACAATTTACTAAAACAAAAGAGCAAAAATTTAAATTATAATCATATTG
>NW_004624748.1:18605690-18626401 GCF_000247695.1 Heterocephalus glaber
TGGAGCTAAAAACAAGAACTATTTAAAAAATATAATTAATAAATTCCAAGGGTGGAAGCATCCAGAAAAGATCCTGAGGACAAAATAAAAGAATGACTCATCTCACAACTTATGTCAATGTGAGTTCTCAGAACACTAAGAATAAAAAGCGTTCCAAATTCTTTCACAGTGAAAGCACAGTTACGCAGGAAGCTTTGAAGGTAAAGAAAACATCTTGATAGCAATATAAAAAGAGAGACACACTACCAAAAATTTCTGAGTGAAGCAAATTATTATAGAGGTTTGTTCAATAATCAAGTGCAATTATAGAAATCAATGTCATTTTCTAATGGGAAACAAATTTAAAAATGTTACATATCATAACTATTTTTACAAACTGACTGGGAGATAGTTTCCCTTAAAACAAACGTACCAAGAGAAAGGGGAATGTACTGCCCTATGAATGAGAAAGCAATGGGAAAAAAAGAGGATAGAATCCCAAGAGAGGAGAAAATGATAGAAGTGCTACCAACAGCAGTTAATATTTCTTCAAATTTTCATATATGCAGGGGGCTTGGGGTTTAGCTCAATGGTGCTTCCACCTGCCTCACAAGTGCAAGGTCCCAAGTACAATCCCCGTTACCAAAAAAAAAAAGAAATTCATACATGCAAACATAGAATAGGTACTTTAAATAATTGTGTAACTTATGGGAAAATCCTATTTTCTGCCACTACTTGTGTCCATTTTTTTTATGTCATTTGCACTATCTCCTTTTCTTTATTGATTCTGATCAGTCTTATGCTGTTCTGTGGATCATCTAACAGCTGCTGGATTGATTTCTTATTGACCCCTAGCATTCTTAAGAAATCTTTCCTTTCCTGGTCACTAATTACAATCTTGTCTTCTATATCTGATATTGTGTCCTCACATTGACTCATTCTGTTATGTAAATTTTCAATGGCATCTTTAATCTCCTGGATAGCTGTTTGCATCTGTTTATGTATTCCATATGTTTCCTATGCTGGGATTCCATCATGTTCCTCAGCTCCTGTATTTTTTAAATCTGTATCTACTCTAGAATTTTTAATCATGTCTTTCACTATGGACACAATCTATTGTTATCTGAGAAATTATTTTGATTTTATTTTTTCCAGATCCTCTTTTGTTGCCAGTTCAGGAAGTCCAGGTGTTTGAGTATCAGACTGTTCCATCTCATTGCCCCTTGGGGTTGCCTTTGCTGATCTGGATATCTGGTTTTGAGTCTTGTTTAGGTGTCTTCTCCTTTCAATGGATTCAATCTGTTACTTTATTTAGGAGACTCTGCTCTTCTAGTGGGCTTCAATTCTCAAGAATCCTCACAGAGGTCTTCTCTCTACTGCTCACCAGTGTGCCAATCCCTGGATTCAGAATGATTGCTTTTTGGATTGACACATTGGGCTGTTGTTGGGGCAAGAATCTGGCTGGGGCATGTGAGCACTTCCCAATGGTGTCAGGGCAGGCTTTGGCTGGGATTTGTGTGCTCGAGCCACTGGTGTCTGGGCAGGGTACTGTCTGGGGCCTTTGCACCCAAGCTGCTGTTGGCTGGGCATGTTTCTGGATGGGTCTGCCCTCTCTTACAGATTTTATCTGGGTGGTCCTTTCCATATAATATATTTTAAGAAGGCCTATGTAAACACAGACTTATATAAGTATTCTTGTAATCAAAATATAAACAAGCTAGAATTCTTCTCTTAGGCTATGCATTTAAAAATCCAAACTTCTTAAAAAGTCAGTTCTCATGAGAGACATTATAATTGAGTCAAAGTAATTTAAAGAACCTGGAAAATTGAGACCACGATTACATTTGTTGATGTACAGGTAGATAGACCACATACTTTGGATGTTATATACATCATTGTCCTAAGCAAAGGAAAACAATTAGTTAACTACCTCTTTCTACTTAGGCATACACCTAAAATTGATGTTTAAATGTGAAAATTAGATTATTACTCAAATAATTTCAAATTTTGTAATGAAAGAAATGTTTATACTGCAATTACTGAGAGAGCAAGAAAAAGTTAGTAAAAAAATGCTGACAAATCTGTAACTAGACTGCTGTAACAAGGCTTTCCTACAATAAAGCACAGTTTTATTATGCACTTAATTAATTACCACATTAAAATGAAAGGGACCCAACTCATAAAAATGACATGAGAATGCATGCTTCTTTTGCTGTGTTAACTGAAAATGTAATCTGTACACACCATTTAATTAAGAAAAATGTAATCAAGCAATAGATAGTGTAGGCGTTAAGTTTGCAAATGATAATCTGCAGGTGTGAGGGGACAAAGAAATTTGATCATGAAAGCATTAGCTGAGAGTACCATTCACTAAGTGGCTAGTAGGCTTTCATAGGTGTACCAAACTGAGCTCATGTAAAATACTCAAGTTTTATACTACAGATTATTTTAATATTTTTATTTTTCAATATAAGTTCTCTTTAAGACATACATGCAGTTATTATAAATTCTGAGTCATTTGAGGTAATTTGTTCTAAGGCAGCTTCATAGTAAGAAATGTGTAACTTCATATTTGGTAACAGATATTCTGCTAAGCATTTTACAGAATTTTATTAGTTTAAAGAAATTTTTTATGTTCATTTCAGTTGTGCAGATTAAAACAATTAAAACACATTAAAAGAATTTTCTGAAGCCACAAAATATTTAGAAGTAGAGATGGATCCCTTAAGAACCAATATAGATAAGTGCACATCATGTACATGAAACTGTATATCCATTCTCACAGCTTTAAATTTAAATAAAAAATGTAAATTGACAATAATTTTCAGTGGCTATGAAATATAACCTCTACCAGAGAATCTTGTGTAATTATCCTAATATTAATAAATTTTTTTCCAGGAAAAATAAAACAACAAACCAAAAAAAATTATTGTATCTGATCAGATGCCATAGGGATAAAAGAGAGTAAAAAAGAAATCAGAAACTGGAAAAATATCCCTTGTTCCTTGATAGCCAGGATCAATATTGACAACATGGCCACACTACCAAAACTATTATACAGATTCCATGCAGTCCCAAACAATACACCGACAGTGTACTTTACAGACCTATAGAACACAATCCTAAAATTCATATGGAAGTGGAAGAGATCTAGAGTAGCAAAAGCTATCTTGGACAACAAGACTACAGCAGGAAGTACCACATTACCTGATCTCAAGCTATTCTACAAAGAAACAGTAATAACAATGATATGATACTAGAAAAAAAAACATGAAGATGAATGAAAAATAATAGAGGACAGATAAATACTCCAGACATATTCCACTATCTGATCTTTTACAAAGGGAACAAAAATATACAGTAGAGGAAAGATAGCCTATTCAAAAAGTGGTCCTGAGAAAACTGGATATCTGCAAGAGATTGATACTGGACCCATATCTCTCACTGTGTACCAAACTTAAATCAACATAAATAAAATATTTAAAGAACAAAACATAAACATTGAATTAACTGCAAGATAAAATAAGTAAAACCCTTGTAGTCATAGGTATAGGAAAGGATTTCCGATAAAGAACCTCAACTGCAAAACAAATGACACCAAAAATCAACAAATGTGATGACATTGAATTCCAAAGCTTCTGCACATCTAAGGAATCAATTAGTAGAATGAAGAGACAACTTACAGAATAGGAAATGACTTTTCCAGCTATTCTTCAGGTAAAGGACTAATATCTAAAATATAAGAAGAACTAAAAACAATTAGACCATCTAAAACAAAAGACACAAGAAATGGGCAAATAAAATTAACATGCACTTTTTAGAGGAAGACAGGCAAAAGCACAACAAATACATAAAAAAATGTTCAACGACCTTGGTCATTAGAGAAATGTAAATTAATATAATATTAAATTTCTATCTTACACCAGAAATAATAGCTGTCACCAATAAATGAAAAAATAACAAGTGCTGCCATGGTTTCAGTATAAGAGGAACTCTACATCATTGTTGGTGGAAATGTAAAGTGGTACAATCTTTATGGATATCATTACAGGAATTTCTCAGAATTAAAATTAGAAATTCAATGTGACCCATCTATCCTCACTCTAGGTATCATGCCCAAGGAACTAAAGGTATCCTTTTATACATACTTACCAATGCTTATAGCAGCACAATTCATGATATATAAATCCTGGAAGCAGCTCATCTACCTATCAACAGACAACTGGATAAAGAAAATAGAGCATCTGTACATAATGAAATACTACTTGGTTATAAAAAAAAACAAAGTTCAGACATTTGTAAGAAAATGAATGCACTTGGGAAATATAATGTAAAGTGAAATAATTCAGAAACACAAAAATAATTCTATATAGTATCTCTTATCTGATTCAGGCAAAGTACAAAGAAAATGCACAAAAAAGAATGGATAAAAGAAGACAAAAACAAATCTGTTGCAAATGGGAAGACTTTCAAGAGAACAAGCGTGAGAGGAGGGGGGAGGGGAATGGGAAATAAGGGGAATAGAGATTTGCCATGTACAAAAACCTAATAACCTCAATAAGTGTAAACTTCATATCTTAAGAATGTGAGATAAGATTAATAATATCAACAAGAGCAAAAGTGGGGAAAGGAGATTTAGAGGAGGGAGGGAGATGACAGAGAAGGAGAAAGAAAGAAAAAGAAAAGCACTAAACCATGCTATATATTGTTTACTATGATCTTTTATAAATAAAGTAAAAGCAATATTTGTCTTTTCTAAAGAAATAAAATTTTTTTATCTGGCCCTCCCTGAGTTCTATTCATTTCAGTCATTAATTATAAGTGACATCTTATTCTCATAAAATATTTTTAAAAGGGGAGTAAAAAGTGAAAATAGCCATTACTGCAGGATTGATCATTTTAACTGAATCATTAGGCTCTTAAGAAGTTTCCTGTTAGTACACAATCTTCCTGTGTATTTACTGTGTAACTGTGAGGCAGATTTCACCATTTTCTCTTCATATGAGGAAAGCATTCCTCATTTTTAGTTCTCATATGAACCTGAAATCTGATATTTAAAAAAAAACACAGTAAAATTATCAAATATTGTTTTTCAGAATGTTTCTCAATTTTAAAATGTTTAATATTATACAGTATATTAGTTAAAATAAAATGTAACATGAAAATGAAATATTACTATTCAAGTATTTTTATGATTAAAAGACATTTTTATTTGGTGAATACAATAAAACTTAAAAAATTAAGAATTATGACTGTCACACTTTAAAAATATTTAGTAATTTCATCACTGAAATGGTTAGATTTCTGTTTGAACTATTTCTAGGTAATTAAAACAATTTTTACTATGAGGTGTGATTGAATATAGTGAATGTCTAAATTTGAAAAAATAGTACAGTAAATGTTGCATTGCCATTAATCCCCTCGATAAATTACTCCCCCTCATTTTGAATATGCTTCTCCCATTGTCCTTACCACTTTTCATAGCAGTCCTAGAGGTCTCTGCAATGTCTTTGCAAGGTAAATGTGAATATTACTGCTGAGTGGTATCCAATGGAAAGACAGGCTTAGAAAAATACAGTGTGTCCTCATTCCTACTTGTTCATAGAATCTGGCACTGTGGGAATTCTTGATCTCCTGTAAATTAAGATGACAATGAAAGCCAAGCATTGTAAATGGGTTCAGACATCAAGGTGTTTAGCACCATGCAACTAGACATTCACAAATAAGAACTTCCAGAATTACATCAGAGAGTAGTAAGAATGAAGGATTCAGTGTTTGAAGTAGAGGGGAGTATTTCATGGGGAATTAATAACAATGTGTCTTTTACTGTAATAGACATTTTAAAATTTAAATATCCACCATTTAATTTAATCACACTTCTTGCATTAAATATCACTATGTAAGATAACTGAACAATAAATTACTTTCTAAAGCCACATTGCAGGACATTTAAAAACATCTAATGTAGTATGTTCAAAACATAATTACAAGCAATTTAAAAAATATGAGCTGAGGACAAATGTAACAACAGAAAAGCACAAGAACAAAATTAGTACATTTTTCTCAGAGAAAATTTAATAAGTGCATTTGGAATTTATAAATTAATAGTACAGAAAAACCACCTTAACAGTCAACTTAATTGATTTCCTATAAACTATTTTACCATAAATGTAATATTCCAAAACTGCTACTTGGTTTTCAGGTTTTATGAATGCTCAAAAGTTTGACCAACTCACTATACAGTTTCTTAACAATATTTTCCCCCATTCCAAGTTGTTAATCCACTTGTGAAGCTTCTGCATACAGAATACAGCCAAAATTCTGAGGAGTCTCTCTCTACTAATGACTTATTCTTATTGGAAATTAATTTGGTCTTTATTCCATCAGTAAGCAAATCTGGTTAACGAATAACAGATATTGTACATACTGTGATAGCTAACTGATTATGTCAACTTGAATGAGAAATAGCTGACTAAATTGAATTCGTATTTTTCTGGAATTTGCTAAGATCTGCCGGGATGTACTGGGTGTGAGTGACAGTAAATAATTGGCTTGCCACCTAAATGATAGAAAAGGGCAACAAAGAAATAAGTCAATCTTCTGTGTCTTCAGAGGTGGCCCCGTCTTCACCTTCAGTTTGGATGTCATCTCCTAGCTTCCAGTTCAGACTCCAACTTTTCAGCACTGACTATTTGCTCTTCCCTTATGTCCTCTTGATATGGACTTGCAGGGAACACTAAAGCAAGCTCCAGGCCTTCAACTGGACCTGTAGGGAGCAGACAGATCTTTTGTATTCTTCCACATCTGACTCTGTGGCGGGGGGGGGGGGGGGGTGCATTGTAAGACAATCTTTTCAATTCTTACCTATGTGTATATCTTGAATTAATTTTCTGTCTGTAGTAAGTGCTGACTAATACAGATTTTGGTACAGGGAATGGTGGTAGATAAATAAAATTATAAAGAAGAAATTCTTTAATGTCTTTAGGGGTTCCTGGAGTTGGCTGTCTATCTAACATGATGAGACCTAAAGATGCCATGGTCTCTCCTTCTAATACTGTGAAGAATACTGATAGTCCTTGGTATGAACAGTTTAAAGTAATAAACAGTATATGTCTATTATATCATTCTAATTCACCACTTGTGAAATGTAAGGAATTTAGCAACTCCATATATGAAACTTATGGATATTTTTGGCAGAGTGGGAAATATAATGATGCTGGCTGGTTGCTATTAACCTCTCTGGATGAACTAGTGAAGGAAAGCAATAAGCTCAAAACATCCATAGGAAATATAAAGTCTTCAAACTGTAAGGACAAATTAATACAGGAAAATAAGGAGCTAAAAATTTCAAATTCCCAGCTCCAACATGCATAAAAGAAAAGTTTCTAAGTGTGTCCTGGAAGAGGATCTCCCCTCCTTTAGCCACAGGGCCAAGATTGCAGAAACCCAAACACAGGCCTTCCTCTTTTTATTGGCTGAAATATAATGTAAATTTAATGTTCACCTTGAAGGGTATCTGAAGTAAAGGTGAGAACACCGATAGGAAAAGAATGGGATCCTATAAACTGGGATGGAGATGTTGGGGAGGATTCTGAAGAAGCTGAGGATGTTGAGCTCCTAGGCGCTAATGAGATTAATTTCCAGAGAAAGAGATTTCTCCACTCTCAGTGGGTGAGTGTATCCCCACCCCCAGCCCTTGTGGTGTTGGCCTTTCCTAGTTTACCTTAGAAAACTAATCCTGTGTTGAGGAAGCATGATAATGCTGACACTCCTCAGGATCCATGCTCACCACCCACTTTTGCCTCTAAGCCTATTACCAGGCTCAAATCACAGAAATTTACTAAGGGTGAGTTACCATGGTGTAATCCATGAAGAGGTCCACTATTCTCCCAAAGGACTTCTTGAGTTTTCTAACTCTTATAAGCAGAGGCCTGATGAATAAGTGTGGGAATGGATTTTATGTGTGTGCAATAATGATGGAAAATTATATACCTGGATCAGGCTGAATTTGTTTGTCATGAGGGCCAATTAAGTAGAGATTCCAAATTTAACATTGCAGCTAATGGAGTAAAGGTGTTAATAGTTTATTTGTCTGGATAGGAGAAGTATAGAACAAAAGGTGACCCCCTGTGAATTCATTGGAGATGCCTGATATTCCATGATTTACTGTTCATGAGGGGATTCAGAGGCTTAGAGAAATAGGAATGCTGCTGAGGATTTGTCATGTCAAACCTAATCTGCTACATTGGGATGATCCAGAAAATGAACCCTTCACTAACGCACTGAAAAACAGATTCATGAGGGGAGCACCAGCATTCCTGATTAAGCCTGTCAATTTTCTCTGTATGCCAGACTTTACAGTGGAGATCAAGTTTACTCAACTGGGAAATTTAAGAGCAATGGGTTTGATGGATTGCAGAGTGGCTGAGGTTAAGTGGCAGCACTTTATTGCCAAAGGTGGGGTGCATGCACTTACCATAATGCACAGCAGAAGCAGAACAATGATCAGAATGGTCCAACACATGTAGAGCTATGGAATTGGCTGGTTACCCAGTGTTCCCATAAGTAAAATAGGAACCCCACAAAGTTTTTAGTACATTCACATAATATAAATAAGTTAAAGGCAAATGAACAAAAACCTATCTCAAATTGTAGTAACAGGGAATCATCGTCCCTCAACTGGTTCTGAGTTTTGAGCCAGTTTACAATCCCAGAATGCCTTCAATGAGTGGAGAATAGATCCCCTTGAGGAAGAACCCTGGTACACCACCAAACATTTATACAGTTAATCTTTTTCCTTTCCTTTCCCAAAACTAGCTAAGGCCTTTTCCCAGAGTAACTGTACACTGGGGGAAGAGAACTGATCAGACATCTTGGGGACTACTGGACACTGGTTTTGAATTAACTCTGATTCCTGAGGATCCAAAATGTCATTGTGGCCCTCCAGTAATAATAGGGGGCCTATATGGTGCTCAGGTAATCAATGGAGTTTTAGCAAATGTCTGAAACACAGTGGGTCCAGTAGGTTCTCAAATTCATCCTGTAGTCATTTCCCCTGTTTCAGAGTGCCTAATTGGGATAGATATACTTAGTACTTGACAGAATCTTCACATTGGCTCCTAAACCTGTAGCGTGATGGCTATTATGGTTAGAAGAGCCAAATAGAAGCTATTAATAGTTGTCTTTCCTGTTAAAATAGCAAATCAATACAATATCACATCCCTGGAGAAATTTCAGGTATTAGTGGAATTATAAAAGACTTTAAGGATGCAAGGGTGGTGGTTTACATCACATCTCCTTTTTATCCTCCCATTTGGCTTGTGCAGAAGATGGGTAGGTCTTGGTGAATAATGATAGATTACTATAAACTGAAATAAGTGGTGACTCAGATTGCTGCTGCTGTATCAGATGCCTCCTTATCCATATCTATCCATAAAGCCCATAAGAAACAATTTTCTTTCAGCTGGCAAAGCCAGCAATAAACCTTTACTATCCTACCTCAGAGTAATATTAATTCTGCACCCCTGTGTCACAACTTAGTTTGCAGGGATTTAGATTGCCTTTCTCTCTCACAAAATATCACATTGGTCCATCACATTGATGACATTATGCTGATTGGACCAAGTGAGCAGAAGCAACCACTCTGGATTTGTTAGTAAAGCATTTGAGAGCAAGAGAATGGGAAATAAGTAAAACTAAATTTCAAGTTCCTTCTACCTCAGTGAAATTTCTTGGTGTCCAGTGGGATGGAACATAGAGATATCCCATCTAAGGTGAAAAATAAGTTGTTGCATCTGGCTCTCCATAGAACAACAAAGAGGCACAATGCCTAGTGGACCCATCTGGATTTTGGAAGCAACACATTCTTCACTTAGGTGTTTTACGATGGCCCATTTACCGAGTGACTCAGAAAGCTGCTAGTTTTGTGTGGGGCCTAGAAACAAGAAAAGGCTCTGCAACAGGTCTAGACTGGTAGACAAGCTGCTCTACCACTGGTCATATGATCCAGTAGAGTCAATGGTACTTGAAGTGTCAGTGGCAGGTAGAGATGCTGTTTAGAGTCTCTGGATGGCCTCAATAGGTGAATTGCAGCAGAAAACTTTAGGATTTGGGAACAGAGCTCTGCCATCATCTGCAGACAATTCTCCCTTTGAAAAATAGCTCTTGGATTGTTACTGGGTGTTAGTGGCAACTAAACACTTGACCAAGGGACATCAGGATACCATGCAACCTGAGTTGCCTATCATAAGCTAGGCATTATCTGATCCACTGAGGCAAAAGGCTAAACATACCCAGCAATAGTCTATCATTAAGTGGAGATGGTACATACATGATCATGTCAGAGCAGGTCCAGAGGGTACAAGTAAGTTACATGAGAAGTGGCCTGGATGCCCATGGCTCCTATTCCTCCTATATTGGCCTCTATTTCCCAATATCCACTTATGGCCTCATGGGTTGTACAATATGATCAGCAGTCAGAGGAAGAGAAGGCTAGGGCCTAGTTTACAGATAGTTCTGCATGTTTTGCATGCACCACCCACATATGGACAGCTGCAGCATTACAGCCACTTTACAGAACATCACTGAAGGAAATTGGTGAAGGAAAATATTCACAGTGGGCAGAATTTTGGGCAGTACACTTGATAATGCAATTCTCCTATGAGCAAAAATGACCATATGTATGACTATATACTAATTCATGGGCTGTAGCTAATGGTCTGGCTGGATGGTCAGAAAATTGGAAGAAATATGAGTAGAAAATTATTCACAAAGATATCTGTGGAAGAGATATGCGGCTAGAACTCTGCATATGGACAAAAGGTGTACAATATTTGTATCCCACACAAATGCTAACCAAAAAGGGACCTCAGGAGAAGAGGACTTTTATAATCAAGTGGAAAAGATGACCTATTCTGTAGATTGGGGTCAGTGTCTTCCTTCAGCCACCCCTGTCATTGACTAATCAGCTTGTGAACAGAGTGGTCATGTGTCAGGAGCTATTCTACATAATTTTGGGGAAAATACAATTTCACCATTAAATTATAATTAGGGCTGTATAAGGCCTCAGTGGTCCCATGATGCTGTGATGCTCAAGGGCAAGATTAAGTCAGCTGAAAACATCCTGGTTCTTTAAAATCTGAGTAGTAATACAAAAAAAAATGTTTCACTTGGGAAGGGGCAAATTTCCTATCAGCTTAACTCATCCCACCTACTGTTAGAACATTTTACTCATCTCCCATTCAACATAAGCTCCTCATCCACCTAAGATCCTCATTAGCATAAGATCCTCAACATCAGGGATTACCACTCCACCTGAGACATCTAATACTCCCTATGAACCAAATAAATAGTGAATTTTTTCCCAAAGCAAGGATTGAACTCAAGACCTTGCACTTGTGAGGCAGGCCAACCACCACTGAGCTAAATCCCTGGCCCTTGAACCTAATAAGTAGTGGCAAGCATGGACTATCTTTGTCTTGGCCCACTCTAAGCCACTGGCCTCCTGCCACGTCATGTACTTTAAATTACTCAAGTCTCTATTGTGTTTTTTTCTTTAGCCTTCACCATCTCCCTTTCCAGGCAGTCAGAGGATTGATGAACTTCTGATAATCATGGTAGCAGAGATGGAGTTTATGCATGAGTTCAACATCATGGACTCCCACTCACCAAGGCTGATGTGGCTACAGCCAATGTTGAATGCCCTATATGCCAGTAGCAGAGAGCAATACTGAGCCCCCCAAATGGTGCAACTTCCTGGGGTAATCAGCCTGTGATCTGATGGCAAGTTGATTATATTGGATTTCTTCAGTCATAGAAAGGACTGTGCCTTGTTTTTACTGGGATAGATCTTTATCCTGAACATTAATTTTCTTTCCCTGTATGTAATGCCTCTGCCAAAACTACCAACTGTGGGCTCACAGAGTGCATTATCTACCATCATGGAATTCTACATAGCATTGCCTCTGACCAAGAAACACATTTTAAGGCCAAAGAAATGAGGCAATGGGCTTATGCTTATGGAATTCACAGGTCTTATCATGTCCCTTATTTTATTCAGAAGTGCCTGGATTGATAAAAAGGTGGAATGTTCTTTTGAACACAGTTACAAGGCCAGGTAGGTGGCAATAGCTTGGAGGACTGGGGCAAGGTTCTTCAAAAGGCTATGTATGCCTTGAGTCAGCATTCATTTATACTACTGTGTCTCACATAGCCAGGATTCATGGGTCCAGGAAGCAAGGTATGGAAGTGGTAATGGTACCACTCACCATTATCCCTAGTAATCCACTAGCCAAACTTTTGCTTCCTGTTCCCATGACCTTCTGCTCTGCCATCTTAGAAGTCTTAGTTCCAGAGAGGGGAAAGTTTGTACCAAGAAGCACAACTATGATACCATTGAATTGAAAGCTAAGATTTATACCTAGTCATTTTGGTCTCCTCATGTCTTAGAGGAAACAAGCTAAAAAGGGAGTTACAGTGTTAGCAGGGGTGATTGACCCAGACTATCAAGAGTAAATTGTACTATTATTCTACAATGGAGAAAAGGAAAAATATATTTGGAGTCCAGGAGATCCCCTAGGGTGCCTCCAAGTATTGCCATGCCTTTACTGAAGTCAGTGGAAAACTCCAACAACCCAAAGCAGACAGAATGACAAATGGTTCCGAACCTTCAGGAATGAGGACATGGGACACACTACCAGCAAAAAAGTCAAGACCTACTGAGGCGTTTGATGAAGGCTGGAGAATATAGAATGGGTAGGAGAAGATGGTAGTTCTAAATACCAGATAAAATCATGATTAATTACACAAATGAGGATCATAAAAGTTCTCTCCTAATAACTTCCTAAGTAATATAATTTTGATAGACTTAATATTGGTTCTTAAATGTTGTTAAACCTATGTTATAATGTTTCAAGTTATGAAATGGTAGGTGTAAGCATCACCCAATGAAAAATTGCCTTATATTCTGGGGAGGGAAATAGTGCATTTCCACATGTATGCAGGATAGTAATAACATGTTAGGTGTAATTATGAATTTTTCTTTGTATCTGGAGACTATGGTTTAAAGAAGTGTGTCCAGTTGACAAGGGGTGGGTTATTAACTGTGTCAACTTGAGTAAGAAACACACAGTTATATTGACTCAGCATGGTTGTGGGTGTGATTGAAGGGATTTACTGAAGATTTGCTGGGATTTACTGAGTGTGAATGACATCAAAAAATCAGCTTGCTGCTTAGTTGGTAAAAAGTAGAAGAAAGACTGCCTCTGTTTATTCCAAGGAGCTCTAATCTTTGCCTTCACCTTGGAACTCATCTGCTGGCTTACAGCACAGAGTCTTTTTTAAAATATTATTTTATTGGTATGTTTTAAGTATACAACATAATGACATTCATCATTGGAAATTTGCACCTTTACATAATCTCTCTTGTATCTTCTTTTTCCCCCTTCCACTGCCCTCCTTTCAATCCTTCCACCACCACCCCCCATTTACGAAGACTTTGCTTCCATTTTCTCATTTTCTCATATTAATTCCATTCCCTTCTTTCCTTTCCCCTTCCCCTCCAACTTCCCCTTCTCCTTTGCCCCTTTTTTTCCTATTTCACGTCATCTATTATACCTTTTAGTCCTTATTTACACTTTCAGTTTCTCAGACTAGAGAAACTATTTGGTATTTACACATGTGTGTCCTATTTATTTCACTTAAGAGTATCACCTCAATATGCATCCATTTAGCTATAAATGTCTCTAATTTCTCATTTTTTATGGCTGAGTAGTACTCCATTTTACAAAAAAAAAAAACCCCACATTTTCTTTATCCAGTCTCCAGTTGATGGGCATTTGGGCTGCTTCTGAGTTTTAGCTATTACAAACTATGCTGCTATGAACATGGGTACACATATATCACTGTGGTATGATTCTTTTAATTCTTTGGGGAAGATACCCAGCAGGAGAATAGCTGGGTCAAATGGGACTTCCAGTCCTAGTTTTTTGAGGTATCTCCATACTGATTTCCACAGTGCTTGCTCCAGTCTATACTCCCACCAGCAGTGGAACAGGGTTCCTCTTTTCCCACAACCCTACCAGCATTTGTTATTGGTTGATTTCATGATAGCAGCCATTTTTTCTGGGGTGAGATGGAAACTCAGCATTGCTTTCATTTGCATCCCTCGAATGACCAGTGATGTTGAACTTTTTTCATATGTTTATTTGCTATTTCTACTTCTTTGTCTGAGAAATGTCTGTTCATTTCACATGCCCATTTTTGGATTGGGTCTTTAAATTTGGGAGTTCTGATTTTTTTAAGGTTCTTTATATATTCTAGATAGTAGATCTTTGTCTGAGGAAGAGCTGATAAAATTTTTTTCCCACAATTTTTGTCTCTTCACACTGTTGGTGATTTCTCTTTCTGTGCAGAAGCTTTTTAATAAGAAGAGATCCCACTTGTTGATTGTTTGTGCTAGTTCATGGGCAACTGAGGAGAGGATTTGTTCATAAAATCTTTTCCTACACCAATGTCTTCAAGAGTTCTACCTAACCTCTGTTTCAGCTTATTCAGCATTTCTATTTTAATGTTTAGATCTTTAATCCACTTTTGATTTTAGTTTAGGACATGGTGAGAGGTATAGGTCTAGATTTAATCTTTGGCAAGTTGAAACCCAATTTTTCCAGCACCATTTATTAAAAAGGCTAGCTTTCCTCCAGTGAGGGTGTTTGGCTCCTTTATTGAAGATGAAATGGTTGAGTGTTTCTGGCGTTGTTTCTGCATCTTCTAATCTGTTCCACTGGTCCTCAGGTCTGTTTCTTTGCCAGTACCATGCTGTTTTTATCACAGTGGCTTTATAATATAGTTTCAAGTTGGGGATTGTGATACCCCCTGCCATGTCTCTGTTACCTAGAATTACTTTTGCTATTCTGGGTCTCTTCTTGTTCCAAAGGAATTTTTGGATTGTTTTCTCAAGGTCCATGAAATATATTTTTGGGATTTTCAATTGAGATTGCATTGAATCTATATAGCAATTTTGGAAATATGGTCATTTTCACTATGTTGGTCATTCCTATCCAGGATCAGGGGATGTCTTTCCATTTTCTGACATTATCTTCAGTCTCTCTTTTCAGAGTGTTACACTTTTTAGAAAATAGGTCTTTGATTTCTTTTGTTAGGTTGATTCCTATGTATTTCTGTTTTTTGGATGCTATTGTGAAAGGAAGTGTTTGCCCTATTTCTGTCTCAGTCAGTCTGTTGTTCGTGTAGAGGAAAGCTATTGATTTTTGTGTGTTAACTTTGTATCCACCTACTTTACTGAATTTGGTTATTAAGTCTAGAAGACTTTCCGTGACATTCTTGGGTCTTCTATGTAGAGTATAATGCTATCTGCAACTAATGACAATTTGACTTCTTCATTTCCTATCTTTATTGCTTTCATTTCTTTCTCTTGTTTAATTGCCTTGGCTAATGTTTCCAAAACTATATTGAACAGGAGTGGTGATAGTGGACATCCTTGTCTTGTTTCTGATTTTAGTGCCAGCACAGAATCTTCAGTGTTTCAGCACAGACACTTCAGCTTTCCAGCTCTGACCATTTGGCTTCCTGATATGGAGTTGCATGGGACACTACAGTAGACTCCAGGACTTTGATTAGCCCCTTTGGATATCTAGCATGAAGGCAGACCTTTTGCACTATGCCACACCTGACTCTGAGGGTAGCCATTGTGAGCCAATCTTATAAATTCTTATATATTATATATCTTGCATTAAATCTGTTTCTCTAGTAAGCACTGCTGACTGATACACATGCTTTCCAAAATATTATAAATTCATACATGTAAGACCATTGAATTTTATGGACAGTAAATAGTTTAGAATTTATACATTTCTTCAATTCTCTCTGTGTTGTTTCCTTCCTTCCTTCCAAATTACTTCCTTTGTTTTCATTCATCTCTTGCTTTTTTACTTTTGTAATATTTTTAAATATATAAAGATATTTGTGGTGAAAACATATCAAACAAAAGTTTCACTGGTCTTATTTGGCTTCAAAACTATATTTCTAATGAATTGGGAAAAAGTTTTAGAAATGAAAACATAAGTTGTTTAAATTGTTTTTTATGTTTCTGAAAAATCTAATTTTGAATTTCTTTTTATTAGCAAAACTTTTATTGGTACATTTTAGATATACATAATGATAATATTAATCATAGGGAATTTGTACCTGTACATGATATATCTTGCTTCTTTTTTTGTTGCATCCCCCTCCCTTGTACTCTTCTTCCCCTCCTTTTATAAAAAAGCTTTGTGTCCATTTTTCCTTCTATTTTTTCTTTTTTTGTCCACCTTTTTCCCCACACCATCCTTTGTTCCTCTTCTCATTTGAACATTCTCTTCTCAGTCCCCCAAATCCATCATACATTTTGGTCCTTATTCACATTTTCTGTTTCACACACCAGAGTAACCATATGATATGGTTTCAAATTGCACCCATTTAACTATAATTATATCTCAAGGTCATCCTTCTTAATGGCAGTGTAGTACTACTCTGTAGTCTGCGTCTTCTTTATCCGTATGTTGATGGCCATTTGGGCTATTTCCAAGATTTAGCTCTTACAAATTGTGCCCCTATAAACATGAGTGTACATAGATTGCTATTGTGTGATGCTTTTAATTCTTTCTGGAAGATAGCAAGAAGGGGAATAGCTCTGTCAAATGGAGGGAATAGCTGGCTCAAAGAAGTTCTACTTCTTTGAGGAATATCCACACTGATTTCCACTTCTCACAAACAGTGGAGAAGGGTTCCTTTTTCCCCACAGACCCCATAAGATTTGTTATTCGCTGATTTGTTGATAACAGTCATTCTTTCTGGAATGAGATGGAATCTCAACCTTTTTAAAATTTGTGTCTCTCCATCGACCAATGATGTTGAACATTTTTTCATATATTTATTTATTGTTTCTACTTCTTCACCTGAGAAATGTCTATTCCTTTCATTTTCCCATTTTTGGGCTGGTTCTTTAAATTTAGAAGCTCTGAGGTTTTTTTGTTTGTTTGTTTTAGTTTTTTATATATTCTAGATAGTAGACCTTTGTCTGAGGAACAGCTGGCAAAAATATTTTCCTTCTCTGGCTTGTCTCTTCACCCTGTTGATGATTTCTGTTGCTGTGCAAAAGCTTTTTAATAAGATGAAATCCCAGTTGTTGGTTCTTTGTGATAGTTCCTGTGCGATCAGTGTTTTGTTCATAAAGTCTTTGCCTACACCAATGTCTTTGAGAGTTCTACATATTCTGTCTTCTAGCAGATTAAATGTTCCTGTTTTAATATTTAGATCTTTGATCTGTTCTGATTTTAATTTAGTGCATCATGAAAGATATGAGTCTAGTTTTAATCTTCAGAAAGTTGAAGTTTTCCAGCACCATTTATTAAAGAGGGAATCTGTCTTCCAGTGAAGGTGTTTGGATTCTTTGTCAAAGATAAGGTGACTAAGTGGGTCTGGAGTTCTTTATGTACCTTTTAATCTATTCCAGTGATCCTCAAGTCTATTCTTTTGCCAATACTATCCAGTTTTTTACCACAGTAGCTTTGTAGTATAATTTCAAGTCAGGGATTGTGATGCCCTCTGCCTTGCTTTTCTGCTCAGGATTGCCTTTGCTATTGACGGCCTCTTTTGTTTCCAAATTAATTTTAGGATTGTTTTCTCTAGTTCTGTGAGATATACTGTTGGAATTTTGATTGGAATTTCATTAAATCTGTAAAGCAATTTTGGAAGTATGGTCATTTTTCACTATACCATTTCTTTCTACCCAAGAACAGGGGATATATTTCCATTTTCTGTTATCCTCTTCAATCTCCTTTTTCAGAGTACTGTAATTTTCAATATAGAAGTCTTTCACTTCCTTCATTAGATTGATTCCTAGGTTTTTGTGGGGGTTTTTTTTGGGGGGATGCTATTGTGAAAGGTGTTGGTTCCCTTATTTCTCTCTCAGTGAGTTTGTTACAGGAAGGCTATTGATTTCTGAGAATTGACTTTGCATCCAGCTACACTACAGAATTTGTTATTAAATATAGAAGTCTTTTGGTGAAGTTTTTGGGATCTTCTATGTAGAGTATCATCTCATCTCCATAATCATACAATACTGATTATGTATTTTATCCCTTTCCTATCCTTATTCCTTTTATTTTTTTTCTCTTTTCTAATTGCTCTGGGTAATATTTCTAGAATTACATTGAATAGGAATAATGACACTGGATATCCTTGTCTTGTTCCTGCTTTTAGAGCAAAAACCTGCATTTTTTTGTCCATTTAGTATGATGTTGGATCTTTATTATAGATAAATTTTATCAGACTAAGATAAAAAACATCTATTCCAATTTTTTAAGGGATTTTATCATGAATGGGTGTTGGACCTTCTCAAATGCTTTTTCTGCTTCTATTGAGATGATCATATGGTTTTTGTCCTTGGGTCAGATAACATAGGATATTATATTTATTGATTTGTATATTTTGAATCATTCCTGAATAAGTTGTTTAAATTATGAATGCTTTTTATTTTAATCTTTTGTTCAGGATTTAGCAAAATTCTTAAAGGATCACTAATAAGTATTTTAAATTTGCAAATGGTGCAATAGCTATTGCAATTATTTAACTTTTATATTGACATATTTGTAATATACAAGCAATTATAGATAATAGATATTAAGGGCTTCAGGTATTTTCCAATGAAATCTTATTATAGAAACATGTGACTGAAATTTAGACAGCAACATAAAGTAAATGTTTATAGCAGCTTTATTTGTATTAGGCAAATCATTACTTCTTTGAAGTTCTTTGGTCGATGAATGTTTAAATAAGATGCTGTAAGTCTATGTATAGGATAAGAAAAGAACCAACTATTAGTATGTATAGCAATTTAGATGACTCTCAAGGGCATTTTGCTTGATGAAAAAGAAAATCTCAAAAGGCTACATATTGTGATTCATTTTGTACAACATTAGTTGTAACCATTAATCACTATATTTCAATTTTACTTATTTCAAGAGGAAGCAGAAGATTAATAGAGCACATGTCTGGGTGTGTACAAGTGTGTCATGGAGGCATGATCTTGGATACTATGTATTACCCTTACCCTTTTCCTCTGTGGCACTATTCCCCTTCACTGCTCTGCTCACAATTCCACCATGATATGAGAAGCTTTGCTTCTCCACATTCTTCTCCTGTGATGTTTCTTCCTTGGAACCAGCTAACCATTACTCAAAATCTCTGAACCTTTTACTCAAAATCTCTGAAACCATAAGCCAAGTAACCATTTCTTCTTTTAATTTGTGGCTATCAGTGATTTAGTACCACCAATGGGAAGGCTGAGAATCTCAGTAATACATTATTCAAATGATAAAATTATGAAAATCAAAAATAAATTGATAAACATGTTTAAGGGCCAGAAATGGGGTATTCAATGGTTTGAAGCTTAAATGACCATGTGAAATACTTGGTAATTCATGCAGCAAGCCTGGCCTGGCTCCTCAACACAGACGGTGGAGGCTGTGTCCTTCCTGGATTGAGTTTAAAACTTCGTCTATCTCACTACAGGTCTTCAAGTTTCTCCCATGGCCACCTCTCTGCTACTGTGGAAGGGTTATTCTGAGAATCTTGAAGAGAAGTTGATTTTAAGTTGTGGTGAGTCCCAGACTTAAATATTCAACCTCTTTCTTAAATGGCTCCTAATTAAGTACTCAGGCAATATGTTGGGTGTCAGGCTGAATCCCCTTTAAGCTGTTGCCTACAGTGTGGAAGCTAAACTCCATGCTGTTTTTTCAGTTCACAGCAATCATGAGCTCCTCCTGGGACCTATGCTGCTTTCCCATTCAGCTGTTGCTCTCTGGAGTTTCTGGCCCTGTGTACTTACATTGCATCTGCAGTGTCAGACTCTTTCCCAGGAGCCAAGGAGCCAGGGTGAGCTTCTAGACTACTTCATTCTTTTCTTTGTTTAGGAGCCCATTTCTCCAACTTCTCTGTTGCTTAAAATTGTCTTGTCAGTTCCTTCCTCATTCCTGCAGATGTGCTTTTTTTTCTCTTTACAACATGGTTGTGTTCAGTGCCTGGATTCTAGATAAAAAGAGGCTAAATTTTGTCCCTAACCCCTACTATGCCCTTCTTTTGTCCTCAGTGTGCTATTCTCACTGAGGATCCAAGGGCGTTTTCAGATGGCCAAAAGGACCATCATATAACAGAAAAGTAAGATATTCTGACTTCGATGTGAATTATTTGTTATTTATGTAAATCATGATATTTGCTAGCCTTTACTCTTGTGTTTTCACACAGATCATTCTACACTTTCTTAAGTCAGTTTTTCCTATTTGTCTTAGTCATTTTCTAGTCACTGGAACACAATACACAACACCCACAACTTAAAAGAGAAGAGGATTATTTTGGTTCATCATTTCAAAATTTTCAATACATGGTGATCTAGTTCCAATACAGAGACTTAATTGTGTAACGGCCAGGAGGAGCAAAGATTCTCACAGCATAGCAGCCAGGAAGCACAGAGATTTTGTTATTTTAAATGGTATTCTATTATGTGGTTATATCAAAATGAGTTTTAAAATGTGCCAATTATTTGTTGATTTCATGATAGCAGCCATTCTTTTTGGAGTGAAGTGGAATCTCAGCGTTGTTTTCACTTGCATCTCTCGAATGACCAGTGATGTTGAACATTTTTTCATGTATTTATTTGCTATTTCTACTTCTTTGTC
>NW_004624748.1:18627781-18655483 GCF_000247695.1 Heterocephalus glaber
AAATAAAAGATACTAAGAAAACAAATGTGCCAATTAATGGCCATTTTACTTTCAGTTCTTTGCAATTATGTTACTAATAATCTATATCCACATATTTTTGGCAGAACATTTACTAATTTCTATTGAATAATTATATAAAATGGAATTTTTGATCTTCAGGCTACTTATGTAATTTTAAAACATAGCACCATACTATTTTCTAAAGTAGGTGTACTGTTTTGTATTCATACCAATGATATGCCAGAGTTCAAGATGTTCAAATTTCTCATTAAAACTTGATATTGTGGCTAATTTTAACTGTCAGCATTTAATAATTTACAAGTTTTAGATTAATTTCCATTTTCTTAGAAAATAATAAACACAATGTACATTTGTGTTTATTGACCATTCATGGATCACTTTTTGTGAATTAACCACCTAAAATTGTTTCCCATTTTCAAATTTTATATTTGACTTATTCTCAAGTGTAATGTGAGAACTGTGTCAAATTAAAAAGAAATGTATGTAATAGAAGTACAAGGAAGGAATAAAAGGATAATAAAAAATAAGTATCTAAAGTAATACTGAGGAGGAGCATTACAAAATAAGTGAGAAGCACCAAAACAAATATGCAGGAAGCTATGGTAACATGCTAGTGCAAATCAAAGGAAAGATGTAGGAGTTAGATTAATCCTATTCAATGCATACTTCAGATCAAAACACTTATCAGTGAGGAAGATAGATATTACATTAATCAATAGGGACTCATTGCTTTAAGAATACTTCAGAATCCTAGATGCATATGAGCATAACAATAAATTGTCAAAAATATGAGACAAAAACTAGAAGAAATAAAGAGAGTAGAGAAATCCACTGATAGTTATTAATATATCAAATAAAAAATCAATAAAAAACCTCAATCTGAAGATTGCTATAAATAATTTTGATCAAATCGTCATTATTGAAAACTACAACTTCAGGGGAATACATGCTTACATAGTCCATTCACTAAGATCAAACATATTCTGAATCATAAAATACACAAATAATTTTAATGAAATAGAATCCATGTAAAGTTTCTCAGATCACAATGGAATTACACAGTATTACACATGTATAATGGAAAAATAGGGAGAAAATTCCCAAATATATAGAAATGGTCCAAAACTTTTCTAATTATTACAAAAGCCAAATATAAAATCTCAAAAAATATTTCTAAACATTTTGAGGTAAGAGAAAACAGTACTTAGCAAAATATGTATGATGACATGTGATTACATGATAACAATGCTTACAGACAATTTTATAGAAAATAATGTGTTTACTAGAAAAGAATTATCTAACAAGATCCCAATTTTACAATAGGAATCTACAAATAGAAGAGCAAATTAAATCTTAACTGCTCAATTTAGGAAGGGTACTAAAAGAGGAAGCAGAATGGAGAAGAGAAAAGACATGGAAAAAGAAGTAAGATGTATCAAGTGCATGTATGCACTTCCATGAGAAATGTAATCATGTACTGCAAAAATGTACCAATAAAAATAAAGTTTAGAGAAAATAAATAACATAAATACAATATCAAAAGAAAGGAAAGAAATATTCTGCAGAAATTAATTAAATTAAAAACAAGAAAACAATATGGAATTTCAATGAAATAAAAATCAATTTCTTACCAAAGGGATTAATTTCAAAGCCGGAAAACAAAGAAAACAAAGTACAGGGCTCAAATTATGAAGTTTAGAATTAAGATCCTTTTTTAGACATTAATATGATAGTAAAGAATGTTACAAAATAAATTTCTGCCTACAAATTTGATAAATGATATGAAAGGTGACAAAAATTTGTGCTGTGAAACTCCCACAGGGGGAAAAAGATAATCCAAATAGTGAGAAATCTATTATAAAAGATATTGAATCAATAATTAACAACCTTCCAAAAAAGAAAGCACTAATCTATAATATTTCGTAGTTTAAGTCTACAGTTAAATTAAGGAAGGAAAGATTTCTGTTCTACAGAATCTCTCTCAACAACTTTAAAAAGATTAAACACTTCTTAATTTATTCCATGAGACAATTGCTTTAATACCAAGAGTAGATAGAACATTACTAGGAAAAACTCCAAAACTATTTTCATGAACACAGATACAAATATACTCAACAAGGTATCCATTAATTGATTTAAAAAAAGGTATAAGAAGTATTATAATAAATGACCAAGTGAGAGTTATTCTAGTTTTATTAAAATCCTGGGATTTTATTTCAAACAAGGAAAGATAGCAGTTCAATGTTTGAAGATCAGTTTAATCCATAACCTCAGTGAACTAAAGAAAAATCACATAGTCATATAAATTGATAGAGGAAAGCATTCAAAAGAGTTTAAGAATAATTTAGGAAAATTTTTTCCAGAAAACTAACAGATTTTTTCCTCAATTTTATAAAGAACACCTACAAAAAAGTAAAAAGCCTTCTTAATATAAAGAAACTAATTATGAACTTTCTAATGTTGGAAAAGTGTAAGCATATTTTTTTCTCAACAGTCTTATTAAATATCATATTTGATAATACAATTCACACACTAAGGCAATAATAAAAACAAAATTATGAGAAGATGGAAAGAAAAGGAATTATTTTTATATAAAATTATGTCATTCAAAAATTCCATGGTATATAGAAACAAACCCAAAACATCCCATAAAAAAGGTTATACAAAATTGCAGCATGCATTCTTAGCATACAAATGTCAGTTGTTTGCTTATAAAAAATGACTCAATATTTTATAAATATACATACCCTTATGATTGCACTCAAAATATGAAACACTTAGGCACAAAACTAACAAAACTTAGATGTGGAAAATTATAGACACTAATGAAAAATATTTAGATAAATTAATTGAATAAATTATTAGAAATTACATACCTATTCATGAATTGGAGACTAAGTAGCACTAAAGTGTTAAATGTTCCCAATTAACATAAAGAATCAATGTCAACCTATTCAATATCCCTGAAGAATTATTAGTACAAATTGCATAATGATTCAAAGCTTGTATGAAAAAGCCATAGACATGACAGAGTCAACACAATTCTAAATAAGTGAAAAAAATTGAGAAGGCTCACATTATTGATTTTAAACTGTCATGTTATAGTATTGGTGAATGAATCACACACAGATTAAAGGAACAATATATATACATACTAGGGAGAGACACAAATATAGTAAAAACTTCTTTGACAATGTAGCAAAGAAAAATCAATGAAAGATAATCTTTTCCACCCATGATGTTAAAACACTGAATGCAAATTTACAACATTTAGCTTACATTTAATTGAATCAAAGCATTACAAAAATATTGCATTGTAAATTTCCATAGAATATTAAAAAGAAACCCAAAACACATTATACATTACAGAAAATGTAAGTCAAAATGATCATAAACAAAAATCAAAATATAATATATAGTGAAAATTCTAGAAGATAGTATCAGAGACAATGTACATGGTCTTGGGTTTGGTAATAAGTATTTAAATGCAACATACAAATTGATATCTTTAAAGAAAAAATGATACATTTGATTATTTCAAAATTTAAAATTCATTCTCTATGGAATTCATTGTGAATATAATAAAATAATAAATCACTGACTGGGAGAAAATACTCTGCAAAATACGTGTCTAATGTGTTTTGTATCTGAAATATAACAAAAAGTTTTACACTTATCAGTAAGAAAACAAAAAGCAGCCAAAATGACAAATCTCTGAACAAATGCCTCACTAAGAATACATATACTTAAAAACAAGCATATGCAAATTTGTTCAACATTTGTCTTTAGAGTATCACAAATTTAAACAAGAAATTTCCAACATACATGCCAACATACATTAAATTAAATACAAAACAGAATGAAAATTTACAATATTCACTGAATATATGAACCAATAGGAAATTTTATCAGATGTTCTGAATGAACATCTATAAAACCATTTTAGAAGACAGTTTGGCATTTTCTTATAAAATAATGTGTAAGTTTACCATATGATTCATCAATTGCACTTCTAAAAATGTAAACACTCACTTGAAAATTTTTATCCCAGAAAACTTACATGTGAATATTTCTAGCACCTTTATTCATAATTGTTACAAATGAAAACCATGAAGACATACTTAGAAGAATAAATAAATTACAGAGTGAATATGATGAAATGGTATGCAGTGACAAAGTGAAATAAGCTATCATAATCAGTTAGGGTTTACTAGAAAATAGATTTTATATATAATCTATCTGTCTCTATAGATGGATAGATTAGATAGACAGACAGACAAACAGACAAATATAAAAGAATTACAAAGTAAAGTTACATTTACTGCCTGGCAAGGATTGAATAATACAAACGGGCCATTTGGGGACTGGAGAGTTAGTTACAGGACCCAGGTGAAAGTCACAGGTCTGGATCGCACTGCAGAGTCTTGTGCAAGTCCATATCAGAATCCCAAAGTATCTGCCCTGGAAGGCTGAAGAGCGGGCTGGAAGCCAGAAGGAAGTGGAGAGGAATATCCAAAGGCAATGATGAGAGCTGGAGCTCCTCTTTAAAACCAAAAAGTGAACCTTTCCTTCTTTTTTCTCTTTGTATTCCATCCAGGGTACAAGTTTATTGATTAATATCACATACCTTTAGAATATATCTTCCCTTTTCATTAAGTCAGACATCCAGACATACCTACAACTGTTCTCCATGAATCTGGTAGATATTTCTTATTCAAGTTGACAAAAAACACTATAAAACAATAAGAATAAGTGAATAAATATTGAACTAGTATTTCTGAGCGAAAGCCAGAAGGGTAATAAAGATCCATACTAGGTGATTCCAGTTACATGTCATTCTATAAAACTATAAGGACAGTAAGCAGACAGATCAGTGATTTCCCTGATGGAGATCTTGATAGGGTGAGATAACAGGTGAGTCACAGGAAATATTTTAGGGTAGTGGAATTATGGTATATGACACTGTAAACGTGAATGTAATACACTGAAAATTTCTCCAAATACCTTGAATTTAGAGCATGACCCTAAAACTTATTATATGCAATTTTGAGAACATCATTTAGGAGAATAGAAGTTCCCTGAGTGAAATACATAGATGACAAGAGAATATAAACAAAAATATAAAAGCAATTAAACATAGTTTAAGGATAAGTGAATACGTGGCTGACAAATATTTTTTTGAAATAAGTGAGACTTGTAGCACTAAAGACCAAAAAACAAAAGATATTTAATACTGCAGTTTGGGGTGTAGTATGGAGCTACACATTAACAAATCTGAAACTCTGATGAGTGTATATTTTAATTGCACAATTAAAGAAATGAATGAAAAAATTTTAGACCCTGGATTCTTATTGTTGGTGTGGGAATTTATAAAAAGTGGAGGAAGCGAAGAAAATACATGCAATAATAGATTGGAGTTTGAAATGTCAGTATAAACCGATGTTTCACTTAGCACAGACAAAGTTTTTACACAAAGACCTATTTCTAAATATGTGTAGTCATACTCCCTTGCTCTCTCAGAACCCAGATGCAAAGCCATCTGAAAAGCACCCATACACTGTTTTGTAGTATCACTTGCTATTAAACATAAATATGGTTAGGTGGTAAGCTTTGTCATTTGAGTGCTCTTTTAAATTTTTTATGTTGTTTTGCATATCTTCATCATTATGAGTTTTTCTTTTAATATTAAGACTGAGGAGACAAATACAACAGTTGATGAATCATTTTATATTTCTAGTTAGGAAGAAAGTGCTCCCAAAAATTAGTAAAAGAAAAACTCATAATGATAAAGATATGCCAAAACAACATAGGAGTCAATTTTAAAGAGCACTCAAATGACAAAGGTGAAGTAATTTAGCCAAAATTAAAGAAAGTCAAATAATGTAAATAGTATAGAAACATAATCAAAAGAATAAAATAAATATCTATCAGGTTTTAGTGACATAATATACTAAATGTAATGTGGAATTCTGAAATAGAAAAATGGTATTTGAAGAAATAAAACAGGAAAAATGAGTAAGTCTGACCATTTATTAATAACTTTTAATATTTTTTCAATTATTTTGAAAAAATATACCATATAAATATTAAAAAAGTGAAATTCATTGTGGTCCATAAGGGAACTCTGCATGCTATTTCTTTACTTTTTCATAATTGCTTTATTTTTTCATAACTACTTTTTCTTAATAATTCATGTACCATAAAATTAACCAGTTTATAGTGTATGATTTAATAGATTTTAGTGTCTACACAGATAAAGACACTTGAACATTCTCTTCACTGCAAAAAAAATCTTACATCCTTAAACTATCACTTATTCTAAGCTTCCTTGATCTCCCTATTTTAGCTATGTCTTTCTTTCTGCATAAATTTCTCTATTCTGCACTTTTAGTGTAATAAAGAAAAAGTAATATATGATATTTGGGGACTTTATTTTTCTCTTAGAATATTTTAACAGTTCATCCACATGGTTGCATAAATCATGAGTACATAATTCCTTTTGAGAGTAGAAAAATTATTGTATTTTATCAACATATTTGTTTATCCATGAATGTTAATGGACATTTAACTTTTCAACTTTTAGGATATTGTGAATAATGCTACTGTTAATAGCTACTTGTATTTTTTATTATGAATATAATTTTCAACAAATTCTCAACCTATTTTTTTCATTTGTTTCTTTTTTTGCTTGCTTTATTATCTCACTCTAGAAATCTTTTATTATATAAATGACATACATATTAACACTCCACTGTATTTTATATTTAAACATTTTTATACATTTAATAATGTTGGAAAACAATTTATAACATAGGATGTGCAACTTGTGTATTGTGAAAATATAAAAGTTGATTCATAATTGTTTTACCTCTGTATTAGTAAGAGCTGAGAAATTCAAGGATGATCAATTGACTATACAGCTATGTCAAAATAAGATTCATAAATTATAAGGAAGGAAGAGCTTTTAGAAGTTTCTGTCATGTCTACTTCCTTTTAGTGTTACCCTAATTATAATTATTTGAAAGGACGACATTGTATCATATGATTCGTATCCCCATCATAAATGTTTAATTTGCTTTTTCATGATTCTGTTTGGAATAATTCTGATATAAATGTAGTAATACAGTTCAGATTATACAGTTTAGAATAACTCTGATGAGAATGGTAGTAATATAAAATTTGTTTCATCTCTTTTGTAAAATAATACCATTGAATGAAAATAATACCTAGAAGCAAAATAGAATTCCACATAAGCCTATAGCAGTCTTTAGTACATTAAAAGCAATAACACTCATGATTGCTTCAAGAAAATGGCTCAATTAACATTGATACTGAAAAACTAGATAAAAATGTATGTAACCATCTTTAACAAAAGGAAAGTGTGCTACTCTAGGAACAAGAAACTCAAGGAAATAAACAAAAGCAAAATTACTTAAATTTGTTTAGCTTTATTATTCATGCCTGGTACTTTCTTTATAAAAAGCTTACATACTTTACTAATCATTATAGCTGAAACAAGTATTGTATAATCACAAACACGACAGAATAAAAAAATGAATTTTCCACATTTTATAGGATAAAAAAGAGCATGAGAAAGAATATATCTGTAAGTATACAACAGAAATTTGAATTGAAAATAGGTATATTATAATTTAGGCCAAAGTTAGCTTGATTTCAAGAATGAATTAAAATGTTTTAAGCACAATTGTTACACATTTCATTTCATTTTACAACACAGCATATACTGGGTATGAATATGTCCACATGTGTGGCTTTTTACTAAATATAACTGTTATTAAATTTTTTGGAAAGAAAAATAACTATTATGTTGAATGTCTTCCATATTTTAATCTTGAGCTTTCATTCTCCTAATTATTACGTGGCCATAAATTAGCAGCTTGCTCCTTTATTTCACTAATTCATCAATTTATTTATTCACAGTACAGATGAAACATCTGTTATGGAGCAGACACTGAGTTTTATTAGTTGAAGTTTTTTTTTTAATTCTGAAAAATGAAGGCTCATAGTACTAACTGATGTCTTTGATGCTCCCTAAGAACTTCTCTGGTTAATATTTTTAAATCATTTTATATAATAAAAGTTAGAAATATAAATTGATATGTATAAAATGTTGAAGTGACATCCTTTCATACTTAGGCCAATCAAACCTTTTTTTTTTTTTTTAGTTCTTTTATTGGTACATTTTAGGTATACAATTTGTTTACATTTATCATTGGGTGTTTGTACCTGTACATGATATATCTTGGTTCTTATTTTTTTTCCCCATTACCTGTGCACCCTTCATCCCCTCCACCCTTCCCTATTTACATAGATTTCATTTCCATTTTTTTTCTTTTCTCAGTGTTTCTTTCCCTCTTTAATCAGATCTTAATATGAATAGATTTTTAATTTTCTCACAGATTTTTCAACATCTATTGAGATTATCATGCAATTTTTAGCCCTGATTATATTTATGCGATTTTTTTATGTTGAATGATCCTTTCATTCCTGAAATGAAACCAACTTGGTTATGGTATATAATTTTTTAATGTGTTTTTGAATTCTCTTGGTGAGTATTTTATTGAGGAATTGTGCATATATATTAATTTAGGAAATTAATCTGTGGAGTTTCCTTTTTTGTTGGTTTATTATCCAGTTTTGGCATCAAGTTGATAGTAGCTTTGCCAAATGAATTTTTGAATTTTCCTTCCATCTCTAATTCACAGAATATGAATATATATACTTTGAGGATATTAGTTGCTAGTCTTTCAAACAATATTTTAAAATTCATCACTGATTGTATCTCATCCTGAAATTTTCTTGTTGGAAGACTTTTTCATGACTGCTTTAATCTCATTGTCTGTTATCCATTAGTTTAGGCTTTTCTTATATCTTCTTGGCTCAAGTTTGATAGGTTGTGCTTATCTAAAAATATGTCTGTTTCTTTTAGATTTTAAAATTTATTTCAACGTTTTTAAAATAATGCCTAGTGATCATTTTTATTTCAGTGCCACCTGTTGTATTATCTATTTATTCTTCTTTAACTTTATCAGTATGTTAGATACCACTCTTTTTAATTTTGGCCAGGGGTTTATCAATCTTATTTGTCTTTTCCAAGATCTATGTATTTGGTCTTTTGTATTATAATTTAACTCTTTATTTTAATTTCAGCTTTGATTTTGAACTTGGTCCTTGTTTTTCTATGACCTTGTGTTACTTCATTTGGCTATTCATTTGAGATAACCAAATCAACAAATGGACAAATATACTAAACAAACTCCAAAGGAAGAAGCATAAATGATCAATAATGTTAAACATCAAGGAAATTCAGTCAAAACCACATTGAGATTCACCCCATTCCATTCTGAATGACTATCATCAAGAATACAAAAAAAACAATGTTGATGTTGATGCAACAAAAAATAAAATCAGGTTGGAATGTAAATTAGTTCAGCCACTACGAAAATCAGTATGAGGATTCCTCAGAAACTAAAAATTAAGCTTCTTTTTTGATCCACCTATACATATAGCCAAAAAAATAGCCAGTATATTATAGGAACATCAACATAGACATATTTATTGGGGTCCGATTGACAATAGTTAAGCTGTGGAAGCAGCCGAGTCACCCATCAGCTTATGAATAGATAAGTAAAATATGGTATATATACAAAGTTGAGCAATATTGAAACACAAAATACAAAATAATCCCATTTTCAAAAGTGAGTGGAACTGAGGATCAATTTGTAGACCAAATAAGCCAGACTCAGAAAGAAAAATGTCGTGTTTTCTGGTATATATGGGACCTAGAAAAATATAAAAAGAGGCACCATGAAAATAGAAATAAAACTTTTAGAGAAGAGAAAAGGAATGGGAGAAAGGAATATGTATTTGGTTCTAGTGATAAAAATATGTTATATGCATGTAGCAATAACTCAATATCAAACTCATTCTATATAATTAATATTCATTAATTTAAAAAAATATTTCAAAGAAATGGAAATGGTATTTTATTTAAAAGATAACTTTAAATTATATGGAGTGAAAAGATGGATAAGAATAATAGGGGCAGAAGGTGATGTTTTGAGGGAGGCACAGTGGTTCATCATTATAAATACAGATTTCCAATCAATCATTTGGGGGATCTTGAATATAGAATGATGATATTAGGTTTCGTGATGAATGTAGCAAATTATTCCAAAGTGTTGGTTTAAACAACAGAAATATAATTTTCCATACTTTTGGAAGCCAGAAATAAAAGGAATCAAAGTACTACCAAGGTCACACTCTTTCCACAAGCTCTAGGAGAGAGTGGCTTTTCCTTATGCAAACTAATGTGACTGTCATCATTCCTTATTGTGTAGTTGCCTAACATCAATCTTTGCATTTGTTGCCTCATTGCTGCTACTTTTATTCTTTTTTATACTGAGGATCAAACTCGGGACCTTGCACTTTTGAGGCAAGGGGCAAAAGCACTGAGCTAAATCCTCGGTCCACCTCTTCTTTTCTTTGATTGTTTTTGATTTTTTGTTGTTTTTAATTAATTTATTTATTTTGCAAATAAAGTAATCTTCACTGGTAGTGAGAAATAACTTGTTAATCATCTCTCAACAACTACAATAATTGTAAAAGAAACACACTGCACAAAAGTTGTACATGCTCTTAGTTAATTTTGGCTTCCCCTAAATTTTTCTCCATGTTTCTTTAATTATAGCTGAAACTTGCCTAATGTAGGCAAAAAAAAGATATAGGAAAAGCACAGATAATTTCCAAGAAAATTTTTGAATCAGTTAATTCTACATGGTAACAGGTACCAGCTTTCTGCTTCAGAACAATTCATAAATGAATTCTCAAGTGGCTCTCCACACCAAGGACGATCCATGTGAGGGGGGAAAGGGGGATATAAATGACATTAATCAATATTCAAAAGAAATTGAACTAACCACTATCTGGTAAAGATTCTAATTGCACTAATAAAACAAGTAATAAAAGTATATTGTAAGAAATGTGACTAGAAAAATGAAGAATATAATTATGAGAAAACCAGCACAACTCATGAAGCCTAGCTCTATAAATGAGAATAAAAATTAAGTTTCCTAAAATCTAAGATGTCTTTAGTACCAAGAATGAAACAAAAGAAATAGAAATGTAAAAAATAAATTGAGCAATTATAGTATAGAATAAGATGAAATGTTAAACTAGGAAATGATAATAATTTGAAATACTACATAACTGTTCAGAGAGAAAAAAATACCCACCTAGTAATAAAACAGATGAATGAGGTTCTCTAGAAAAATTCAAAACAGAAAAAAATTTCCCAGATACCTACAGAGATTGTGAGCAGAATGAAAGACACAATTAAACATTGTAGAACAGAAACAGATAAAAAAAAAAACAGATGAGCTCAGGACCATGATGGAAGCCATGAATGCCCAGCATAGGAAAGAAATGGAAATCATGAAACATATCCAAACAGATATCCAGAAGATTAAAAACTTCATTGAAAGTTTTCACAGCAGAATGAGCCACGTGAAGATAGAATAACAGGTATAGAAGATAGGATTGTGGTTAGTGACCATGAAAAGAGAGATCTCTTAAAAATAATAAGGGACCATGGGAAATCAATCCAGCAGCTCCTAGGTGATGCAAAGAAGAATAACATAAGAAACATAGAAATCCATGAAAAGGTAGAAGAATGTACAAATGAAATAAAAAAACAGTTCACAGAATTAATGACAGAAAATTTCCCAAACACAGGAAAATAACTTGACATACAGATAAGTGAGGCATATAGGACTCCACCTAGCCATGAGCAAAAAAATCTACACCTAGACATATAATAGTCAAGATTCCAGACACCCAACAGAAGAACAAAATCCTGCAAGCAGTTAGAGAAAAGAAACAAATCACATACAAAGAAAGCCCCTCAAAATCATAGACTTTTCAGCACAAACACTCAGTCAAGGAGAGCCTGAATGAGGTATTCTAAGCCCTAAAAGAAAAGCAACCTCCAACCTAGATTGGTGTATCCTGCAAAGCTATCTGTCAAAATTGAGGGGGAAATAAGATACTTCCATGACAAAGAACACCTGAGGAACTTCTTGAATACAAAACCAGCACTCCAAACAATTCTAAACAATATCCTAGAAAAAGACAATGAAGGTCACAACTCCTTAAGGCCCAATGAAGTAAATCCAACAAGCAAGGCAAGAAATTAAAGGGAAATGAGGGAAAATAAAAAATAGCCAACAACAGGAAAATAACATGACAAGGCTAAGTCTATATGTACCACTTATAACCATCAATGTTAATGGCCTCAAATCTCCAATGAAAAGAAATAGACTGGCAGAATGGATTAAGAAGCAAAACCCAACAATATGCTATATAAAAGAAACACACCTAATTCAAAAAGAAATTCATACAATGAAAGTAAAAAGATGGAAAACAGTTCTTCATGCAACAGGAATCCAGAAAAAAGCAGGAGCAGCTATCCTCTTTGCAGAACAAGTGGATTTCAAACCCACAATGATTAAGAGAGACAAAGAAGGACACTATATCCTTGTAAAGGAAACAATCCAAGAGGAAGAGATGACAATCATAAATATATATGCACCAAATACTAATGCCACCAACTATACAAAACAATTATTAATGGACATGAAACACCAAATAAGCACTCATACAATTGTAGTGGGGGACCTCAATACCCTACTGTCACAAATAGATGGATCAACCAGACAAAAAATCAATATTGAAATATTAGAAATGAACCAAGCTTTTGAACAAATGGACTTGATAGATGTCTACAGAGTGTTCCACCCCACAAAATCAGAATATACATTCTTTTGTCTGCACATGGGTCATTCTCCAAAATAGACCACATACTAGCTTATAGAACATGTTTAAGTAACTGCAAAGGAATTAAAGTTATTCCTTCTATATTATCAGACCATAGTGTAATTAAATTGGAGATCAATGCCATAAGAAAACACAAGAACTCCATAAACACATGGAAATTGAATAACACTTTCCTGACAACAAATGGGTCAAAGGAAATTAAAGAAGACATTACACTGTTTCTACAATTAAATGATAAGGCCAATACAACATACGGGAATCTATGGGACACAATGAAAGCAGTTCTACTAGGGAAATTCGTAGCAGTCAATGCCTATACTGGGAAAACAGAGAGAGCTCAAACAAACAACCTAATGCTGAACCTAAAGCTCCTAGAAAGAGAAGACCAAGACAAACACAAAGCTCATACAAGGAAGGAAATTATAAAGATTAGAGCAGAAATCAATGCAATGGTGCTAAGAGAACTCTACAAAAAAATCAATGAATTGAAGAGTTGGTTTTTCAAAAGAATAAATAAAATGATAAACTTTTAGCCAACCTTAACAAACAATGGAAAGAAATGGCTCTAATTCTTGCAATTAGGAAAAAAAAAAGTTGAAGTCACAACAGATCCAGCAGAAATCCAAAGGATCGTCAACACCTACTTTGAGAACCTGTACTCTAATAAAATGGAAATCACAGAAAAAATGTACAGATTCCTAGATACATATGGATTACCAAAGTTGAGCAAAGAAGATATAAATATTCTAAACACTCCAATTGCAATCAGTGTACTTGAAAATGTAATTAAAAATTTACCAACAAAGAAAATCCCAGGTCCTGATGGCTTCACTGCTGCATTCTACAAGACATTTAGAGATGGACTATTGCCACTACTCTTTAAACTTTTCAATGAAATTGAAAGGGAAGAAATACTTCCAAATTAATTCCTGGAAGCAAGTGTTACTTTGATACTAAAAGCAGAGAATGACCCAACCAAAAGAGTGAACTACCAGTCAATCTCCCTCATGAACATAGATGAACAAATCCTCAATAAGATACTGGCAAACAGAATACAGAGGGTCATCAAGAAGATTGTACACCCTGACCAAGTTGGATTTATCCCAGGGATGCAAGGATGGTTCAACAGACATAAATCAATAAATGTAATATACTATATTAACAGAGGCAAGAAAAAAAATATGATCATCTCAATAGATGCAGAAAAAGCATTTGACAAAATTCAACACCCATTCATGATAAAAAAAAACTGCAGAAAATTAGAATAGATTGTATTTATCTCAACTTGATAAGGGCTATCTATGAAAAACTAACAACCAACATCATACCAAATGGTCAAAAAATGAAAACCTTCATGCTAAAATCAGGAACAAGACAAGGATGCCCACTATCACCACCCATGTTCAATATAGTTCTGGAAACATTAGCCACAGAAATTAGACAAGAGAAAGAAATAAAAGGAATAAAGATAGGAAAGGAATGAGAAACTGTCATTATTTGCTGATGATATGATACTTCTCATAGAACACCCATAAAATTCCACCAAAAGACTTCTAGACTTAATTGACAGATTCTGTAGAGTAGCTGGATACAAGTTCAACACTCAAAAATCAATAGCCTTCTTGAACACAAATAACAGACTCATTGAAAGAGAAATTAGGGAAACAATTCCTTTCACAATAGCATCCAAAAAAATGAAATATCTAGGAATCAATCTAATAAAGGAAGCAAATGACCTCTACACTGAAAACTACAGCACTCTGAATAAAAGAGAGGGAAGAGGATATAAGAAAATGGAAGACATCACTTTTTCCTGGGTAAGAAGAATCAATATGATGAAAATGGCCATACTTTCAAAACTGCTATATAGATTCAATCCAATCCTGATTGAAATCCCAACAGTATATTTCACAGAACTAGAGAAAACAATCCAAAAATTCATTTGAAATCAGAAGAGACCTAGAATAGCAAAAGCAATTCTAGGCTACAGAAACATGGAAGGGAGTATCACAATCCCCAACTTGAAACTATGCTACAAAGCCACTGTGATAAAAACAGAATGGTAGTGCCAAAGAAACAGAAGTGAGGATCAGTGGAATAGATCATAAGATGAGACACAAATCCAAACGTACTCAACCACCTCATATTTAACCAAGGATCCAACCATCCTCACTGGAGGAAAGATAGCCTCCTTAAAAAATGGTGTTGGAAAAACTGAATTTCAACCTGCCAAAGATTAAAATCGACCCATATCTTTCACCATGCACTAAAGTAAAATTGAAGTGGATTAAAGATCTAAATATTAAAACAGAAACACTAAACATGCTGGAAGATAAGTTAGCTAGAACTCTTGAAGATATTGGCATAGGAAGAGACTTTATAAACAAAAACTCAGTAGCACATGAACTCACACAAAGAATCAACAAGTGTGATCTCATCTTACTAAAAACCTTCTCACTGCAAGAAAAACCACCAACAGAGCTAAGAGACAAACTACAATGTAGGAAAAAAGTTTTATCAGCAGGTCCTCAGACAAAGGACTACTATCTCAAATATATAAAGAATTTTTAAAAATCAGACCCCCAAATATAAAGACCCAATTACAAAGTGGGAATCTGAAATGAACAGAAATTTCTCAGATAAAGGAGTAAAAACAGCAAATAAACATACAAAAAAATGTCCAACATCACTGGTCATTCAAGAGATGCAGATGAAAGCAACACTGAGATTCCTCCTCACCCCAGAAAGAATGGCTGCTGTCAAGAAATCAATCAAAAACAAATGATTGTGGGGTTTGGGGGAGAAAGGAACCCTTCTCCATTGTTGCTGGGAGAGCAGACTGGTGCAACCACTGTGGAAATCAATATGGAGATACCTCAAAAAACTAGGGTTAGAGGTCCAATTTGACCCAGGTATTCCTCTACTGGGTATCTTCCCAAAAGAATTTAAAGAATCGTACTACATAGATATATGCAGACCTTTGTTTATAGCGGCACAGTTTGTAATAGCTAAAGCTTGGAAACAGGCCAATTGTCCATCAACTGGAGACTGGATAAAGAAAATGTGTTTTTTTTCATAAAATGAAGTACTACTCAGCCATAAAGAATGAGAAACTAGAGACATTTATAGCTAAATGTATGCACATTTAAGGCCATACTCTTAAGTGAAATAAATAGGACACACATGTAAATACCAATTAGTATCTCTGGTGTGAGAAACTAAAAGGGTCAATAAGGATCCAAATGTATAATTGATAATGTGACATAGGAAGAAAAGGTTAAAAGGAGAAAGGGAAGTGGGAGGCAGAGGGGAAAGAAGAGAAGGGAAGGAAAATATATGAGAAAAGGAAAAAAATGGAAACAAAGTTTTTGTAAATAGAGAGGGTTGGAGGGATTGAATGGGAGGCAGGGGAATGGGAAAAAATAAGAGCCAAGATACATCATGTAAAATTACATGTTCCCAATGATGAATGTAACTGTATTGTATGCCTAAAATGTACCAATCAACTTAATTAAATTAACAAGAAATAGTTTAGAGGAAGTAGGCTTTCAGAGAGCTAGATTAAGGAGGGAAAAACTTGTCATAGTAATAAACTGGTAAATGAGCTATAAGGAAATGAACATAATATATCTGTATGGTTGCTAAGGCTTTTGAAATATACTTCAGTGTGCTGAATGCTAGTAAAAACAGTAAATAAGGACATCTCCACTCAATTTCCCTTTATTTTAACAACATTAAGAATACAAACTCTCCTTGAATGTCATCCATCTAACAACATAAATATGTTATTGGGAATAGTTAATGTACTCATTAAAATTATGATAGTACTAGAAATAAATGGTTTTAAATTATCAATTAACATAATTTAGAAAATTAGACACTTGCTGTTTATTTGTGTAATTGTTTAAGAAAATGTTGATTTTTGCTCTTATAATGAAGAGAATCCCTGGACCTGGTTAATATCTGGATGCATATAGATCCTATAACTTCTTACTTGCATAATAAAAGCTCTAATTGAATTTGATAAATTCTTAAAATATGACCGGCAACTTTATTGAGAGCTACTTTTGTCTTCATTCATTGCTCTCTATTTTACCTCCATCATATAGTAATACTTAGTGGTCCATGACAGGGACAATGTTTCTTCTTTCTCTTTTTCAAAGCAGCAATCAAAAATTGATGAATTCTCTCTACATGTTCATTGACATTGGCTAATTATTAGCTCTGCAAGAAAAATTAAATTTTAATTTTATGTCATTACAAAAGATCAGAAACTTTCTCAGTATAATAAGATGTAATATAGGTTTAAGTTATTTTTGTAAGTTGGCTACTTGTTCAAATGTTAAAATTTACAATTTCACCAGCCTTTCATACATTAATTTTTATGTTAATATATTATTGAATTGTCACTATATTAATATGATTTGAAATATTTTCTCTTTAAGATGACAAATACATGATTAACTGCAAATATTATACAAATCTTTCAATTATTTCTGTATTGTTTATATCATATCATTTGATATCTTGGGAAAAATACATGTGATAAAAACTTCTTTGAATTTGCAGCCTCAAATTAATAAAATATAAATTCAATAAGTAAAGTACAATCTGTAATTAACATTAATGTACCACGGAACATCAGACAGAGGAAATTGCTTCATAATAAATTTTTAAGGTGATACTTTATAATTTATTTTGCCTCATGGTCTCCATAAAAAAGATACCTAGGTAAGTTACTACTTTAAATAACTACTTTCATATTGATGATAATATTGTATAAATGTAAGCATAGTGTACATTAATCCAAGCTATTGTTTCACTAAAACTTTCATGTATTAAGGCAGAAGAAAAAGATTACAGACACACATGTCATTTTCATAAATCTATTTATTGAGATATGAGAAGATATATTTATAAATAGGATCACAAACCCATTTTATAATGAAATGCTTTTAATATGTAACATGTTTTAAAATTAATTGTATGTAAACTATACAGAGAGGACCCATGGGACAATAAAAAGAAAACAAAATATGAATCACTTGCTCTGAAGTAGCTTATAATTTAGAGTAGGTATTGTCTTCTATGAAAAAAGTGCATATTTTATAACGTTTATTTTGAAAGTTGACTTTTTCCAAAAGAATTTATCATTTTATAGAAAATTAACCACATTTAGAAACACTGAGTAGATTTCCATTATGTGGCTGTGGAAAATCTCCTAGAATTAAGGAGAAGTTGTTCGAAGGATAAATTTTCTATGTTAAATTCAAACATTAGTTAATTATTCAATTCAGCATAGAACCGTTGATCTTTCCTATATATTAGGTAATTCTTTTCACACTGGAGATGTAACTGTTTCTTTTTCTTTTTTTTTTTTTGTTTTGGTTACTGGGAATTGAACTCGGGACCTTGCGCTTGCGAGGCAGGCGCCGGAACCACTGAGCTAAATCCCTGGCCCCGGATATGTAACTGTTAACAGGACAAGCATTAACTATGTCCTGATTGAATTTAGAATAATAAGCTGTCATAAAAGCAGTACAAAATAGAATTGTGTGCTATGAAATCACTTAACTAGGGAAATTTCCAAGCAAAACAGTAATGAGAAATTGTAAGAAATAATAATAAGAATACAAAATTATTATAATAGCTATAAAGATTATAGCAGTTAAAATTGCTTACACACATTTCTGGGTAAGATATTTTTGTATGTAATTCGTAAATAACCCTTTTATTTAATCTTCATAACACTTTAAGACAGCTCTCAAGAGCTGGGTGATTTACTGAGAAGAGAACCAAAAAACAAACTTAAGGCAGTTGCTGAAGATGCTGTGGCAAAGTGTCACAGCTAGGTCTCAAGTTAGTGCTATCTCTCTTAGCTTTGTAAATCAGTGGGAATTTTCCCAGCCCAAAGCTCATTCACATCTGATTGGAATGGAATAGAAACATATAGGTTGATGTTTCATTTTACAACTGTCAGAGATTCATTTCTATTATTCAATTTATTTCTATTATTATATGTTTTCATATGGCTATAACCATTATATTGCATAAATATATCTCATTTTAATAATTACAATATTTAAAATTACCCATTATCTCTATAAAATTTAATTTTAAAAACATGAAATATTTATTCTGTAAATTAATCTCAATTTTAGTAGCCATTTAATAGTAGTTTGGTAATATAAATCTTTCAATTTCTCCACTATATATTATTTTAAATTCAATACCTTTCTGTGTTTTTCTTATCCCTGAATTTCAAGTTACTTTCTAAACCTTTTAAATAAAAATATTTGTCTCATGTTTGAAAGGGTTTAAATAATTTATATTCCTTTCAAAATTGTATGCCAACCCTTTTATTTAATCTTCTATTTTTAACCATTATCCTTTAAGTAACTTCTAGTTTAATTGACAAAAGAGTACATATATTTTTTAGTTTTAGTTATTTTAATTTAGAAGATTGAAATGTTTGTATTTACTATTTTTTCAAAAAATATCTAATCTTTTGTGAATCATCAGTATTTTCTCATTTTTATTTTTTTTAAGCAAAGTACTTCCAGTTTTTATTTTTAAACATTATTTAACAAGAAAAACATTCAACCAAATTAAAAAAATTAGGATGGATTAATTTACATTAAAATAATCAACTTAAAATATCAGCCCTTTCATCTAGGGCCAAGGAAGCTAATAGTTCCCATTTAAACAGCAGAATTGCACAACTGATATTTTTAAGTATACTGGATGGCACAGAAATATAGAAGTCATGCAACACCCTCTTTTCTCTCCACAGTAGAGTTCAAACATTTGCTTCTCAGCCAGTACTTGGACTTTTAAAAATCACTTATTTTTTGAAAGACATCTAAAACTGATCTGATGAGCAGACTTTTAAAACAATTCTTATAGAAAATAAATGCCTTAAAAATAATTTTGTGGCACATTAGACTGTAAAGAAACAGCAAACATGAAAAATAATGTACAAGTATTATAGTCCTTTGTTTCTAGAAACCATTCAAATAAAATATTTTCCCAATTATCTTTGCTTTTTATAATGTATTAGCAGAGATGAATTACAAGAACCAGAATGCACCACTTTTTGGTTCTTGGTAGCTGCCAGCTTAAATGTTCATGACTGTAAATACAAAGCAAAATATGATTATGCTCACAAATTCTGGCATGGGGGAAAAAAACCAAATCTCTTTTAAGGTTTTTGTCTATCTTTGTTTTCAAGTCATGACAAAAATTCACAGCAGTTTAAAAGATAATGAAAGGTTAGACAAGGGACCCACTCAAATAGATTAATTTGATTTACTACATGCCCACAGAACCAACTGTCTGTTACCAAGTTAATATTCTACAGCAAGCGACTGAAGCAAATACAGTATTGAACAGATTTGGATTAAGCATGGCAGCCTTCAGACAGAACATCTTATTTTCACACTCTCAAATGTGCAACCTTATAAAAAAAACACACACACACAACTAAGTCATAAAGGAATTATGTAATTTCTGACAGCTGGCCAGGCACTTATACTGGGGAAAGTGGAGATTCTGAGGTAAACTAGATTTTCAGCAATGGCAAACATACTCTACAAACTACATTTTATACCACACCTACTTAACTTACTCTGCTTTTAACACTAAATTTGTCACTCTGTTGTGCCAAAATTCACACCTAAGTGTAACTTTAAAGAAGCTATTAAAAGACCATTTTCAAGTTTAAATTCTGGCCCCATTTGGATACTTCTGTGCTTAGAACATACTTGAGAAAACTATAGTATAGATACACAACACACAAAGGCTAAGGGTACAAGAACCTAAGGGGTAACTGTCTTTCTCTCTAATTTGGAATTGAATTTAGTAGAATTTTTAGAAAAAGTTAGACTGGTAGTCACAAAAGACACTTAAAACCAGTCTCCCAGAAACTTAGAACATGACTGAGGTGATAAACCTGTCTACCTCAGGAAAACGACCAAGCAATGCCTGAAAAGGGACAGAAACAAAGCAGCAGAATTGTTTTGTTTTTTGTTTTTTTTGGTACCGGGAATCAAACTCAGGACCTTCTGCTTGGGAGGCAGATGCAGGAATCACTGAGCTAAATCCCCGGGCCTAGCAGAGTTTTAATTTACACATGACAGCCAGACAGTGAATGCTCCCAGGATTAGTATTTAGGAGCACAACTCTCTAGGTTTCTTGTTTTATGGGTGCAGGACATATTTCTTCCCCTCTTCTGAATTAATTTCAAGGCAATGTGGAATTTGGTTAATAAATGAAAATTCATATTAGGAGATAAAGGACCTCTAAGTATTTAGATATAAGAACAGAAAGTCACCATTTTAAAATTAAGTCTTTTTATCGCTTCTCTGCCTTTTGGCTAAGATCAAGTGTAAAATTAAGTCTTTCATCAAGTTATCTATTTTTCATTAGAATTACCAGGGCTGGGCATGCATCTCATGGGTAGAAGGCTCATGGGCAGACTACTCGTTTATCATGTGTAAGGTATTGGGTTCGATCCCCATTACCGACAAAAAGGGGAAAAAAATTACCAGGGTAATATTTACAAACAAAAACACCAAGCCTCCATACCCTCATAAGTAACAAGTTAATTATATTATTTTATTCTTTTCTCAAATAGCAATTTCAATTCAAAGCCTATTTCTTGTTTTGAACAAACTTACCAGTTTCTGTTTTCTGAAATGCAGGCTAATTTATGAGCAACTGTTTTAACCTCTTAAAAAGCATTATACATAAAGAAAATTTAAAAATTTGATCTGAGAGTCAGGCATGGTGGAGCATGCTTATCATCTCGGCACTCTCAGAGTCTGAGGCAGGAGGATCGCAAGTTTGACCCCACCTTTGGCAATTTAGTGAGAACTCATCTCAAAATATAAAAGGGCTGGGGAGAGGCCCTGAGTTCAATCCCTAGTTTTGAAAAACAAAACAAAAAAACAAAAACAAAACAAAAACCACAGCCACACACAAAAACAAAAACAGCCCCCACACAAAAACTAAAACTTAAAAAAAAACCCTAAGCATCCTTATTATCAAAAGAATGAGAAAACATATGGGCTTAGTTTCCATATGGCTAAGGGGGGGGGGTTCTAAATACTTTATTTATAGTCTTCTAATCTGAGCCTCCTTATAGATACCAAGCTTTTCCAGTCCCAATAAACCACTCATGCTAACTGACCTCTTTTTTCCTTGCAGAGCTACCAGAAGGCATCCAGCAAAACTGGAGTTATGATCAAATGATGCTAGCTGGCTTGTTCAAGTTTTGAAACTGTGACCCTGGTCCATTAGCACCATGCTTTACTCAACTAAAACAATTAATCAAGCTCTTGTTGCTGTGGGGTGAGGGGCTGAGAGTGAATGGAGAAGGGGACTGAGGGCTGTTATATACATCATTAAGAATATATACATAGTGAAAATATAATCTGCCTGTTAATATATTTGAGGTTTGAAAAATCACCAGAGATATAAAATAAGCCAAAATCACCAAATTTTGCAATATTGGAATAACTGTAGATCTAAGTTTTCTGGTATGACCCAAATTTATCAGTATGCTAGAAGAAATAAATTATATATTTGTAGGCAGTAACCTATAAAAAAAGGATAGATTAGATAAAAATTAAGTGAAATTATTTATAATTGTTTCCAGTTTCATCTTTTTCTGGGGAAAGCCCAGAAACAGGCCTCTGGGAAACAATCTTCATATGTGTAAGAAATGGGATCTGCTATTATATAGGTGTATCTTTCCCTCAAAGATAGACGGGTATATTTTCATACATAATGGTTGAGACCTCTATTCTACTTAAGGACTATAAAGGAAGTCCATAAACCACTTCTATAAAAAAGGCACTTTGTTGTCAAAGTTGGATTTAATTTCATAAAAGTTGAGAAGACCAGGATAAACTCAAAAGTCCGTGTTCACCTTTGTATTTACCATTTTCCTTTCAGTACTGGGGACTGAACTCAGGAGCACTAAACTAACCCAGCCAATTTATTCCTTTCTTCATTTTTGAGACAGAGTCTCACCAAATTGCCCAGGATGCCTTTGAACTTATCCTCCTGCCTCAACCTCCCAAATGGTTTAGATCATAGGCATGTGCCACCATGCCTGGCTTCACTTTTGTATTTATGAACACAGAGCAGATGCCAGTTTGTAGAATATAGCTCATAACACTACAAACCAACCAATCAGCAACATAATTATATTCTTGGCAAAACAGTACTTTAGGAACATTTCTCCAAAATCTAACATAGGTCCCACATTCAAAAATAAAAAGGAAAAGAAAGATCACCAGCGGCTGCTGCTTTAGAGCCCAAGAAACTTTTTAACAGAATTTCATGTCTACAGTTTGGTTCTCTTTCAGAGCATGAGTTGCTTATTGGGTAAAAACCTGGGTAGGAGAGGTGTTTGTTTTTGTTGGGGAGAGCCCAGGGCAGAAAACTACTGGGGAATTAGCAAGAGGTGCATTTCTCTGGTCAGACAACCAAATGAGGTGGTAGTTATTCTGAGAAGTTCTCAAGTGGAGACTGTGCTCATATACTGAGAGTTGGGGAAATAGCAGGAGCTTCTCTGAGATGAAGAGAGCAACAGGGATACTTCTCCTCCCAGGAAGTCAGGACCAGGGTATCAGTGCAGCTTGAAAGTGGCTCTTTTCTAATAGAACTTTGTAAGTATCTTGTTACAACACCACACACGGCAACCCCATACAACCTTGAGTCCCATCATCACTGCTGTTGAGCTCTTTCATTCTGTACTGGCGTATTTCTCTCATGAGTGTGTAAAATGCATCTTCAACACCCTGTCTGGTCTTGGCTGAGGTTTCAATGAATGGAATCCCGTAACTCTTGGCCAGTTCATGGGCTTGTTTTGTATCAACAGTTCTTGTTGGCAAATCACACTTGTTTCCTAGCAGCACCATAGGTACATCATCCGAGTCTTTTACTCACTTAATCTGCTCCCTGTAAAGGTTAATATCTGTAAATGATTTGCTATTATTGATGTGAAATACACAGAGGAAGCCTTCGCCTGTCATGTATTGGTCTCTCATGGCACTGTACTCCTCTTGTCCAGCTGTATCCAGAATGTCTAACAGACCAGTTTCATAATCTATAACCACCTGTTTTCAATAAGAATCCTCTATGGTGGGATCATATTCATCAACAAAGTGGTTCTGGATTAGTTGGATTGTCAGTGCACTTTTCCCAACACCACCTGCTCCAACCACCACCAGTTTATACTCAGTCATTTCCCACCAGCAAGAACGTCGAGCTCTGCTGTGCCAGCTTCAAGACGGATTTAGGATCTCAACCAGGAAAAACTTTGAGGACCCCGGAACCGCCATGAATAGCCCCCACCAAGGGGCGGCAGCATTTTTCCCATTTTTTAAATGTCAGCATTTTTAAACATTTACTGAGCATCTACTACATGTTAGACATGGTGTATATAATAGCATTGTCTCGCTGTGGTTCTGATGTTAACAGGGAATAGAACCATAGAACGAATTGAATACTAACTACAGCTAGAGTAAAGAGAAAGGCATTTTTCTTCCTTATATCTGAGTTCTCTGATGTAAACTCTGCTTGATGAAAAAAGGGACTTTGCCACAAAGTCAGTTTGGTTTAGCATTTAATTTAGAAATTAGCATATTTAAAGTCCCAGAAGATTAGTAATATGGTGATTTTAAAGAATTGCGTGTGACTGATTCATAGCATGAAGGGTGAGGAATGATGAAGGATGATGGTTTGAGAAATAAACAGAGACAACAAAAAGAAAGGATGTGCATTCTACTCTGAAGAATTTTCACATATGTCTTAATATCTCATTCTATTTCTATTTTAAGTGCTATGATTATTCCTAATATGTTTTTACATTGATAATGTAGAAAGCATGCATATAATTTTTTCCTTGTAATTGAATCTTCCCACCTTTTCTTGTTTCCTCAGTTTTTCTAAATTATTTCAACATAGTTTTAAAAATAAATAGATGAGATTATTGTGCACTGACTATATTTGTCTATGTCTGAATTAACTCACAGTATTTCAAAAGAAATGCACTTATAGGAAAACTACATATTTGATGGAATAGACTAGCGATGATTGTATTTATTTTAGTAATTATCTGTGACCATATCTAGATGATAATTTCAAGAAATAGAGATTGTTCCCAGCAGTTTCTCATGAATATTTCATAAGATATTGGAAATGTAATCTTACAAGCATTCACAGGTGGTTTGGAAACCCTACATAAATAGATAGATCTTCACATTAGAATTACAGCTCAGTTGGTGTTACAGTCAGCTGCTTCACAAGATAAACCTGCAATTTTTTGTAGGAGAATAGATTTCCATAGCATTGGGCCATTTAAAGCTCTTTGTGCTTCCCTCAATTCCATTTTAGTAGTGTAACTTATAGTACTTTTATATAGATCCAAGTTGTCTTTGACAAAGCATGGGATGAAGTTGACCAATCATTTAAAACAATCATCCTCTTAACATTACGGTTAGAGATTATTATAAGACTTACTAGAAAATTTCAAAAATATGTTGATATGTCTAAACATAAATAATGAGAAAAACAAAAATAGTAAATGTATAGAGAATATATTTAAATTGAAAATAACTTATTATAGAAAAACATTTAACATTCAATGATTTCACTCAGTGGTATTTCGTTCAATTTTTATTGTTAGATTTATTAGTGGAATTCAGTGGCACTAAGTTTAAAAAAGTACAGTGGAGGATCTGATATTACTTTGAAGATTTTTGATTTATAAGTCAAAGGATAAGTACATAAAAAATTATGAATGTCAACACCTATAATATTAATGCCAGATGTTTTCTGATTATTATTATATTTTGGACTATTTTTTGGATTTACATGTATTAATTTTACAACTATAGGAACTATAATACTACTATTGTCCTAATGTTATAAAGTATGTAAGAAAATTACAGCAGAAGCATATTATACAACTATTCCTGTGCTATGAAGAATCTAAAAGTCAGAATCGAGACTCAAATTCAAGTTATTGCCTCTTAACTATTATAATACACGATCAACACTACTTTCCATGTACATTAAATGCATAGTTATTTAGTTCTTACAATGTTGTGAAATGGTAATTTTTATCTTTGTTAAACAGACAAAGCAAATTGGACCTAAAAAGATTTAATAACATGGTAAGTTGAACACAAATATTACATTGCACAGCAAGATTCAAACTACTCTGACTATAATGGCCTATATTAGAAAACTCCAGTAAAAAGAATTGCTCACTCCAAAAACTACAGCAATTAACATTATCTGAAAAAGAAAATTGAATGGATTATTAAAGCTATTAAATCCCAATTTTATCTAATTCTCTTATTTCTGACCTCATAAAGTTTTACTAGAACAATAATCAAGTTTACCTTTGTGTTTAAGATCTTTGTTATTTTTCAAAATCATCAGATAAATGTGATAATTATTAGGGACATATTGCCACAAAAAGAATCAGAAAGGACTGAATAATTCAAAAATGGTAATAAATACAAAATTATAAGAATTTAGCCTCGCATAAACTATGAACTGCTTGAACTTAATGTGAATTTTGTCTTGTTAAATACATTCAGAGTTAGAAAGGGTCTAGCAATTATTTAAATATTCAGATTTTAAGGGCACTTTTAGCTCCTGATAGTATACAGTATTTAGTATTTGATTTCTATTTTTAGACATATCTGAATTGTGGACATTTACTATTATTACTCATAATTATACTTTTTTATCTACCAACCACACATAATTTAAAATTCATAACTGAGTCATTTTATCCTTAAGAAATATAGCTGCATTATATCAGTGTCTGAATTTTGTTATCTGATAAATGATAGAGGTCGTATTTTAACCTAAACTAATAAAGTACCATAAAAAGCTGTAGATTTTGATGAGAATTCAATACTAAAAAACTTTTACAAGGATTCCTTACCAACCTCTGTTTAAGAAAAACATTATTAAATTATTTCTCCCAATGAGAGAAAAAAATTCTAATAACATTGTGGATATTTCCAGAAAACTTGTCATTGACATGATAATAACCTACAAAAGAAATTTAAAATTTTTGAACCAGAAATTCTTATAACATTCATTTAAGATATCTATTATTGATATCACATCTAACTTTAGATTATATTATCTACCAGACATTAAACATTTAATATAAAAACTTTGTAACGGTAACAAAATAATCTTTCAACCAAATATTATTGAATAGAGTAACTCAAGATGATAATAGTAGTGAGTTATATCTATAAATATTTAACTATACCTTCAAAAATGTTTTTATTTTAAAATGTAAGAATAGTCTTTACAAATATATAGTTTATGATATCAATTAACATCCAGTCAATATTTATATTTTTTCACTTTTCTCATAAATGTACTTTAAGATATATAAATATATGGATTTGTTGAAATCTATATAGATCACCTTTGGCTCATTCATGTTTATCTCTGGTTTCCTGGTAGGCACACATAATTCTTTTTTGCTGGAAAGTTATGTGGTAAGAATATAGGAATCTATTTTGAAGAGTTCCTCACATGCTGGATTCTGCTAATTCCATCTTTGATATGTGGCTTAACATAATCCTCTCTCTTTCTCTCTCTTTCTCAAACTAGGACAGGAGGTTTATCAGATTTACATTTTAATTTTGACATGACTGATAGTGATGTGTACTTCCCATTTTTTTTATTAAACTCTTTTATTGGTACATTGTAGGTATACAACACAATTACATTTCTCATTGGGAATTGTACCTTTACATAATGCATCTTGGTTCTTAT
>NW_004624748.1:18659738-18699193 GCF_000247695.1 Heterocephalus glaber
TGTTGCCAGTTCAGTGGGTCCAGGTGGTTGAGTATCAGAGTGTTCCATCTCATTTCCCTTTGGGATTGCTGTAGGTGATCTGGAAGTTTGGTTTTGAGACTTATTTACGTGTTTTCTCATTTTGACTGGGGTGCGGGGCTGTTAGTGCCTGCCTGGTTTACGTCCTCAGAGCTGGGAGAGGTGGGATAAGGGCCTGGAGCAGTGGTAGGGATGGTGACCCAAAAGCCCTTTCCTGTGGGCTGGGAGCAGTGGGAGGGATGGTGGCCGGGAAGCCCCTTCCTCTGGACCAGCAGCAGAGGGATGGCGGCTCAAAAGCCCTTTCCTCTGGGCTGGGAGAAGCAGGAGTGATAGTGACCAGGAAGCCCCTTCCTCTGGACCAGGAGCAGTGGGATGGTGGCTCAGAAGCCCCTACCTCTGGGCCGGTACCTTGGTCTGGTGGTCCGGTGTCCTCTGTGTCTTTGTAGTGTGGAACCAGGTGGCTGCCTTGTACTTCCGATTATAACATCATGAGTCAGAGAATATCTGGTTGTCTTTCTTGGTACTGTTAAGATTGGCCAAGGATTGCAAGTATTGTCATTCAACTCCTCCAGTGGTTATAGCCTGTTGTTGTACTTGCTAAGGTAAACAGTGGACAGGTTTTTAGTGATGACCCCAGAGAATTCAGTGTTCACACATTATACCCTAAATGTTGACAAAGAAGCTTCATCCTATGGTTATAGTTTACAGACTTCCAATTCAGAATTCTGAGACTCTTTTAAAATTCTCTACATCCATCCATCCTAAAGTTTACCATTCTATAATGGTTTTAATTGTGAATGATTTATTATTGTTTTAACAATACACAACATAATATTCATCCAGCCTGGTAGGTAATACCTGTGTGTATTTGCAAACACACATATATGATTTTAAAAAGTGTTTCTTGTATGGGATGTGCTCTTTGAAGTAAATTTAGTGTTATTTTATATACTCTTGTTGTATTTTGGAATAACTTTTTCCATTGGAACATTTCATTGATAATTTCATAGAAAATGATACAAAGCGCATAATTTATCTCATATGCAAATTTTTAGTGTTATGTTTTATTATAAAAATTACTTTAAAATTTTAACCCAACAGAAATTTATTGAGTGACTTTTCAAGGTCAAATACATGTTAGCATGTTTTGAATTAAAAAGTGAGGAATCTTAGTTTGACTACATGAAGAAAATGCAAATATTTATCCATAAGTTGTATGTATATACCATATTTTACTGAATAAATTAGCATTTTGTTAAAATACTAAAATTTGCTGTGGAGAAATTATTGATTTGTGACTATGTGTTAATACCCTACTATGTATAGAGATTTATTTTTCTTTGTTGAAAATGCTATAAAAACTGAAACTTCCTGGAGCACTAAATTGCTCTATTAATATTTTCTATGAAAAAGATTAAAATTTTAAATAACATACATTTGCTTCATTCAGAAACTAATAGAATAAATTAAAATGAGAAAAGAAAATGTAATTGTGGGCACTAAAATTTTAATCTGTACAAAGCTGATGTCACTCAAGTATCATAATGATTCATTAAGATGAGAAGCAAGATAATTTTTTAATTGAATGATTGAACATATTCTTCCCCGTTCAAATGGGAAAAGGAACAAGGAGGAGAGGGGAGGAAGGAAAAGGGATTTAAGAAAAAAAAGAATGGAAGGAAAAAAATGGAAACAAAGCTTTTATAAGTGGGGAGCAGAAAAAGGATTGAAGGGAAGGGAAAGAAATGGGCAAAAAAAGAAGAATTAAGACATATTATGTACAGATACAAATTCTCTGTGATGAATATGATAATTAGGAATAGTAAAATGTACAAATAAAATTTTTTTTAAAATAAATGTGAATTCAATGATTGGCCTGACAAAGAATAACTTGAAATTATCTATGCCTCTTTATACCCATAGGGGCTACCAAATTGTATTAAATCACTTTATACCAGACATTTCAAGTGTAAGGTCTAGCATTCTTTTCTCACATTAATATAAAAGAAAAGCATTATTACATTTCATAATTCCATTGGCTAGTATTTCTGGACTTTTCAGCATTTACATTTCTTTCCAAATTGTTTATTTAATTAATATTTGTTTAAAAGCCTACATACAAAACTTTACTTTAATAATTTCAAATATCAGTAATGATTATTATGTTTGTCTCATACACTAAAAACCATGAATTTACACTTCATGATTAGTGCATTAATTCAGTCATACTTCAATTTTAAACTGCTATACTGGGTTCCCTAGATTTATCAGTAAGGGAAGAAAAAAACCTGACATATGCAAGACAATCAGACTCATGAAGCACATACATGATGATCTTTATGATGGGATTAAACAACCCAATCAAGTTTAGTGTAGAAAACAGTGTCATGATATTACATTGTTCTAAAATATGTTTGTTTTCAGATTTTAAAATTTCTCCCCTAACAAAACCTAAAAACTGGTGAAAAGCAAAAAGAAGACAACAAACTTCAATATTAAGTCTTGTAATTGATATATCACAGAAGAAGACAATATAGTGTCTGGGCCAGAGAAAATAGAAGACTCAGGTTACAGAAAGGAGCATGGCAGAACAGGCACAATTAGTGCAAGAAATGCAGGGGGAAAGGGAACAGAAAACCAAGGGAGGAAGTTGGAAGTTGGGAAGTTAACAGAAGGAGAGTATGGAAAGCAGGAGAGAGAAAGGGGGAAGAGAAAAGAATGGGGGATGGGGAGCTAGAGATTGATTTACACAGAAGGAATTATTTGCAATAAAGTAGTTTTTTTTTTTTTTTAGCTCCTCATATGTGTGTAGGAGGAAGTGGTATTTCTCTTTTTTATGCCTGGCTTGTTTCACTTATCATAATGTCCTCTAGACTCATCCAAGTTGCTGTAAATGACATGAATCCATCCTTTGTAGTCCTAATACTCCATTGAAAAAAAAAAATATATATATATATATATATATACATATACACATATATACTAAATTTATAGTAGGACTACTTCAGTTATTCCTTGATTGTGCCTGAAATACATTGAAAGTAAAATGAGCATTTCATTGATTGTGGTCATCATAACACCTATTCTGAACCTCTGCTCAATATTTTTTTAAAATATTGATCCATAGTTGTAGAGCAGGAAAGGCAAAGAACATCAGTTTAAATTCTACATCTATTTATTTAATTCCATTGTGCTAGGCATTCAACAAATCAGTAAAGATTGATTAATGTCACAGTCTGTCCTCAGGGAGTTGAAATATGAGGATGCAATAGTCACATCAATATGATCATTTGAATGATAAAGGTAAACTTTTATTTCTTGGAGTTACTCATACTCAGAAAAGAGAAAAGGAATCAAGATTACTGAACTTGTAGAAGCAGATGAAACCATGTGGAAGACTTGTAGATTGAACCAGGTAGGCACAAATATCTCTAGAGCTAATGGCAGCCTGTCCACTACACAACCTCACTTTGAATGGAAAGCAATTTATCTGGGTCCTAGGGTTTCTCTGGAGAGATTCTAGCTAGATGAACACTCCTCATCTTTCTTTTTCCCTTAACTTTATTGGTACATTTTACGTATGCAGTACAGTTACATTCATCGTAGGAATCTTGTACCTTTACATGATATATGTTGGTTCCTATCTTTTCCCCATTCCCCTGCCCTCCCTTCACCACCTCCACCTTTCCCCATTTACAAAGACTTTGTTTCAATTTTTTCCTTTTCTCATATTTTTTTCTTTTCCCTTCTTTCCTTTCCCTTACCCTTACCACTTCCACTTTACCACTTTAGACCTTTTCTTCCTATTTCACATTATCAATTATACCATTTGAACCTTATTTACACTTTTAGTTTTTCACACTAGAGAAACCCCTCATCTTAATGCCTCCATAGAGTGTACCTCATTTTTTTCCTCCTCTTGGAAGAAGACAGCTATCTGACTAATGGGTTTAGAAGAAAGCTCCACTTTGGAGCAATTCTGCCTTATGTGTCTGGCTTGTTTTCTCATCCTTGCAATGTGTTGAGTAGATTAAAATGCTCCAGTGAAGCAGCCCATAGTTTCTAGTTTTTCTAGTAACTAAGTAAATATATTGGTTAATTCTGGAAATGTCCTCCAGTCCATTTAAATATGTATTTATGTCATGAGTTGTGGTTATTTTTATCAGCAATAAAGCTCACAATTTCATCTTCATCTGTCTGAATTTTGTGTCTATTTCTCAATATATTCCAAGCACGTTCAGTAAATAAGGCTGTTATTGAGAGATTGATTAGAATTTCAACTACCAGTTCCAGTAAACTAGTTTAAGGGGTTGGTCAAATACGTAGAGTTTAATTCTTATGGATTAGTTCGAAACTCTAGGTAGAACCTTGTTTGGTTTCAACTCAAGACCTGATAGCATCACTTTTCAAGAATCATAGCCTAGAACTACATATTTAATAGTAGTTGTGATTTTTAAATTAATGAATATGTTCCTTAGTCTTCTTTGCTGTGTCACAAAAGTAGCAAATAAATACAAATCTCTCATCACTGAAAGATAACTTCATACACTTATAATATTGCTATATGTTAATTGCAATATGGTTTTAGTCTGCTCAGGCTACCTTAAACTATCAGAGACTGGGGAATTTTAACAATAAACATTAATCTTCTCTCTTTTAGATACTAGAAATTTGATTACAGCATTCTAGCATGTCAGTTTTTAGTTTTATTTCTGACTTGTAGGCAGTAATCATCTCACTGTATACTCACATAACCCCTCGCTGTGCACATATAGAGGTGAACACAGTCTCTTCCAACTGTTCTTGTAAGAGCATCAATACTATATTACATCTTCCTCCCCCATTCGACCACATTTAACATTAATTACCCCCTTACTGTTTATATTTTCAAATAGAGATACATTGAGATGTGAGCTTTAACATGTAAGTTTTATGGAAGGGATACAATTAATTTCATTAGAATTAATATTTTAAGACAAGTGTAAAGATGACTAATTCATCTTTATTAAACACTTTTCTTGTGCAAGTTCCTGTGTTGCATGTAAATTTAACTCTTAATTATTTTAACATTATCTATTTCAGAAAATGAAACTAATCTTAATTTCATAAGTTGCCCAAGATAACTCAGTGACCAAATTTAAATATAAATACTTCAGTTTATTGGTGATCCAGTCATTTATATTTATCAAGTTGTGATGGTTAATTTTCTTTGGTACTTTTGTATAATTGTCATTTGAGATACAGTTATATGATTTATGCCTCTGTGTAGATGAAATAATGCAAAGAAGCTGTGAAAGATAAGATGTAGGTTAGTTGCTGCAACACTTTTAAATCCAAAAGTTTTATCTATATATTGCTTTACATTTACTTTTAAAAAATTTGTTATTTAAAGAAAAAACAATAATATTTCCTTCAAGAAAAAAGCTTTAAAAAGGACCCAGAGCTAGAGTCCTGTGCTGTAAATGAAAAGCAATAGCTTAGTGTAAACTACACAAATTACAAACTGTAAATAGCAAGCATTTGCATGTTTTCAGAGTGATATCACAGAACTGGTTGTTTGGGTAAAAAGCAATATATGTAAATAACACTATGCAGTAAACATATATTATTGGACTTACCTATGCAATTTAAAAATTTGAAGATTGGAGAGAGTTATTCACTTTTTCAAACACTGAGTTATAGCATATTAAAGCTAGGTGCATATTTAAACATACAAGTTGCTTAATCATCCATGACTGATATTCCAAGTATTTTTAGGAGTAAATAAATCCTAAAAAATTCTAATGATGCCCAAATATTAATTTGTTCACTAAATATATCTGTTATGTTCTTGATTTGAACACAAACCATAACACTGATTTATACAATGACAAGACTGAATATTACACTTATATCTTATTAACTTATTGTACTTTCCTTTTCATGTAACTATATTTTTAAAATTATTGTTAGATTCATTTAAAATTCAATTTATCATGTTGAATGAAAGGAAATAAACTCTAGGTTATTTTTTTAACTTTTTCAACATCCTCTGTTTTAATAATGGAGAACTTTGCCTAATCCAGTAAGAATCATAAGAATTAATACCATCATTACACGTGAAAGAGCAGGAAAATAAAGCCTAGATAAAAATGTCTAAGTCAGAACTAGTGAAATGTAAACTAAATTAAAACAGATGCATTTCATTTTTTTTTAGTTTTTCTTCCAAAATGAAGTAGATAGCACAATAGAATATGATATTTTGACAAAACTCAGAAATTTTCTTTAAAAGATGGCATTTGAGGTGATAAGATAGGAGGTTTTGTAATAAATTATTTTCTTGTGGTAAAAACAATATTATAGTTAAAACAGATGCATTCTTTCATTATATTTCCTGCCAGAATGCGTTTTGCAAATCACCTTTGGTTTCTCATCACCAGGTTACTCTCAGCCCTACTTTCTGGTGGCTCCTTCAGCAGAGGACCGCTTCTGTTCATAGACATTAAACAAGAACAAAAGCTTAGCCTAAAGTGGCTTGTGTATAATTCAGATGATAGAGGCAGAAAGTACTGTGAACTTTCATGGCTCTTCTCAACCAAAAAAAAAGTACATTTCAAATTGGGAATTTCTATAAGATAAAGCCCATAGTCTTCTTTTATTGATGCAATATCCAATGCAACTTTATACTCTCATATCTCCTGTAATAGAAAATATGACCTAGAGCTACACATAACACCACTATTTGGAACCATTACAGGCCTTTGTAAAGTGTATTATGCCTCGCTGATGCATTCAGAAGAAATCCAAAAGCATATAAATCTACCTATTGCCCTTAAACTACACCTTTGGGTGAGATTTCAACTTTTTAGCATTTGAATATTTCTTAGCAGTTTAGAATTTTAGAAACATTGGCGATTCCTCAAATGAATGTTTGACCTCTCCCCAGACAGGACCTAGAAGGGATAAAAGAATAGCATAAAGACGGGAAAGTTATTTTTAAAATAGAGCTATTTTTATAATAGAGGAACTACAGTAATATTGAAGTTTATATCATAAATATATGTATAAGCAAACACACATACACACACTTTTGGAAGGCACATATCATCATTTGTCTCTCTGTCTTGCTTTACTTTTAGTATCACCTTTTGTTATGTGATGCATTGCATATACCAAGATTGTTGTCTGTCATGTTTACTTATGTATCCATACTAGTTAGCACATAGTACATGTTTAATATCTATTAATAATACCAAAATGATGTGCTACTTTTCCTTAATCCCTTACTATGTCTTTCAAAACGCATGCTCAATATTTTGAATCATTTTGGCATTTGTGTGCCTACAATGTGTCTCACACCAAGATGATACTTTAGAGGATATCAATAAGTGCAAGAAAAGTGAATATATTCTTTTCCTGAAATTACCTTTCTGTGTAAGTCAGTCTTTGTTATAAATTGAAAATTTGCATTAAAAATGTTATCTAATATATAGATTCATAATACTTTTATACAGAAAAAGAAAACAACAGGTAACCAAGTAACAAAGTGGTTATTTTTTAAGAATGTAATGTATGTGAGTATATTTATATAAATGGATAACAAACAATAATTTAGTACTGAAATATATATGGAGAATCACATAATTATTGACTGGAATCTCAGAGACTAATTCTATGGAATTTCCAGATGAGATAAAAATATATTTAATATCTAAACAAGATAAATGTTGATGACATATAAATTACAAGTGAAAGGAAAGCTTAAAATTCAAAGGATATGAAATTAGAAAGAATCATGCTTAATGTGACAGTGTACACTTGTAATCCCAGCACTTAGGAAGCTGAGACAGAAGGATATCGAGTTAAAGGCCAACCTGTACTACATAATAAGTCTGAAACAACAGCAACAACAACAACAATTATCTAGAAGAACATACTTTCATCCAGACCTCAAAAATAAAATGGCAAGACATAGCTCATTCATATCTTTTAAAAAACTAGTCATAAGCTAGTGAAGAAATCAATCATCATAAGCAAGAATGGGCAGAAAAGAGACCTATACAATCACTTAAAACAAGATTCATTACATCAATGCAATGAGACTAAGCAAACTTTAAAATAAAAAACAAAAGTGGTCCTAGAATTGAAATGAATAATTAATATTAGCTGCTTGATAATAGCAGGTAGTGTGCATTAGAGGAAATAAAAAGTAATTTGGAAAACAGGAAACAGGAATACTTCCATAAGTATCATGAATATATGAGATAAAAAATATAAATGTAATTGGAATTACATAAAGTCTTTCTAGTGGCTTTATAAGAATGAAGGAGAACAGAACAGACACATGGTACATTCATGAATGTGCTGCCTGTCTCTTTCCAGGTGACCCCATGCATTTTCCTCAGATACTGCCAGCAAGAAGGCCATCACCACTCTCAAACTTTGACAAGGAAAGTGAGGTAAAATAATCCTTTTTTCTTTATAACCTACACATTCTGTGGTATCGGCAGCATTAAATAGTGATAAAATTGACTAACTTAAATTAGAATGAAAATTAATAAGTACTTAACACCATGGCACAGGGTTGGTACTTTCTACACCATAGACTTTGTCATCATTTTGTGAGCCTTCTCAAAGCCAAATTGCAGAATAGAACCTATATTAGGACTATATGTATTTCAAAGTGCATATATGAACACACAAATACCAAAGTATTTAATATATACCTAGGCTAATCATAGATTTACACATTTTTAGGCAAAATAATGTACCCTAAATTCAAAAAAATATATATTATACTGAACTTTCTATTATCCATCCTCTTGTAAAAAATAGTCATCATCAAAAATTGTGTTACATCTTTTAATGTTTATAATTCTCCTGTCACAATTCCTTAACTTCTTGAACACAAATTTTCCTAGATTCAGATTCAGATGAGAATGTTCTACTTGAAATTATATTAGCGTCAAATCACCTGCTTTCTAATTAATGATATCTTAACAAACAGATTCCACTTGGAAAATAATTTGTATTTTTTTCCCTTCAACCACAACCTAATGAACTGCTAGATATGGCTTTCTCATCTCTGAATGTTATAGTCAAGAGTTAAGGTGCTTTTAAATACTTTCAGCAGTTTAGAGGCCTTGAAAAAGCCTCATGAAATAAATAACCAGTTTTTTCAGCAAGGACTTCTTTCTGGACAAAATTGTTTTCCAATCTAGTTTTGTTTCTGTGATCTATTCATTCTTTCATGCAAACTGTACCATTCTTAGGTCAAGTTGAATTTGAATCACTTCTCAAGTACATTAAATTGCTATTGAGAGTAAAAAAGTGTATTTTTGTTGTCATTAAAATGAAAGGAAGACAAATCAAATTAGAGAAGAATTCAAAAACTTTTAAAATTATTTTCATTTTACTTAAAATTGTCATATCCTTATCATATCAGATAAGGATTTTGATATGGATTTTACATCTCTGTTTTAATTGTTTAAATTAATTTTATTCTTACATTTTAGGTATGCAATATAATGACATTCATCATTGGAAATTTGTACCTTTACATAATACATCTTGGTTCTTATTTTTTTTCCATTCCCTTTCTCTCCTTTCACCCCTTACACTCCTCCCTATTTACAAAGACTTTGTTTCCATTTTTTTTGTTTTCTCCTATTAATTCCATTCCTTTCTTTCCTTTCCCCCACCTCTCCCAATTCCCCTTCCCCTTTGGACCTTTTCTTCCTATTTCACATTATCTATTATACATTTTGATTCCTTTTTTACATTTTGATTATTTACATTTTCAGTTTCTCACATCAGAGAAACTATTTGGTATTTACACATATCTTTCCTATTTATTTCACTTAAGAATATCACCTCAATGTGGATTCATTTAGCTACAACTCTCTCTAATTTGTCATTCTTTATGGCTGAGTAGTACTCCATTTTATTTTTAAAAAATTTCTTTATCCAGTCTCCAGTTGATGGGCAATTGGGCTGTTTCCAAGTTTTAGCTATTACTAACTGTTCCACTATAAACATGAGTGCACAAATATCACTGTGCTACTTTATTTCTGTGGTTCTTTTAATTCTTTAGGGAAGATACCCAGCAGGGGAATAGCTGGGTCAAAGGGGACCTCTAATCCTAGTTTTTTGAGGTATCTCCATACTGATTTCCACAGTGGTTGCACCACTCTACACTCCCACCAACAGTAGAGAAGGGTTCTTTTTTCCCTGCAGCCCCACCAGTATTTGTTATTGGCTGATTTCATGATAAAAGCCATTCCTTCTGATTTGAGGTGAAATGTCAGTATTGTTTTCATTTGCAGCTCTTCAATGACCAGTGGTGTAGAAAAGTTTTTCATATGTTTATTTCCTATTTCTACTTTTTTGTCTGAGAAATGTCTGTTCATTAGTAATATGAAAGTTACTAGGTCATAATTATGGATGAAATGTAGTTAGCCTTTTCTAGTTGTTGTTTTGTTGTTGATTATGTAAATTTACAATTCCATATTCAGTAAAGATGACACAGAGACAAGGTTTTTCCATATAAAAATGTATAAAACTGCTTAAATTGAAAAATTCAAAGGGAGAATTTCCTCTTGAGAACTCTATGTACATATTTCTTCCCACAGTGCGTGCTCTTTTACCAAAGAAGAATAAATTTTTTAAAAGATTTTACTTTTGTGTGTGGGTGGGTGGGGAAATCTTATTTTCTTTTCCCTCAGCTTTATCAAAATATTATTGAAAAGTAATATATACATATATTTATATATGTAGAGTATAAGATACTTGGATATATGCATATAATTTTTTAAAATTCCACATTCAAGCTAATTAATATACTTATCACATCACACAGTTACTGTTTCTTTTGTAAAGGAAATTCCTAAGATCTTTTCTGTACAGATATTAAGTATTAAATTTTAAACATAATCTTTAGTATGTTCAGCTAACATGTCTTTTTTTAAATTCTCTCCCTCTTTTCCCTCTGCACCTGAAATCTTTGATATGATGTTTTGCTGCTGTGTTTACTCATTGCATCTCCTAATCACCCTCTTCTTTTTCTTCTTCCTGAAAAGAAATGGATTTTTTACTGCTGAGTTCTAAAGCATGCAAAACATCATAAATACAAGACATTCTTTGCCCTTGGAGAAGTGGAAAAGCTTAACCAGATGTGTCTGGGATAAAAACATATCTTCAAAATTCTAAATGTTCTTTACAATAAATCTTATAGAGTAATGCCTTGCATTATAATATACTTCCCCAGGAGAGACTAAATTCATAAAACATGGTTGTCAGCCAGCACTCCAGAGGATGACTTCTGGTTCTTGAGAAACTTGCCTGTAAGATTCTACAGTGTAAGAATGAATGATTTCCAATACTGTTCCTCTTTACAAATTTTCATTACATGGAATAATAAGAACAAATCCTGTGCATGTCCTTGAAGATTCATGGCCATGTAGGGCAGCACTCATGATTCATGAAATATTTAGCTTCTGCTCTGGGTGATATGTGCTCCTTTGTGAATGACAGAAAAGGTTATCATAGATAACCAATGTATTAGTCATGTTCCCTTCACTGGAATGAAATGTCTGACACCTGCCAAATGAAAAAAGGAGAGGTTGGTTTTGGCTCAAAGTTTCAGACAGTTTGGTCTGTGGTTGGCTGGATCCAAGGCAAAAATGGTATACAAAAACTGTCAAAGGAGATTTGCTCAACAATGGCACCCAAGAGACAGAGTGAAAGCTAGAGTCAGAGGGAGAGATATAACCCGAAAGGGATGCCGCCTGTGATCCACCTCCTCCCACCATGCTCCAGCTTCTTCAGCACACTAAACTAAAGGCCATGGATGAATGAATGCCCTAAAGAGTCCAGAGCTCCCATGACCCAATCACCTCCCCATATACCCACCTCTAAATATAAGAAACTTTCAGGATCATATTAGGTGTAAACTGTAGCAACCACCCTTGCTTCCAAAGGATTAATAATCTGTCTATATTTTGGTAAGGCAAAGTAAAAACAAAATGTTAACAAGAAGATTAGTAATGTAGGTTTTAAAATGCTTAATTATTAGTTGTAGTTGTACACATCATCATATCTGGAAATGAGCGAAGACTGGCTGTCCATTTCTTCCCACAGCAACTCCTACATGGAAATACAGCAAAACATCCATGACTGTACCACTTATTCTCTTAATGTCTAATCTTCACATGTTTTAATTGCCCCAATCACTCATCTCTATTTGTCTTGGTTATATTTCTCATTGCTGAGATAAAACATGCAACACTTAAAGTTAAAAGAGGAAAGATATATTTTGATTCACAGTTTGTAGAGATTTCAGTCCATAATCAGCTGGCTCCAAGGCCAGGTGACATGGCAGAGGGGCATTGCAGAGAAGAAAGAAAGTTCATGACATGCAAGGTGAAAGGTAGGAAGTACCAAAAGAAGCAAGAGGCAAGCAAAAGCAGCAGCCCTCTTTCTGTCTCTTGTATTCCATCCAGACCACATGATCTTAGGCCAGGTAGCACTCACACCCATTGTCCATACCCAGAACTATGCTAAACTAATCAGGGGACTAATTTAGTAATAACACACCCTTAATCCCAGCATCACACTTAATTACACTCTAGGTGCAGCCACTTCTGAAAAGCCCCACTTATGACTGTGTGAGGCTTTGTGGGGACATCTAGATGCAAGCCCTTATTTTATTTGATTTTATTAATGTACAAAGAGATTTATCAGGGCTATGTAGAGGATTTTGACCAACAACAAATTAAACATAAAAAGACCCTTATAACAGCTTTTATCTTCCCTAAATGAAAGGATTAGTTTCAACAAATTGGAATTGTCTTAAATATAATTCTCATAAGATTGCCCTGCAAGAATCTCTAATGATACAACTTACTCCTTGGTAGATTTGTACTACTTGTTACTTTGATGTTTTACAAAACCATGGAAAAGATTCTCCATGATTCATTGTACATACATTGTAAATTTAGTATAATTCAGAAAGAAATGCAAGCAATCATTTATACTACAAATCAAGAATCACCATCCATAAAATAAAAATATCTAACTATATATTTTACTCTTTTCCTCCAAAAGGTAATAATGTTTAATCGACATTAATTCTGCACTAAGTATGTGAATGCACAGTTAATTCTTCCCAGATTTGCCCCATTAAAGCATTCCTTTTTGTCACATGTTAATCTCATGCTTTCTTCTGTACCTGTTTCATGGATCTCTTTGTTAAGCCTCTTTTTATGAACTCCATTCATGATACATTTTTCACATTTATTTGTGTAACTAACCTACAAATAAGCATGTTTTTGTTTTCTTGCAAATAAGCATATTATAAAACAAATGCAGTGTGGATTTTAAAGGTATTTTTTCTTTATCAATAAATCAAAATCATTATTAACAACCCATATACTCACAAAGCAAAAGTAAATGAGCCAGGAAGTATGATTTATATTTTAAAGGTATAATTTGTGTTCAAAGGTATAAAGAATTAAATAAATGAATAACAAGATAGAAGTAAATCTTAATATTTGTATAATGTATATGAGGATTTTGATTCTATAGTCTGTTATGAATTTGTTGAATATTGAAATATTGCATATTTTTCATATTTTTCGACCACAAAATCACATTCATTTAGTATGTGTCTCTCATCTCATTGAATATGTTATCATTTCCAGAGAATAGGTTCATTCTATCCAAGTTCAAAGAGGAGACCGCTCACTTATCATTTTTTTCAATAAGATTTTTATGGATAGGGTAAAGTCTGATTTAAATGTGAGATAATCTATATAGAACATATTACCACCATTGTTTATAATCTATTCTTTTAATCAAAGATTTAAAAAAGAACAAAAGCTATACAATATTAAAAGTTAGAATTTAAAAGATGACTGGATAATAATGTATATCAAAGCACATGAATGAATATAATTCTATGGTCAAATTATTTTGTTCTATAAATATTTATTATTTACATTTTGTGTATCTGTTATTGACAGTGGATATATATTCTCGAATAAAAGAGAAAATAATATGTTCTCTCCTGGAGCTTATATTTGACTGGGGAGAAAGAAAACATGCAAGTACAGTACAGACTATATTAGGTAATTAGTTGAAGAAAATAATTCAAGCCAGTAAACAGGACAGGAAATTGTGTGAGAATGGTCTGCAGTTTTATACTGTGTCCAGAGAGAGTGTAACAGAGTAAGTGCCACTGGAATAATGATTCAAGGAAGTAAAGGAATAAGTCATGAAGACTTAACAGAGACAGAACAGAGGAAAGAGGAAATGCAAAGGCCCCGAAGAGAAACATCACTGGCCTGTTTAGGAACAGTGAGAAAGTCATGGTGGTTTGAATCTAAGCAATGTTTTTGCTGAATGAGAAATCTTCTGTTTTCTTAGGAAGCACTCTCTCTTCCAAGCAATTTCATAAAGAACCATTTTGAAATATTGAACTTGGGCTTTGTGGCTTAGGTATAATGTTATATCCTTGCAATAAATTAAGAAACTCCAATCACTCTATGTGAAGTCTTTATACTTGAGAAAAATCAAGTTTACATCATTCCTCAGAGCAAGTATTTAGCTTAAATTTGAGTTAGAGTCCCTATGCTTTGGAAAACATAGTTCTATGCAAAAGAAAAAGAAGCAATACTGGAATATTTACCATCAACAAACTGTTACTGAAAGAACATATCATATCAAGTGGTGGTTCTCAAAGTATGATCTCAAGCCAAGAGGATTCACAGCACGTGGGAAAGTGTCAGAGACACAAATTAATAATAATAATAGTAATGAATAGATTCAACTTCATGTCCACTGTTACATGAATCACAGCTGTGAGCTTATATCAAGCAATCTATGTTTTATTAAACACTCCAGTTTACACGAGAGTATGGTAAATATGAGAATAACTGCTCTAAAAGATTTTAGAAGAAAGATAATTTAACAAAACTGAAATACAAGAAATTATCAATACACTGATGAATATTAAGAAACATTGATATATAAAATGAGTCACTAATATCTAATATATAGGGTTAAAATATGTATAATAAAATAATTTAAAAGATAGCATACTCTCAGGAGATGAGTGAATGGTTTAAAATATATCTCTCTTGGAATCTGCAGAAAAACTGAACATGTATTAAAGTTTTAAAAATGTAAATAGAGGGCTGGGAATATAGCTCAGTGGTAGAGTGCTTGCCTAGCATGCACAAGGCCTGAGGTTTTAATCCCCAGCATCAGAAAAAAACAGAAGTAGAAACCAGGAATAATGAAAATGTAAACAGAACCCATGTTGCTAATACAGAATGAGCACCCTGCCTTTTTGGCTTTCAGAGTGGTAGGGGTCCTAACAGGTGCACAGGCTAGAATTAAAGATGATTGGTTTCCTTTACAGACCCTCACTTTAGAAGGGCTTTTACTTGAATAAAACAATGCAACTTAACAAACCAGTTCATGGCCTTAGAACATGTTTGCATATCCTCTTGCAAACAGTTTTTCATATTTTGAAATGAAAGAATTATTTGGCAAAAGATGTGCTACAACAAGACTAAACTGATATAATAATTTTTGGAAGATTAGGTATTTTTTTAAAAAGTGTATGTGCTATCATTCTTCTTTTCAATTCTAATCCATGTTTTCACATGGCACGTATCTGTTCCAAGCCTATAGTTCCCAGTGATTCACTCTAGTGTGAGGGAATATACATTTTGTCCAGAAATCAATTTTTATTTTTCTCATTTTTTGTCTTATTAAGATTTTTTTGTTGTTCAATTTCAATTACTACACCATCATTTGAATATGCCATTCAAAGGAATTGCTTGATGCATTAGTCTTGAGGGTTCTGCATGCATTTTAGATAAAACTCTCAGCTAGGTTACTATATTTGGATCTGTTCAGTGTTGTACTTTTAAGAAAAATGTTGAACTTCACAGTTTTTATAAAGTAGCAGTGTAATTTAATTAAAATATGTAAATGTTAAAAAAATAAAATATGTCTTTTGAAACAATGTAGAGAATATTATTTAATTTTAGAATTCTATGTATATAAAATTTTAAGCACTTTCATTACAATAATTGAAATAAAATTCATATTCTTTAAAACAATAAAAAGTAAAAATAAAATTATTATACACTAGAATATTGGGAATCCAAACAAAAGGAGAAAATATTTACAAATCCCCAATTTGTCAAAATCAAAACATAAAAATAAATTAATTTAAAAATTAGATATAACAATAAAAACAAAAAATTCTAAAAATTTATAATCTATTATAACAATAGTTAATTATTATACATAAAGATATTACTTAATATCAATAGTCATTAAGAAAATATCAATTAATGTGTATCTCTATAACTCCAGATTGTCTAAAATGAAAAAGCAACATGAAAAATACCCAGTGTTTGGATATGGAACAGCCAGAATTTTAAACACTATTTGTCATGTGTATAATCATTTTGAATACTATGTCTGTATACTGTTTTATATTTTATAATCACTTTGAAAAGTGACTTTAAAACATTTCTCCTGAAATTCCATATGTAAATTTAAAATGAACAGAATTTTACTAAAATGTATTACAAGGCTATGCAACTTGAGAAGTCACAGACTAAGCAGAACTGAGAAAATTAAGAAATTGGCAACATGGTTCAGTCCAAGTTCCAAAACCTCAGAATAAAGAAATTGTGTAACTATGAATGTGAGTCGAAATCTAGAGAGCCATTACAACTTCTTTCTGTGTGTGTGTGTGTGTGTGTGTGTGTGTGTGTGTGGTACTGGGGATTGATCTCGGGACCTCGCACTTGCGAGGCAGGCTCTGGAACCACTGAGTTAAAGGCCTAGCCCAGAACTTCTGTGTGAGTTCAAGAGTCCCAAAGCCAGAGAAATGGGGATTCTGACATTCAAGGGCAGGGAAACAAGTTATTAATAAGGCAAGACAGAAAAAGAATTCACTCTTCCTCCTCATTTTTTGTGCCATTTAGGCCCAGCTGATTAAGGTGACCACTTACATTGAGTGTGGGGCTATCTCACCCACTCCACTGACTGGAATGACTCCTCTAGAAAGGCATTTAATACAGACTCATAAAGACAATACTTTCCGAGCTATCTGGAAATCCCTTTGTACAGTCTAGTTGATACCTAAAATTAATCATCAGACCTATCAGGTATAGATTGAAAATGCAATAGTAGCATATTCATAAATAAAGTACAATGTAGCAATAAGAATTGAAAACCTATCAGCATGTTCCCCACAAGCATAGTACTGCATAAAATAAAGACCATAAAAGATAAATACTCCAGAAATATAACCAAAGTACCAAAATAGAGACCAAAATATTTCTTTTCTGTAGTGATTGGAATCTAAAGAGTATTTCTTCTTTAGTGTCTAGAGGCTGGATAGGAACATTGAATGGTTGTGGGGTGATGATATTGTATCTTATTCTGATCATTGTGTATTATGTGTTGGCCCACATTATAAAATTTCATTGAATTTTACAGTTACATATATTTTCATTTACATGTTATAATTTCATGAGGGATTTTAAACAACCAGAGAACATTCCTTTCTTAATAAGAAAAAATGTGGGAAAGAAGAAAACAAAAAGAGAAATAACCAGAGTATATAAAAATATTTTACATATATCAAGTGCATATAAATGGATTAACTTTTTATTAAAATATAGAAATATTAATCTGATAATTTTTTGTATTTTTTTTCTTTTTTTTTTGCTCTTTTCCTTTCTTTTGTGTGTCTTACTAGGGATTTAACCCAGGAAATGCTGAGCTTGTCCTGCTTATTGTTATGTTTGTTTTGTTTTGTTTTATTTTTAACAGGATGTCACTAAATTGCTCAAGGTGGCCTTGAACCTGCAATTTTTCTGCCTCAACCTTCAGAAAAGATGGGATTATAGTCATGTACACTGTGCTCTGCTAATCGAGGAATTTTTTTATAAAAAGTACATCATATCATAAGATAACAAAAGTTTGAAAGTAAAATATATAAAATAAGAGTAAAAGTATAATAAAAATAAAGATGGCTCTGGCTGTATCAAAGTTTCTCAACAATAGCCTATTGCTGTTTTGGACTGGATAATTCTTTGGTAGGGGATTGTCTTGTAGATTATATAGTAGGATTTTTGCCTTCAATACACTACATACCAATAGCCACTCCCAACCACAGTTTGGTCAAGAAAAATTTTCTCTAGATATTACAAAATGATCTCCTGGGTTACATAATTATATCAGTTGAGAATCAGTGGCCTGTAATACAAAATATACTTTAAATAAATGTTAACAATTGACTTAACAGGAGATATTGTGTAGCATTAAAATATTTAATTCTTATTTATTCTTCTATAAATATTTATTAAGTACCTATAATGTGCTAGACACCAGGGACACAACAGAGCATAAACAGACTAAGTTCTGGTTGTCATGTAGCTCACACTCTTAGGAGGATCAAAAACAATAAACAAATACTTCATTGATAACAGCAAGAAAGGAAAAACATGGCAGGAGAATGGATTTCAAGGTAGTGAAGTACTTTTTTCTATAAGGTTCCTGGAGAGGAAATTTCTGCAATAAATTGACATTTAAAAAATCATTCTAAGAAAGTCATAGGTATCATAAAGTGTTCAGAAAGAAGAGAAAGCAAGTACTTGCACACGGTGTAAAAACAAAGCACAGCATCATGTAAAACAGCAAAAAGGATAGTGAGGCTGGAGTATAGTAACCAAGATTCTGATAGAAGATTAAATTAGTTAAGTTGGCTTATTAAAAGATTTTTGGATCAATTGGATATAATGATTCTAAATACACATATGGCTAATATCAACGATTGAAAATATAAGTAAAATTGCTGTTATCACAATTCCAAATAGAAACATGAAAATCCATGAATGTATTTAGAGCACATAAACCACTATTGAGATTGTCAACAGACTTAGAAATGTACTACTTACAGCTGGCTCTTTTATTTTTCTCCCTCACAACTTTTATATTCACACAATGACTGTCTTGTATTCACCTCAAGAACTGCACACAGAGGCTTTCTATCTCACTCCTCTATGCTGAAAATCTCCATCAGTCTTTACCATCATTCATCTGTAACACATTTTTTAAGAGAGCACAAGTTGTTCTCTTTCCATTTATCCATCATACTCCTGAGATTAACTTTTCAAAGCTCAACTATGACTATGCAACTTGCCTACCCAAAACTTTCCACCAAACCACAGAATAAAGCCCAAACTTAACAGCATATTCCCTTCCTTCTTTCCTTTTCCACATTCTTACTTATCTTGAGGAATTCTTTCTTTCTTGTTTGGGTCCTAACCTAAAAGTCAGAAAAGACTTCCTCATCAGACCTCCATTTAAATCAATTTTCTTATTAATTTGTCATCTTTCTGAATTTTTGTACATTTTTGATTTAGGCATTATTAAATTAGGCTTATTCAAACAATTAGTCATATTACAGCAGGTTTTATTTTTCACAACTGACTGAAAATATCATGACTCTATTTTGTTTATTCCAGAAAACTAGCATGGTGACTAAAGGATTGATTGATACTTAAAAATATCCAATGTTGAATTGCCCTCCCCTCGTTGTGCTCATATTATCCTCTCCAATTCACCTATAATACCATTGTCATAGTCTCTAAACTTGCCCTGTATTTCACATACCTGTGGTTTTTCTCAGCAGCCTCATTATCCTTTCCTTCAAATATCCTTACAGCTTACATGGTTTGTCTACCAAACACCTATAGTTTTTTCATGAATCAATTAAAATTGCCTCTAATTAGATTATAGTGACTCTCCTCATGAACACATTTTTATATTCACTCAGATCTGAGCATATTAATATGGCAACATATCGTTCAGATTTCAGTGTGGGAATAGTTACTACAGCAATTATTTTAGCAAAGAAAATTTAATATAAATATGTGTTAAGTAGGTTATGAAGAATTGAAAATACAGAAGAGCTTTAAGAAGTTGCTGCCTTGGGTAAGCAACAGCAGGAAGCAGTTATATCTCTAAGGTAGAAAGAATAACAACAAAAAATAAAATATTGGAATTTTTAAATCTTAAGAGTATTAGAAAAAGAACTGTTCAACTTGAAATTCCGCTGTCTGAGAAGATGTCTTTGCATTTGGTTCCATGGGTTCAATTTCAAGGATTTTGTAGAAAGTACAGCTCTCAAGGCAAAGAGGGCGATGTTCACAAGTACAGGAAACAAACAAAAAAGTGGTGCAAAAGCCCTCTTCTTTCACTTTGAGCATTCTACTCTCTGTGGATCATCCCTGACTGGCTCAGGATAAACAAGGAGCTATTTAGCCAAGGGGAATGTGGTTTGCAATGTTTAAGAATATAGGCAAGCATGTTTAAAGACAATATCTTAAAAAATGGCACATAGTCCTATGTACTGCAATGTAATTATTTTTAAAACTTTTTCTTTATTCTCATATATTCAACAACAATTTATTGTTAGTTTACATTGTTCCATATACAATGTTAAGTACTTTATAGCTAGATCAATTAGTTGTAATTGTAGAGTTCTTGTCCTTGTGGTGATTACATTCTGAGTTTTCTATTCCATTAAATCCTATCCATTTTTAAACACAGAACATCTTCAAAATACAGCCTATATTATGTTTAAAGATAAATTATTTTAAATATGAAGAAATCATTGCAACAGGCTCCTGTGACTACTGTGCCCTAGTCTCTTTTCTGCAGTAATTGTTGAGTGGAAATGATTTTCCTCCCCTATGCCAGGGGAGAGATAGCAATGTGTAGCATGGGTCAGCAAACTATCCCCAAATCTGACCCATCACCCCTTTTCGTAAGAACAATTTTATCCAAAAACCTTTCCATTCAATTGTTATGAGCTATCTGTAACTCCCTTATTGCTCCCCAGCAGAGGAAATTGGGATGAGATTATTCATAATGTATATTTTTTTTTACTTTTTACAGAAATAGTTTGCCATAATTAACATTTACAACTAGCACCCAAGAAGATACTAGATAGTGTTTTCTATGAATGCTTCTAAATGTATCCTACCAAAATTAAAAAGATGAAATTAATTTGTTTCATATTGAAACATATTGCTTAAATAGTCTTCCTAAAATATTAAGACATTCAATGTTTAGTCAAATATAAAATGTTTTCAAGCACATTTTCAAGAATACTTAATGGAATTTTAACTCTAAAACAGACTAATACAAGTTTTGGAAAGTGTGTCTTTTTACATTTTCCTGCACCATTTGGAAAAACCATGTCCTATTAAATTCACTAGACAAGAAATACACATTTTCCCCTCCTGGTAGCAAAACTTAGTAGTATTTGCCAAATCATTTTTCACTGGAGACCTAACATATAAAATTATACTTTCATTCCTATTTGTGTGCCTTTTACTACTAAAAAAGCATTATTTTCTTAACTAGCACATAGTTACTTCACCATAATATACAGTAAAAAGTACACTTAGCAAATATTAAATAAAATCTCAACCAATATAGAATCAAAATATCTGAATTTGCCTGCTAATTTATTGTTTTTGCATTTGCAGTGATGAGAATCTAACATAGGTAAAATAATTTAAACAGTTTTAAAAAACAGAAATGAAACTAAATTTAAACCGAGAAACATCACAATCTGTATTTGCTCTTTATTTTTAAAATTTGAAAAGAAAAATAACACTCAATAAAAAAAACGCTCTCATGTTAATTATCCTAGAAATTTTAAAATTATTCTGGTCTTAATTTGTATGTATTTAAAATATATTAAGTAATTCTTAAGATTTCACCAGACTTATTTTACATTCAATCGTTTCACAAAATAATATCTTTTTGACTTTTTTCACTTTCTAATTTGTTATAAAAAGCAGTCATGGCTGGGGATTAAACTCAGTGGTTTGGTCGCCTGCTGTGCAAGCGCAAGGACCCGAGTTAGATCCCCGGTACCAAAAAAAAAAAAACAAGCAGTCACATTTTTCTCTGTCCATGAAAAAAATATTTTCTCTTTTCCAAGTTATATGAAGTAAAACATATAAAATTTGGCCTTTCAAAAGAAAAGGCCAAAATGATTAAAAATATTTTTTCTAATTGCATGCATTTTCCTTTATTTTTTTCTATCAGAGTACAATAAATTAAGTTCTCAAAAGTTGAGCTGTTTGTGACACTTACTGCATAAACTCTTTCAGACCTCTTGGTCATTATATAATTTACTTTCACTCACTCAAGAAAGGAAACAGTGAGCATTGTCTAACTCTTATGCACAGTTTAGGCCCTTTGGAATCTCTATTGCTGAAAAGGTGTAACCGTGGCCTTCATGGTGCATTATGCCTTACAGTGTGATAAAAAAGACAGGTAGACTGACAAGGCGAACACATAGAGCATACTGAAATGTGATTTTATTTTGAAAATAATGAGAAACCACTAGCTAATTTTGAGCAAAGCATAAATGTGACCTAAAGTATCGGATTAATATAATCAATGATGGAGAGGAAGGTATACATAAAATATGTTATATTTAGTAATCAAAAATGAACGATAGAGAAAATGAAGAAAAAAATTGTTTCCTCCTTGTACCTATGTTCCTGGATTATTTCTAACAGGAAGATAGTGACACTGATATTGGTTATATTTTTAGTAGTGTTGAGTTTATTATTGTTAAGTTATTTCTCTTTGTAAGTTTGATGGATAATCTAATATAATAAATTTGATAATTACATGTGAAACTTGAGTTGAACTGTGAGGTAAGCATTAGCACTACAGATAATGCATGAGTCTGTGTTAGCATTGGCTGAAGTCATTTGTGCATGTGAAGCATCCCAGCCATGGTTTATGAGAAGTAATGAGGAGCATCTATAATGATATACTAGAGAACACATGAATTTATGAGATGTCAGAAGGAAAGCATCCCATAAGAGAGAGCTGAAAGTCGTGTTTGTTGCGCAGGAGAGAGTATAGATTACAAGAAGGTGACAGTTTTATGAAGACAATGGCCAATTAAATGTAGAGATAGAAAGTCCAAATAATAACTTATGATGGCTACAATATAAATAAAGAAAAAAATTATACACTATAGATGAGAATATGAAACCAAAAGTATTCTCATTGATAGCTGATTGGAATGGAAATTGACAAAGTAACTTTGGAAATGCTTTACTAATCTAAATTGCACATGAAACAGTCACGTTTATAGATACTTACAACAGTGAATTGCAAATGTGTGTCTATACAATGTGTCAATTTTGCTTTACCAGCAATGACAAATATACCAGATTTAAATATTAAGAGAAATTGAGGGAAAGAAGGGAATTAGAAAAGAGTAGGAACTCCTTGTGACTCTCAACTTTTCTATAAATCTAATACTGCCTTAATATAAACATCAATAAATATATTTCCACCATTAAGTACTGAAAAGCTTAAAGAAAAAATAAAATGACATAGAATTTACTTTAAAGGAATCAAAAAGGGTCTAAGCCATTAATGATGAAACATAGTATCAAAAATTAATGATGAGTATGTGTAGAGAACATAATGATTATTCTGGGTTTTATAGATGAATATAGATGTGTTAGCCAAGTATATGTAACTTCCTAGAGAAGAACAAAAAACTGTCAACAAGAATAAAGAAATATAGCACACTGAGTTTTCTGTGAACTTCATATAGTTGGTGTTTCTAGGGTATAAAATGTGATGATGCAGAATGTCCAATGAGTGAGAAACCAGAAGTAAAAGAATAAACATTATATTAAAAGAATCAATATTTATTATAAGAAATACATGCGTGCACATGTTCATGTGTGTGCTCACATTTTTATATTAACTCTTTTAGATCAAACATATACATAAATACATTCTAAATACTCTAGAACTGCTACTCCATCTTTAGTCCTACACTTCTGTATGAGCTATTAGTGGTGTAGTGTGCACATGCATGCATATGAGTGTGAAAATGAATTTCTAAAGAATATGATCACTTCATTATTCATCTTTAATATTTTTTCCTAGAAAAATGCTCAAATAAAGTGTACAATAAATATTCATTTTAAAATATTAATACAAATCTTCATCATTCAGCCTTATACTGTCCTCTAGGTAACAAAGAGCAATCCAATTTTCTAATGGAAAAATAATTTCTGAGTGTTAATTTTCACATTAAAAATACTAGTATTTTGATTAGAACTTCTATGCATTCACTCAAGTATAATGAAATTAATTTTACTGCTTCAATTTTTAATGTCATAAAGAAAAATATGTACATCCAGAATTAATGGAAATTTCTTGCTTCACATCACTGTCCCAAATATATTGAGATGGGATGAAAAACAACTATCTTTACAAAGACCTGTGTCTGACTAAAGTAATTTCATTACTGATCATGACATACTCAGCCTCATATAGAGTATACATTTTCCAATATAACATTTTTTAATCTATAACAAATTTTTCACTTACCACATCACATCTTCTATGACAATATTCAATATATTTATTTGTTTTTTCAAGACAAAGATTATTTCATTTAATACATGTATTATATGTGTAGTCACTCATAAATTTTTTGTTTTATTGTTATTATTATTTTTAAAGCAAATGCGAAACTAGGTGATATTCCTTTTTTTGTTGTTGCTATCAAGGAGATACCACAACCTGTCCATTGTGACTTTTTGTATTTAAGAGTGGCAAGAAATAGGTAACATAAAAATTTCCCTCAGTTATCTAGAGTAAAGTGGTATAAACCACATGTACATTGTTGGGCAAAGTATCTGCTATACTATATAGTACTGTTGATTTTTCCAAACTGAAACACTGTACTCATGGAACAATTTTCTCTTCCCTCTCCATGCTACCTCCAAGAAACCAGTGTTTTCCTTTCATTGCTAAGAGTTTGGTTACTTAAGATCCTTCAAATAAGTGGAATGATGTAGTTGTCATCTTTTTTGTGAGTGGGTTTCTTTCACTTGACATAATATCCTTAAGTTTCAACCATGCTATGTTGCAGAAAATTTGAGGAATTTTTTTTTTACAGCTAATAATACTCTGTTGTATACCATATCTTCATGCCATCTGTTTATGGATATTTAAGATGTTTTCAATATTTGACTATAGTGAATAATTTATTGCAATGAATATTTGAGTTTGCACATATATCTAAATGATTCTACTTTTAATTATTTTGTGTCTATAACAAGATGTAGAATTTCTGAGTCACATGACAGTTCCATTTTAAGGTTTTATTTCTTTTACTTTTATTAGTATATGTTTGCAGTATATAATGATCACATTCACTGTAAGGAATTGGTACATGTACATAGCACATTTCAATTCCCTTCTTTCCCCTCCCAACCCCTTTTATTTTTTAGCATCTGATTTATTATCTTGTAAGGTCTTATAAAGTTAATTATCATGTATACAGATTAAAAACCAATCTAATAGGCAAAAAACATAAAAAAATATGACAATTGTACCAAGTAAAGGAACACATTTAAATACATTGTCCACACTAGATTGAAATACATTTTTTCTCCTTTTTGTGATATATATATATATGTGTATATATATATATATATATATATATATCACATATATGTCTCAAATAACAGAAGATGTGATATTTAAATTTGTGTGTCTGATGTTACTTCACTTAACATTATGGCCTGAAGGTGCATCTATTTTCATACAAAAGACTCAAGCTTATCTTTTTCATGGCAAAGTTGTACCGTATTCTATATAAATACCACTCTTAATCCCTTCAACTGTTTATGGAAATGTAAGCCTTTACCAAGATTTGGCTATTATGAATTGTGCTACTATAAATGTGGGTATACATACAACCCTGCAGCATGAAGTCTTTATCACTTTGGGGAAAATATCCAGAAGAGGAAATAACTGGGCCAAATGGAATTTCCACTTTTAGTTTTTGAAGAATTTCTATACAGATTTTCATAGTGGTTGTGTTAGTTTACAGTCCAATCAACACTGGAGAAGTGTTTCTTTCTCCCCACAACCTCACCAGGATTTGTTATTGGTTGATTTCTTGATGATAGCCATTCTTTCTGAAGTGAAATGGAATCTCAGTATTTTAGTTTACATTTCTCAAATGACCAGTGCTGTTAATTTTTTTTCATGTATTTATTGGCCATTTGTATTACTTTATTGGAAAAGTGTCAAATTATTTCAAATACCATTTTTTAATTGGGTCTTTAAATTTGGTGGGGGGGTCTTATTTTTTGAGTTCTTTATATATTCTAGATATTACTCCTTTCTGTGAGGAGTAGCTGACAAAAATCTTTTCCTGTTCTGTAGGTTGTCTCTTCATTCTGTTAGTGGTTTCCTTTGGGGTGAAGAAGATTTTGAATTTGATATGATTCCATTTGTTGATACTTGGCATTATTTCATGTGCAAGCAGGACTTCATCCATAAAGTCTTTGCCTAAAGTTATGTAATTAGGAGTTGTACCTATTTTGTTTCCAGCAGATTAAATGTTTTTGTTCTAATGTTTAGATCTTTGACCCATTTTGACTGTGGTTCAGTGCATAGTGAGAGATACAGGTTAGGTTTAACTTTCAGCATGTGGATAGTCAGTTTTCCCAGTACCATTTGTGAAAGAGGCAATCTTTCCTCTAGCAAAGGGATTTCGCCCCTTTGTCAAAAATATCATAGCTGAATGTCCCTAGTGTTGTTTCTTTATCATTTATTCTGTTCCATTGATCTCAAAGTCTGTTTTTTGCCCATACCGTGCTGTTTTACCACTGTAGCTCTGTAGTATAAATTGAAGTCTGGGACTGTGATGTCTCCTGACTCACCTCTGTTGCTCTGAATTGTTTTGCTTTTGCTACTAGGTCTCTTCTGTTTCCATATGAATTTTAGGATGTCATTCTCAAGTTCTGTAAGGAATATTATTGGTATTTTGACTGGTAGTGTGTTAAATTCACATAATAGTTTTAGAAGTATGGTCATTTTGTTATTTTGGTTCTGGCTTCCCAGGAATAGGGGACATCTTTCCACAGAAGAGGATTGAGATCCTCTTCAAACTCTTTTCAGAGTGATATAGTGTTCATCTTATAGGTCTTTCACTTCCTTGGTTAGGGTAATTCCTAAGTATTTTATTTTTGTGATGCTATTTTTAAGCATATTATGTCCCGAATCTGCCTCTCTGCAATACATCACGTTTTTTATTGGTGTACAGAAGGAACACAATTGATTTTTTAGGGTTGACTTAGGAACCTGCTACACAGCCAAATTGGGATACTAGTTCTAGGAATATTTTCTTGAAGTTTTGGTCTTTTATGGAGAAGATCATGTCATAAACAAATAAAGAATTTAATTACTTCATTCCTTATCCATATCCTTTTGTTTCTTCTGCTTTTCTTATTGTGCTAGCTAATATTTCAAGAACTATATTAAACAGAACAAGTGATAGTGGACACTTTGTCTTGTTCCTGATTTTACAGGGAAAGCTTTCAGCTTCTTTCCATTTAGTATGATGTTGGCCATTGATGTATCATAGAGTGCTTTTATCAGGTTAAGGTGAACACCTTCTATTCCTACCTTCATCACAGTTTTTATCATGAATTGATGTTGAATTTTTATCAAATGCTTTTTTCTCCCTCCATTGAGATGATCGCATAATATTTGTCCAAGCTTCTGTTAATGTGATGTATTAAATGTATCACTTTGCATATATTAAACAATCCTTGCATCCATTGCAAAACTACTTTGTCATGATGTGCATTCTATTTTTATAAATTTTATTGGTACATTTAAGGTATACAATATAATTTCTTCATTGGAAATTTGCACCTTTACATAATCCATCTTGATTCTTTTTTTTTGCCCATCCCCCTGCCCTCCCTTCAACCCCTCCACCACTCTGTTTACAAAGACTTTGTTTCCATTTTTTCTTTTTCTCATATTAATTCCATTCCCTTCTTTCTTTTCCCCTACCCCTCCCACTTCCCCTTCCCCTTTGCCACTTTTCTTTCTAGTTCACATTATCTACTATACCTTCTAGTCCTTATACCTTTCGGTTTCTCACACTAGAGAAACTATTCATTATTTACACATGTGTGTCCTATTTATTTCACTTAAGAGTATCGCCTCTATGTGCATCCATTTAGCTATAAATATCTTTAGGTTCTCATTTTGATGGCTGAGTAGTACTCCATTTTATAAAACAAAAACCTCCCACATTTTCTTTATCCAGTCTCCAGTTGATGGGCAATTGGGCTGCTTCCAAGTCTTAGCTATTACAAATTGTGCTCCTATGAACATGGGTGCACATACATCACTGTGTTATGATTCGTTTAAGTCTTTGGGGAAGATACCTAGCAGGGGAATAGCTGGGTCAGATGGGACTTCCAATCCTAGTTCTATGAGGTATCTCCATACTGATTTCCACAGTGGTTGCACCACTATATACTCCCACCAGCAGTGGAGAAGTGTTCCTCTTTCCCCACAGCCCCAGTAGCATTTGTTATTGGTTGATTTCATGATAGTAGCTATTCTTTCTGGGGTGAGATGGAAATTCAGTGTTGTTTTCATTTGCATCTAATGAATGACCACTGATGTTCAATATTTTTTCATGTGATTGTTTGCTATTTTTAATTATTGGTCTGAGAAATGTCTGTATATTTCAGATGCCCATTTTCGGATTGGGTTTTTAAATTTGGGAAGTCTGATCTTTTAAAATTCTTTATAGATTCGAGATAGTAGACCTTTGTCTGAGGAAGAGCAGGTGATTTTTTCCCACATTGTAGGTTATCTCTTCACACTGCTGGTGGTTTCTCTTTCTGTGCAGAAGCTTTTTAATAAGAAGAGATCCCATTTGTTGATTGTTTTTGCTAGTTAATGAGCAAATGAAGTTTTATTCATAAAATATTTTCTACACCAATGGCTTCAAGAGTTCTACCTAACCTCTGCTCCAGATGGTTCAGCGTTTCTGTTTTAACATTTAGATCTTTACCCCATTTTCATTTTAGTTTAGTGCTTGGTGAGAGATATAGGTCTAGTTTTAATCTTTGGCGAGTTGAAACCTAGTTTTTCCAGCACCATTTATTAAAAAGGCTATCCTTCTTCCAGTGAGGGTGTTCAGCTCCATTGTTGAATGTGGGGGGCCTTGTCCCCCCGCTAGAACTCTTGAGTGCCTTTTACGGACATATCCGGGCCTGCTGCAAATCTACCCGGCAACAAGGAAGTAGCCCCAGTACCCTCCTCTTGCTCCTCCCCTCTAGCCCTACGGTATATATGTTGTAGCAGCTTCCGCAATAAACGAGACTTGATCAGAAACCTGTCTTGTCTCCATCTCTCGTGTCCCCTGTCCTTTGTCATTCTCACTCCCCCTCTAGGGTCTCCGTTGACTTACCCGCGGGCCGGGACAGTTGAAGATGAGGTGGCTGAGTGTGTCTGGAGTTGTTTCTGGATCTTCTAATCTGTTCCACTGGTCCTCAGATCTGTTTCTTTGCCAGTACCATGCTGTTTTATCACAGTAGCTTTGTAGTATAGTTTCAAGTTGGGGATTGTGATATCCCTACCTTGTCTTTATTGCCTAATACTGCTTTTGTTGGTCTAAGTCTCTTGTTCCAAATGAATTTTTGGATTGTTTTCTCCAGGTCTGTAAAGTATGCTGCTGGGATTTCAATTGGGATTGCATTGAATTCATACAGCAGTTTAAGAAGTGTGGACATTTTCACTATGTTGATTTTTCCTACCCAGGAACAAGGGATGTCTTTCCATTTTCTGATATCATCTTCAATCTCCCTTTTCAGAGTGCTATAGTTTTCAGAGTAGACATCTTTGATTTCTTTTGTTAGGTTGATTCCTAGATAGTTCAATTTTTTGAATGCTACTGTGAAAGAATTTGATTTCTCTCTCAGTGAGTCTTTTATTTATGTATGGAAAAGATATTGATTTTTGTGTTTTGACCTTGTATCCAGCTACATTACTGAATTTCCTTATTAATTCTAGAAGACTTTACATGGATTTCTTAAGGTCTATATAGAGTATCATGTCATCTGCAAATAATGAGAATTTGACTTCTCCATTTCCTATCTTTATTCCTTTTATTTTTTTCTCTTCTCTAATTGTTGTGGCTGATGTTTCCAAAACTATATTGAAAAGGAGTGGTGACAATGGACATCCTTGTCTTGTTCCTGATTTTAGTGTGAAGGATTTCAGTTTTTGACCATTTAGTATGATATTGGCTATTGGTTTTTCATAGATGGTTTTGATCAGATTGAAGTAGAGACCTTCTATTTGAATTTTTTGTAGGGTTTTTATCATAAATGCATGTTGGATTTTGTCAAATGCTTTTTCTGCATCTATTGAGATGATCATATGGTGTTTGTCCTTGGCTCTATTGATATAGTGTATTACATTCATTGATTTGCATATGTTGAACCATCCCTGCATCCCTGGGATGAGTCCCACTTGGTCAGGTTTTGTAATCTTTGTGATAATCTTCTGCATTCTATTTACCAGTATCTTATTAAGGATTTTTGCATCTATGTTCATTAATGAGATTGGCCTACAGTTCTCTTTTATGGTTGGGTCTTTCTCTGCTTTTGGGATGAAGGTGATGCCTGCTTCCAGGAATAAATTCAGGAGTTTTGCTCCCTTTTCAATTTCATTGAAGAGTTTAAACAGTAGTGGGAGTAGTGTCTCTGTAAATATCTTGTAGAATTCAGCAGTGAAGCCATCAGGACCAGGCTTGTCTTACCTTTTCAATTTCATTGATTGATATTGAATCACTTAGAATTTTTAGTTCTTCTTCATTCAACTTTGGTAATTCATACGTATCTAGGAATCTGTCCATTTCGGCTGTATTTTCCATCTTTTGGCATATAGGTTCTGGAAGTAGGTACTGATGATCTTCTGGATTTCTGCTGGGTCCATTGTAATTTCATCCTTTTCATTCCTAATTGCATGGGTTTGGGCCTTTTGTTTCCTTTTTTTGAAAGGGTTGGATAAAGGTTTGTCAATTTTGTTTATTCTTTCGAAGAACCAACTCTTGGCTTCATTGAATATTTGTATCATTCTCTTAGTCTATAATGCATTGATTTCTGTTCTGATCTTTGTAATTTCCTCCTTTCTATGAACTTTGGTTTGTCCTGCTCTTCTTTTTCTAGAAGCTTGAGGTTCAGCATCAGGTTGTGTAATAGAGCTTGCTCTTTTTTCCTTGAGTATTCACTGCTATGAATTTCCCTCTTAAAGCTACTTTCATTATGTCTGATATGTCATTCTGATATGTTGTATTGACATTGTCATTTAATTGTAGGAACTGTCTGATTTCTTCTTCAATTTCCTCTATGACACATTGCTTATTCAGAAGTGTGTTGTTCGGTTTTCTTGTGTTTACGAAATTCTTGCAGTTTCTTTTGCTATTGATCTCCAATTCATCACACTATGGTCTGATAATATACAGGGGATAACTTCATTTCCTTCCCACCTACTTAAAAATGGCCTATGAGTGAGTATGTGGTCTATTATAGAGAACAACCCATGTGAAGCTAAAAATAATGTGTATTCTGATTTTGTAGTTTGGAACATATTGTAAACATCTGTAACATTCATTTGTTCAAGAGTTTGATTGAGTTCTATTATTTCATTGTTTATTTTCTGTCTAGTTGATCTGTTTGTGACAGTGAGGAATTGAGGTCCTCCACTACTATTGTATTAGTGCTTATATGATTTTTCATGTCCATTAGTATTTGTTTTATATAGTTGGTTGGACTAGTGTTTGGTGCATATATATAAATGATTGTCATCTCTTCCTCTTGAATTTTTCCCTTTACAAGCATGTAGTGTCCTTCTTTCTCTCTGTTGATCAGTGTCAGTTTGAAATCCACTTGATCTGCAAAGAGAATAGCTACTCTTGCTTTTTTTTCTTCAGGTTTTTGTCACATGGAGTATTGTTTTCCACCCTTTAACTTTCAGTCTAGGAGTTTCTTTTTGAACTAAGTGTGTTTCTTGTATGCCGCATAATGTTGGGTGTTAGTTCTTAACACATTCTGCCAGTCTATTTCTTTTGATTGGTGAATTGAGACAATTAACATTCATGGTTATAACTGAGATGCATTGACTTATCCTTGTCATGACTTTTTGTTTTTGTTGGATTCTTCCCCTTTGTGTTTAATTTCATGTCATGCCTGATGGATTCATTCTACAGGGCTCCCTGGGGTTGTGATTCTCATTGTCTTTTCCTAGGATATTATTTAAAATTATTTGGAGTGCTGGTATGATATTCATGAAATTCCTAACATGCTCTTTTTCTTGAAAGTATCTTATTTCTCCATCAATTTTGAAAGATAGTTTTGCAGGGTATATTAATCTGGGTTGGAGATTGTTTTCTTTTAGGGCTTGCAGTACATGACTCCATGCTTTTCTTGCCTTGTGGGTTTGTGTTGAGAAGTCTGCTGTGATTCTGATGGGCTTTCCTTTGTATGTGATTATTTCTTTTCTCTAACTGCTTATAGAATTTTGTTCTTCTGTTGGGTTTCTGGAATCTTAACTATTATATGTCTATGTGTAGCTTTTTTTTGTTCATGGCTAGATGGAGTCCTATATGCCTCACTTATCTCTATGTCATCCTTTTTTCCTATTTGGTAAGTTTTCTGCCATTGCTTCTGTGAACAGTTTTTTTATGTCACCTACACTGCCTCCTGTTTCTCCTTTGACTCCAATCAGTCTGATGTTATTTTTCTTTGGATCATCTAGCAACTGCTGGATTGATTTCTCATGGTCACTTACTATTTTTAAGGAATTTTTCTTTTCCTGGTCACTAATTGTAATTTATATCTGAAAGTCTATCCTTGCATTGGCTCATTCTGCTGGGTAAACTTTCAATGATATTTTTAATCTCTTGGAAATCTGTTTGCATCTGTTTTATGCACTCCATTTTTTTCCTTTGTTGGGATTCCATCATGTTCCTCAGCTCCTCTATTTTTTAATCTGTGTCCCCATTGGATTTATTAATCACGTCTTTTACTATGGGCACAATCTGTGTTGTTATCTGAGAAATTATTTCTTATTTTAACTTTTTCAGATCCTCTTTTGTTGCCAATTCCGGGAGTCCAGGTGGTTGAGTATCAGATTGTTCCATCTTTTTGCCCTCTGGGGATGCCTTATGTGATCTGGAAGTCTGGTTTTGAGACTTATTTAAGTGTCTTCTCAGTTCAACAAATGCAGCCTGCTGTGTCTTTGTTGAGGTGACATTTTGCTCACCCAGTGGTCTTGAATTCTCAGCAAGCCTCTGAGCAGCCTTTACTCTGCTGCTCACCAGTACACCAATTCCTAGGTTCAGAGTGGTGGCCTTCTGCATCACTGAGCTGACCTGTTGTTTGGGTGGGCTTCTGGCTGGGACCTCTGCACACTTGAGATGGTACTAGGTATCCTTCTCACTGGGACCCCTATGTTGCTGTTTTCTGGTAGGACCTTTGGTCTGGGGCTGTGCACTCCCCAGTTTCTGTTGCCTGTACAAGTTTTGGCTAGGGTCTCCTCACACTTATCAATGGTATGGGACAAGCCTCTGGGTATTGCTTGTGTGGTGGTACAGCTCTTCTCCAGGTGGATTCCTGGCTGTGGCCAATGGTATGGCAGTCCTCTGGCAGAAGCCCACTCACCCATGCAGCTCCTCTCTGGGTGAGCCACAGCCTGGGCTAGTGCACAGGAGCCTCTGGGGTTGGGGAGGACCCTTGATTAGGATCTGGCTGCAGCAGCTTGGTCTGGCCCACACAAAGCTGCTCCCCGGGATCTGCAGACACTCAGTGATGGAATGCTGGGCCCCTAGCAGAAGCCTGCATCCCCATGCAGCTCCTCTCTTGGTGAGCCTTGGCATGGGTGGTTGCGCAGGAGCCTCTGGGTTTGGGGCCTGATATGCATTCTTTTTGATGATTTGCTGCACTCTACTTGCCAGTATCTTATTGAGCATTTTTGCATCTGAGTTCATTGAAGAGATTGGTCCATAGTATTGTTTTTGTTGGGTCCTTTTCTGGTTTTGGAATCAGGGTAATGCTTGCTTCCAGGAATGACTGTGGATGTACATCTTGCTTTTATTTTATTAAAGATTTTGAGGAGTACTGACATTAGATCTTCTCTATGATTCTTATGGAATTTAGCAGTGAATACTCTTGGACCTGGGCTTTTTTTTTATTTCGTAGTTTTTTAAATTATTTACTTCTTCAATATCGCTGAGTGATATTGGCTTATTCAGAGTTTTTAACCTCTTCTGAGTTCAGCTTTGGTAGTTCATATGTACCTGGGAATTTATCCATTTCCTCTCTTCTCAAAGTAGTTACCAACAATCTTCTGTGTTTCAGCAGAATCTATTCTGATTTCACCTTTTCAATTATAATTGCATGGAATTGGGTCTTTTCTTATTTTGGTAAGATTAACTAAGAGTTTGCCTATTTTTTTTAATCTTGTAAAGAACCTACTCTTAAATACATTCATCCTTTGTATTGTTGTTTCAGTCTTAATTTCCTTAATTTCTGCCCTGGTGTTTATAATTTTCTTCACTCAATTTAGCTTTGGGTTTGGATTGTTCTTGTTTTTCTAGGAACCTGAGACTTAAGATTAACTTAATATTTGAGCTCTGTTTTTCTGATATGTGGATTCATTACTATCAACTTTCCTCTTATGACTACTTTCATTGCATCCTACAGGTGTACCAGTTCATATTGGCATTATTGTTTGATTGTAGAAACTGTCTAATTTTTTCTTTAATTGTATCTGTGACCCATTGATTACTTAAGAGACTATTGTTTAATTTCCATGTTTTTTCATAGTTTATGTGGTTTCTTTTTCCCTTTATTTGTAGTTTCATTGGACTATGATCTGATAATATGATTGGGATAATTTTGAATTTTTTTGCATTTACTTAAGCATGCTGTTGGCTAGGATGTGGTATATTTTGGAGAAAGCTCTATGTGCTGGTGAAGAAAAAGTGTATTCTGTTGCTGTTGGATGGAACACTCCATAGATATCTAGTGAGTACATTTGTACAAAGGTTTTTTTAATGCTGTTATATTTCTTTGTTGATTTTTTGTCTAGTTGACCTATCCATTAGTGACAGTGAGATATTGAGGTCCCCCATGACAATTGCATTGGTATTAATCTGATTTTTCATTAGCTTTTGTTTTATGAAGTTGAGTGGACCAGTATTTGTTGTGTATATGTTTATAATTGTTAACTCTTCCTGATGACTTGTTCCCTTAACTAATATGTAGTGATCTTCTTTGTCTTTTCTGATCAGTCTTAATTTGAAATGCATTTTGTCTAAAATTAGCATAGAAAATACTACTTTTTTCTAGGTTTCTGTTGCATGGAATATTGTTTTCCATCCTTTGATTTTTATTCTGTAATTATCTTTTTTATTTAATGTATTTTTATGCTGCATATTGTAAGGTTTTTCTTGATCCATTCTGTCAGTCTGTGTCTTTTGATCAGTGAATTGACAACATTCACATTGAGAGTTACAGCTGAGAGGTATTGACTTATTCCAGTCATTGCATTATTTTCTTGTTGCTGATTTTTTCATTTATTCCTCTTTTGCTTCTCTGCTCATCCTCCCGAGTGTATTCATTCTTTTTGACTTATGGACACCATTGGCTATCCTAGAATACTTTCTAGGATACTCTTGAGAATATTTTATAATGCTGATTTGTTGGTCATGAGTTTATTGAAGTGTTCTTTGTTGTAAAAATACTTTATTTTTCCATCAATTTTAATGGAAGGTTTTACAAGATGCACAATTTAAGAGTTTTGAAGTTGTTATCTTTTAGGGTTTGAAACACTTCATTCCAACCCCTCATGCTTTTGAGGTTTGTGAGGAGAAGTCTGATGTTCTCCTTGGTAAATTTTTCTATGTGATTTATTGCCTTCCTTTAACAGCTTTTAAGATTTTGTTCCTAGGATGACCTTCTGGAATTTTGAGTATAATGTGGCACTCAGAGTTTCTGCTTTAGTCATGGATATTTGGTGTTCTATATGCATTACTTTTCTACATGCTTACTGTTTCCTATATTTGGGGAGTTTTTGCCATAATTTTTGTGAACAGATTGTGCCATTTGTGCTGTCTTTTGATTTTTTACTTATTTCAATTATTCTTAGTCTTCTTTGCATCATCCAGCAATTGTTCAATTATTTTTTTCATTTTATCTTGCTGTTTTTAAGTAGCTATTCTTTGAAGACATTATTGTCTTTAGTTCTGAAATTCTGTCCTCACACTGATCCATCCCACTGCCTATAATTTCAATATGATTTTTAATCTCCTTGATTTATGATTGAATCCTTTCCATGCACTCTAATTCTTTGTGGAACTGATCATTTATGTTTTGTATTATTTTGTTAGCTTATCTGACTTTATATTAGTGTCTTCTGAGAGCTTCTATCATTTTGGTTATTATTTCCATTATATGTTTACTTATATCTTCTCTAATCTTACTGAGTATCACTTTGAGTTGTTTTCTAACCTCCTCTGATATGCTTTCAAGTATAATTAAGGTGTGTGGCTTATACTGTTCTGCCCATTGGTGTATCCTGGATTGGCTTCAGGGGAGTTGGGGGTTCAGGGAGGTTTTTTTTTTCCTTTTCTTCCTATGTTTCTATTGTGTTGTTTGTTCGTTTGTTTGGGGCTGAGGTTTGTAGATGCTTATAATCTAAATACTTTGCTATTAGTATAGAGATCTCTTTATTTGTCTTTGAGTGATGTACTCTGGGCATGGATAAGTATAATCCTTTATCACAGGCCCAGGATTCAACCACCTTGGTTATTTTGGTAAAGGAGGATGGTGTGTAGTTAGTCTAGAAACCAAGATCTCCAGGAATGTGCTCTAGTATTAGTAGTGCTACAAAGGTAATCTGAGTGTTTTCTTACAGAAAAATAAAGACACTTGTATGACCCTGCTAATATCAAGTGAAATAGTTATAGTAATATCACACAAGATGAATTAACATACCATAAGAACCAGTTATGTACCACCCTTACTCCTAGAGGAGGAACCACCAATCTTGATGTAAACAATAATGAAAACTAGGTAATGACCCAAAGCTAATATCCATTAAATGTAACAACTATATCTCTGCTAGTGGTAAAGAAGAATTCAAGAGTAATTTTATGTAGTTAAATATCAAAAGATTAAAAGTCTTATTACACTATTAAAGATTTAGGAATGGATAAAGGAAAGCTTTGAAACCATAAACTCAATGATAAGAGAAGCAGAAGACAGTACTAGAAGAAAAGATTTTATTGGAGAGTAGAAAGATGTCTACAGAATTGAGTAAAGGTAGAATAAAAAATAGCAAAAGATAGAAGATAAAAGAAAAAGTGAGAAAAAATAAACTACAGCAAGTAAAAGTAAGAGAAATAATTAAGAGTAGAACACTTAAAAGAGAAAAGAAGAAAAATAGAGAAATAAAAGAACAATAGAGATTAGAAGATAAGCTGAAGGATAAAGGAAGATTATGCAAGCTTTAGGAAACTGAAGAAGGAGGAGAAGATAAAGAAAAAGAAATAACAAGACAAAGAAAAAAATTAAAAACCATGTGTATCCACAAAAAATAAAAGTCTCTCAAAAAATGAACAAAAATAAATGAAAACCAAAAGCAGAAGGAAAAAGAAGAAAGAAAGAAAGAAAGAAAGGGAAATTTCTCTGTGATTTCAAGCCAATGGTTGTCTTCTGAGTTCTAAGTTTTGGTGCAGTGTTCAATTCAAGGTATGACTCTGCTCTTGCTGGTAGACAAATAGAGGATTTAGAGTTCAGATCCATGCTGAGTAATCACCAACAAGCCAGAAGTAGGATTAGGGCAGGGTGCTAGCTCTGGGACTTTCAAATCTAAGCAAATTCTGGCTGAGTTTGGCCCCTGGACATGAGAATGTTTCCTGTGTCTTTTAGCTTATAACACTCTGGATGTCCCTTGATGGCCTGACCACAGCTGACTAACTGTGGAAAACTCCCATGGTTGTCTCTCATGGAGTCACTTAGGGAGTTAAAAACTGGAGTCCTGAGATGAAGCCAACCCATGGCTGGTCTATAGCCCAGATTCAGATGACCCTCCCTGGAATAGCATCTGACCAAGCACTCTCTCCAGGAGATATGGCAGATGCTTGGACTGCAATAACTCACCAGGTGTTGCAGTACATAGCATCCACTCCACCACTCCACATGTGGCCTCCCTGATGGCTTCTGGAATTGCCTGCTTTTACTGTGTCTCTGCACATTCCATATTCCTTTCTCATGAGTATGAGCCATAGCCAGGGAGAAAGGGCAGATCATCCCTTCCTTTTTCTGACTTATGGTCTGATTCTTCAATTTTTCTGGAGGCTCCAATTTTCCTATCAGATCCTTCATGGGTCCTAGGGATCTATCTCTCTCCTTCTTTTCTTCCCCAAGTTGTTATTTTCCATTACCTGAATTTTGAATTTTGGAGAAGCTGATTTGTGGCAGCTTATCATCATCCTAGAAGTCCAGATTCAATTACTAGTAGGGAAATGGTATTTATTGGCATACAATATATACATTACCTTCTTCAAAATTTCACTTTTGGTCTTATTTTTAATTTAAAAGAACAAATTTTACCTTATTTTATATCTCTCAAAACCCCAAAATGTTAACACTTTGTAAAAATGTTCTATTTTTAACGGAAATAAAACATGCATTTTGGTAGAATGTATGTAGAAAAACTATGTTTTTCTTATTTAAATAAAAGTTTTATTATTAAATAAAAATCAAGCATACCTCATTCAACCACTTGAAAACTATAATATAAAAAGAGGAAATGCACTAAGAATCAAGAGTTAGACAATTTTATTGATATTTTGAAGATTCAAGGCTAGGCACTACAGTTTCCTAGAATCTATATTTTAGAATTGCATGCTTACATGGGTCACAGATTTCTTGAAACTCTGAATGCTTGCCATGGTATTTAATTTGTGATCTACTACAACAAAACATTTTTAAGAAAAATACATATCAGGAAGCTCCCTGTCACTATCCCAGGCTACTAGGGCAGAGAAGGTGAGATGGTGCCAGCACCCGGAAGGGAGCTCCCTTGCCACCATCTCAGGCTCCTAGGGAAGAGAAGCTGAGCCACTCCCAATACCTGGAAGGGAGGTCCCCAGCCACCATCCAAGGCTCCTAGGGCAGAGAAGCTGAGCTGGTCCCAGCACCTGGAAGGGAGCTCCCCCACTGCCATCCCAGACTCCTAGGACAGAGAAGGTGAGCCAGTCCCAGCACCCAGAGGGAAGCTCTCAGCCACCATCCCAGGCTACTAGATCAGAGACGGTGAGCCACATGGGCACCAGAAGCACACCCTCCCCCCGTTGAAATGAGAAGACACATAAACAAGCTTCAAAAACAGACTTCCAGATCACCTACAGCAACCCCAAAGGGAAATGAGATGGAACAATCTGATACTCAACCACCTGGACT
>NW_004624748.1:18702063-18713896 GCF_000247695.1 Heterocephalus glaber
GAAACAAAGTCTTTGCAAATAGGGAAGGGTGGAGGGGGTGAAGGGAGGGCAAGGGAAGGGGAAAACAAATAAGAACCAAGATATTCATATAATGGTACAATATCCCAATGATGAATGTAACTGTATTTTATACCTAAAATGTACCAATAAAGTTAATGGGGAAAAAAATTACCCATGCACTTGTAAAGATTATCAAAGATATTTTCCTTCTTTGTTATTAATATTTAAAAAGAGAGGGCCTGGTGATTTAGCTCAGTGGCAACGCGCCTACCTCACAAGTGCAAGGTCCTGAATTCAATCCCCAGTTCCGTGAAAAAAAAATGTAAAAAGGGAATCTTCTAAGAGTTTTGACTGGGGGCTCATAATTTTTCTTATGTGATTACCTTCACTGATATTGCTAGAATAAACAGTGAGTTTAGGGTCAAAGAAGGAAGCCCTGTCTGTAGGCTGGAATTTGTCCTTCTGTTTGGGCATTATACCATGACACTTCATGTGAAAGGAGGTTTTACTCTGGGATTATATTTTAAGCTAGAAAAAATGACTATTTAGCAGAACCAGTAAACATAATAAAAAACATAATTATTCAAAAAAATAAAGAAAAATAAATATACACTTCTCAGTTACATAAAACCTGTCACCAATTCACTACCATATTTGGGCACTTTTAATGTCTTCAAAACCACAGTAAAAGCCAGCTATGAATCATGTTCAGATAGTTTGTAGCACCTTATTAAATCAAATTCCAGAATATCAGTATCTAAATTTTTGCAAGATAACATTATAAAATTAGAACTTGAAATTCAACATTTTAATCATTTTTTGGCTTCTTTCCATCAAGTAATGGTTTCTAAGAACAAAAATAAAACTATTATCTCTCTAATTAATTACTGTTTCATTAGAAATCCAGTTTAGGAAAGTGGAACACTCACTTTTCCATCAGTGAGATAAAATACCTGATACCTGCAACTTAAAGGAGAGGTATATGTGGTTCACAGTTTCAGAAGATTCAGCTCATCCATGGTTGGCTGACTTCAAGGCAAAAATGGCATGGTGGAAAGGCTACATGGAGGAAATCTGCTTATCCTGTTTTAGCCACAAAGCACACAGACAACAAAAAAGTTAGAGACAGGGAGAAGCAATACCCTCCATAGGCACACTCCCAGTGATCCACCACCATCAACCAGGCCACACCTCTTAACAGCACATTTAACATCAATGGATTAAACCATTGATAAGTATAGCACCATGATGATTCAATCACCTTATGAAAGCCCTACTTCTGAACACATGAGGCTTCTGCAGGACATTTTTTACGTAAACCATAGAAGAGTGGTAGTAGGTTTGAATTTCTGATAAATCTAAAGAACAACGATAATCTTAAGAAAGCCCAAGTAGATATTCTCATTGACTTTAGCTTTCATCAAATGTCAAATTACTCTTTGAGATTAATTTAAGGTTTTGAATGACTCAAATTAATATAAATTATACTGCTTTTAATTACCCATTCTTTTTCCTTCTTTGTGTGCTTTCTATTACATTGACTTTTATAATTTAGTGTACGTTTGCAGTACATAATTAGAACATTCATGGGGAAAGTTGGTACATGTACAAAACACTTCTTAATACCTTTATATCCCCTATTATTTAAAGAAAATAAAAGTGGTAAAATTTTTGGTTAAAGGTACATGGTGTTTTAGAAGACAGCATCAAATTTATGGGTTTCATGTATATATATATATGTGTGTGTGTGTGTATATACATATGTGTGTATATATATACATATATATATATGTATATATATACAAGTTTCTTCATTGTTTCTTTCTTCTTCTTTTTTTTTTCCAGGCAGGGTCTTATGAGGCAGTCCAAGTTGTCCTTAACTTGCTATGTAGTCCAGGCTGGCCTTGAACTTACAATTCCTCTGCCTCAGCCTCACATTACTGGGATTACAAGCATAGACCACCAAACCCAGCCCTTCTTTGTTCCTATATTTCTAAAATAAGAAAACTCCAACAAATTCTTCAAAAATTTTTCCTCAAATATACTGTCTCACATTACCTAAAGAAGAAACTTCGTGATTTTTGTTGATAAAACAGATTTTATTAATAGATTTAAACTGATTTAAAAATATATCTTTATGATTGGGGTTTTACCCTTAAGAGTTAGAACAATACCACATTAGAAATATTTAAGAATGAGACATGTTAAGAATACATATTATTTACATGGCACAGTTATATAGCCTATAATAAAGAAATTAAAAAATTAACCCAATTACATTCTAATATAGCTGGAATTTTGTACTATATTTTTAATGCTTCAAAAATACCTTTCAATTTTTCTTCCTGAATGCAAAGACTTGGCTGAATTCAAACTTCTTTTGGTATAATCATTTATTTTACTAATCCTCAATTTTACTAATGATGTTCCTAATATTTAGCATACTTATTAATCTCTAAACAAAGTTTAAACCTCTCATTCAGTGGTTAAGCACATGAACTTTGTAACTGAAACACACATTCAAGTCCCTGATGTGACACTTACTACTTTTAAAACCAGAGCATATTATTTAACTCCTTTGTGCCTCAGTTTCTTCACATAAATTGAATTGTAATAGAAACCACCTCACAGGGATTTTATGTTTCAAATAATTTTAGAAAAAAATTAGACTCATAAATATTTAATACAACTTTATGTGTTATAAGATTCTATTGGAAATAAGTTTTGTAAGCTATTAAATAGGATTCAAATACATAGAAAAGCCAAATAAAACATTATTGTCATAAAGGAATGATTTACACATAAGAATGGTATTTATTAATTTTGTTATTCATTCAAACATTTATTTGAAGCGTAAATATAAATTTTAATAAAAAAAACCTTCAATAAAATTCAGCAGAAGATGTGACCATGGCTGTCTTACTAAAGAATATAACTTTTAATGGGCTGGGATTTATCTTAGTGGTGCTGCCACCTGCTTTGCATGCTCAAGGTCCTGAGTTCAATCCCTGATACCCTCCCCCCGAAAAAAAGGGAAAAAAAAGAATATAATTTTTAACATTCTTGATACAATCAAAATATATCTTTATGTTATGGATAGAATTTAAATCTTCTGTTGGATTCAGTTCAAAACAAAATAGGACTTTGATATTATTAAGAGACCTTCTCATTTCAATTTTTGTAAAATTGCTTTGAAAATTTTTTTCCAAAACCAGCAAATTTAAAAATTGAACTCCATTTCTACATTTTTGAAAGAATTAACAGTGAGTTACTGGTTCTCTTACATCTTGTATTACCATTCTCATCCCTGGAACAAAATACCTAACCACCTAAGGAGACATTTATTTGGCTTATGTTTTAACAGTGTTCCACCCATAGTCAGCTGACTCCAAGGCAGAAATGGTGTGGTAAAATGGAGAAGGGAAGGAAAACTGTTCCAAAGATGACAATAAGGAAGCACAGAGAGAGAGAACACCAGGCCAAGTATATACCTACCCAGGTCATGCCCCCAGTGACCCACCTCTTTCATCCAGGCACCACCTTCTAACAGCACAATCAGCTAGGAACTCATCATTAATTCATTGAGTACAGTGCTCCTAAGATCCACTTATATTTGAAAAGCTCCATTTCTGACACATGAAACTTTTCAGAGAGATTCTTGATCTAAAACCATAACATTCCAGGATGCTAACTAAAGAAATTCTAGTGTAGCTTATTCTTCATGATGGAATGATTTCTTACTGATTCTGATGCTAAACACATTATAAGAGCAGCTTTTCTCTATGGCTTCTCTAAAGACTTGTGTACATTATAATTAACAGATGTTTAGGGAAATACTTAAACAGTTCATATTAGCATGAACAGTAGGTTACAACAAAAAATGTTTTCACTCTGGAAATAATGTAACTATACAATATTTCTGAATACTGTGGAGAATTTTGTTAAACCTCATGGTTCATGTCAGGTTCATCTCTAAATCTAGGCCTATTCATTTAACAACATCAGAAGAAAACAACAGTCATTGATGGAAAAGAATGGGATAAATATGAGCTGTGATTAAAATGCATGAATGTTTAAATTATAAAAATTAAATATGAGTGTCTTTAATTGGGCTTCTATGGCTGGCTCTATGGCCTGAATAGATTAAAATGGTTTACCTTTCTTTTATGGTTGTTTTGACTTTGAGGAAGAGACAGGGTGCCAGATCCAGAGAATAAGGTGAATGAGGCCACATCATAATGGGTTATTTTTTAAAGCTTACATTTCCTTTGAAAGGCACTTCTCAGCAGCATTCTCCATAATTCTGATCGCACCTCCTAAAAGCACTCACAAAAAGGGCTTCCCGATCTGTTTCAGAAAGTGGCAAGAAAGATAGGATAAGTCTATTTGAAAGCTATGGAAGTATTTTGAGGGGGACTAATGATGATGTTTCTTTTGCTGTAGCTTTTTTATTTAAATATTCACCATATATTTCAATTATTCTTGTATATTTAAGAATACATGTATATAATTTTCAGGAAAATACTTAGAAGTGGAATCCTGCATAAAAGAGAATTTCTGGTTTTTATTTTTTGAGGAATTGAAATACTGATCTCCATAGTGGTTGCAGTAGTTTATATTCTCACCAACAATGCAGAGAATTCCTTGCAACACAAAATATAGATAAGTTACAGAATAACACTAAAAAATTAATAGTGGGCTGGGGATTTACCTCAGTGGTTTCGGCACCTGCTGCGAAAGCACAAGGACCAGAGTTCAATCCCTGGTACCAAAAAAAAAAAAAGACAAAAAATTAATAGAAAAAGGAATTACTAGTTCTTTTCAAAAGGGAAAGGGACTGAGATATGGAAGGGTAATGGAGGACAGTGGAAAGGTATAAAAAAAAGAAAAAGAAGACTTGTTATGTACATGATGACAGAATCATTATGTACTGCAAGTATATACTAATGAAATAAAATTTATAAATAAAATATGTATTATTTCACATATTTTTGAAAGCTGACATTTGAGCAAATGCAGTGTCTCAGTTTGCTTTAAAAACTTGAAACCTAAAAGCATGAATAAAAATGAAAACTCCTGAAAAGATATAAACAATCAATAATTAAGTGTGATTTTATAAATTATGAATTAACAAGTGGGATATGTGATAAAATAATTGAGTAAATAAGATATAATTTTAAGACCCATTTCGAATTTGAGAACATCAATAGGAAACCATTTTAGTTTCATATTTTAGTTAAACACTCTAATAAGTAAAAAACCATGAGAAAGGATATTGTAGAAAATTAAAGGACAAGTCAGATGCAGATTCTGAAGACTCATACCTAAAGTTTAAACTTTAAAATTAAGAAATATGTATATACAGGTAAAATGATATAAATGTTCATTTAAAAAGAGGATAACAGTAAGAGGTATGGATTGTATCTCACTGTGGTATAAATTTGCATTGGCCTAATGATTAGTCATGTTGAATAGTTTCTTTTTAAGAATTACTGGGAAACTAATATTTCTTCTTTTGAAAAATTTTGTTTTGATACATTGTATATTTTCTGGTTACTGTGTTGTTATGAGTCCCTTATGTATTTTGATCTTTGAGTCTTTATGGGATTTGCAAATATTTTTCACCACTCCATGAGTTATCCCTTTACTTTAAAAATTATTTCTTTTGTTGTGCAGAACCTTTTTAGTTATAATTCCATTTGTCTGTCTTTGCTTTTGTTGGCTTTGCTTTGACAGTCTTATCCAGGAAATTATTGTTGAATCCTAGATTGTGAAGCTTTCTTTCTCTATTTTTTCCTAGTAGTATTAGTTTCAAATCAGAGTGACTAATATAAAAAATGATTAAGGTGAATAAATGTTGTCAAGGATGTAAATAAATAGTAATCATATACACTTAAGAGGAAGGTAGATTATTATAGCTATTATGGAAAACACTACAACAGTTTCTCAAAAAACTAAAAATAGAGCTACCGTATGATCCAGCATCCTGACTAGTGGAAGTATATTAAAAGGAATTGAAATAAATATTCCAAGGACACAATTCTACCCTCATGTCCATGGTAGTATTATTCACAAAAGGCAATATATGGAATCAACCTAAATTACCACTGAAAAATAAATAAAGGTATATAGTATATATTCACAGCATAATGGTATTCTACCTTAAAAAATAAAAGAAACTTTTTGTTTGTGACAACATGAATGGGCCTAAGGCAAATCAGATGAAATCAAATGTTCTAGACACCAAAAGAAAAAAACATAATCTTGCTCATATCTAAAATAAAAAAAATTGAACTCATAGAAGTGGAGAATAAAATGGTGGTTCCCAGAGGGTAGTAAAAGAGAGAAGAAGGGAATTTGGGGGAAGATAACTAGTCTAAAAAGAAGAAATATGATTTTTTTGAAGAAATATGATTTTGAGATTTATTGGAAAGCAGATTGACCATCCTCAGAAAAACTGTATTATATATCTGAAACAGATAAGAGTAAACTTGAGATATCTCACTACAAAAAATGACCAGAGCTGAGCATGAGGACACATTCCTGGAATCCTACTACTCTAGGAGGTTGAGGTAGGAGAATCATAAGTTCAAGACCAACCTGAGCAATTTAGAAATTTACCAAGACCCTGACTCAAAATAGTTGTCTAAAATCAAGGCTGGGGATGTAGCTAACTACAAAGACCCTGAGTTCAATAATCTGTTAATTAGTTTTGTTTAGGGATTCTAAATTGGATACATATATCAAAAGATCACATCCTAACCCATAAATATACAGTTTTGTATATCAAATAAAATATTAATTTTAAAAGAGCTATAAATGAGACCTCACTGTGACAGACTTTGCTCTAAGAAACATATTTATAGACATATATATGTGTATAAAACCATATACACATATGTATCATTTAAATCTTAACTAGAGCCCTGTATCAGTTAGAAAAAGGTAAGCTACAATAAAAATTCCTAATATTTAGTAATTTAGAGTACAAAGACATTCACTTATGATGTAACATTTCAGGTCAATAAAGATGTACTTCACACAATTATTCAAGGATTCAGGCCATGCTATTTTTAACTGGAAGTTTCTAATTGTGTCATTATCATTTTTATTTCTTTTAGCAAGAAGCCGAAATGGAATTAAGAAAATTTGGAAAAATGTATGTTCCTGAACTAGAAGTGACATAAATCACTTCCAGTGTATTCCAACAAGTTATATCCCAGCTTAGCTACAAACTGAGAGATGCGTAGTACAAAGTGAAAGAACTGTGGTGTGAATTACGGAAATGTATTATTTAAGAGGGTGGTCACATCAGAAGACTAGAGCATTCAGTGTATTACAACCACGTTAAAGATTTTACAAATCTTGTTAAAGGACTTAATTTTAAACATTCTAGAACATGATGTGAATAATTATTTCAATAATTTTATATTTCCAAATACTGTCTGGCTTTATTTAAAACAAATATTTTAGAACAGTTTTAAACTTGTAGAAAAATCCAAACAAATAGAGATAGTTCTTATATATGTCACAGTCACATGTTCTTAATGTTAACATTTTGCATTAGGGTGGTATGTTTGTCAAACTAATGATGCCCAACTTGCCAGTTTTTTTATGACCATTCTTTGGATATTTATCAAAACACTAATTCATAAGTCCTTGTTTATAATGATTTTTTCTCCTATATTATTTTCCAGATACGAGATTGCAAGAGTGAAATCAGATATTTCAGTTGGGAGGGAGATGATGATATCTTGTAATAATTTTGTGATATTAAAAAGTGAAGTGGACATATTTGACATATATTCACTTGCTAACAAACTGTTTTTATGTATCTTTTCATTACCCAAGATAATTAAGTACTAATATAAGCAGGTACTTAATTACTTGCTATTATAGAATAACAATGACTGAAGAAGAATATATAAAACTTATCAGAGCTTCTGAAACTATGTTAATTTTGCCTTTCATGGGATACAAGGTAGATTCTAGAAGGGGCAAAAGAAAAACAACAGTTTCTTGGAGAGCAGGGAATTTGTGCTCCCAGAACAGATGGAAAAATCTAGCTTAATTCTTAATTACTTATAGAGAACTTTTGATTTTACTTCCTGAATTATTTGATCTGTAGTTAACCATCATTTTTCTAGAACAGAAGCCTGTTAATATACTTACTCCTAGCAAATATGTTGTTTGTTCTTCATGTTATAAAGGAAATAAGAGAAGAGAGTTGAGATAAAATATTGTGTATGAAAATTTATTACTACTACATATAGGTCTCTTTTTCATTATATTAAAATTTAATATATTGCAAGAAACTTGGGGAGGTAATCAGTGTGGACACTTTTATAGCTAATGTACAAATATTTATTATTACTTCAATTAATGTTCATTAGACACACGATGACCATAATTTTACCAACTTTATACTCAGACAATAATACAAAACATTCACTTATAAACAATGAGGTGAAAAATAAGTACAAATAATATCAAAATTTCTCAGGATAAAAATTAATATGGTAAAACTACTGCAGATAATAAATTATGGACAAGGAGAGGATTAAACATCACATTGACTATTGCAGAAAAATGTCCCTCAATGTTTTCTAGCAGGAAATAGATTATCTGTAGAAGCCACTTGTTATTTATAGTCTCTCTTGTTCTTTCACTCTGTGTCCATTCTTCTTTTTCTGCACATCATTGCATGTGCAACAAGAAAACTGGTAACCTTGAAATGTAAATTGCTACTAATAACCACATCCTTGCCTCTTGAACTCTACTTTTTTCCTCATACACATAGCACTTACCCAAGTGGATTGATTACAAGGGCTTTTTGTATATTTATTTTCTCCTTTTCCCTTTTCACCTAAAGACTAATTTTATCTAGTTCCTTTCTTCAACTCCAATCAGTGTTATTCATGTTTTACCATAAAGTTCTAATATCCATTATACATTTATAATAAACATATATAAAATAAAAATATGTACTTTCTACCCATGCACAATAAGTAGTGCTCATGTTCAATATTTTTCAATTTAATCATAAATCAAGGTTCTCTTTGATGTTACATTCAACTATGCATATTAACAAAGATCCAACTTCAAATATTACTACCAAAATGTGAGTATGCTTCTATTTTTTCATTCTGCAATATAGTAAATTCATGAGAAAATGGGTGGAAAGAGTTTAGGAAAAGCTGGATAGAATGAAACATACCTATTACCCTAACACTCTGGGAGGCTATGGCAGGAGGATAGCAAATATAAGCCCAGTCTGGGAACTTCAGGGACCTTGAAAGAGATTGTCTCAAATGAAAAAAAAAAAAAAAAAGAAGTTTAGGACAGGGCACAGTTCTAATCAACTATATAATAAATATTATTTCATTTTCTACTGCAGAAACTAGAAAAAGCTTTTGTTTATTCTTTTAGGACATGGTTTTTATGCCTTTTTACCCTTTTTCAGGGTACTGGATATAAAAGTAAGAGTAGATAAAAAAATATATACATTTATTTTTTAAATATCTTTAAGAATATTGATATTTTAATTTTTCTCTTTCTTGTTAATATTTCCTGCTTTTTTCTTTTAATTTTGTTCATTTTTGTAAATTACAGTTTTCATTTTTTCAAATTTATTATTTTTTTCTATTTCCATTCTTTTTTGGCTCTATGCTTAGAAACTCTCCCCTCTTCTCTGAATTATAGAAAAATGCTTATCATCAGCTTCTTCTGGTGGATTATTGGCACTGTTAACATTGTTACTTTATTTTGACTTTTTTTTAGTACTGCATGAGAATAAATCTTTTTAATTTTCTAGTTAAATTTTCAAACATTAGCATATAAAGTATCTTTACCATTCATTTTTATCCCTTTGTTTTTGAATTTGTTTATTGCAATCAAGTTTTTCAGACACTATTTCATAATATTTAAGACTATTACAGACTATTTAGTCTGTGCCCTGCTGTAGCACTATTGATCTGTTTTTATGTACTTGTTCTCCTTTTTCTGTCAATATTATCTTCTCTGCACTTTTTATTTATGGCTTTATCCCTTGAAGTTCTCCACTTGTACATTCATACATTTATTCATTTATGAACACCCACTATATACCACACACTGTTTGGAATACTGAGAGACACAGAAGAAAGCTTCATGCCCTAAGGTTTAAACATACACAGAGGAATGAAGAATTATCATGGGTTTATATATACAATTGATCCATGAATTATTTTTTATAACTCCTTTGGCTCTTTTATCATTTTTCTTACTAATTACATTAATTATGGTTCGCTAGAGAAATAAAATTGATAGAATATTATATGTATAGCTATATATTATATATAATAATATATAATATATAGTTATGCTATACAAGAAAATTTGTTAGCTGGGCTTATGGGATCGGATGCAGGAGAGACAGCAATGTCCATCTGTGTGCTAGGTAGCCTGAGTAAGAGGCTGAAAGCAGTAGAACAAAAGAGATCAAGTGTACAACATAAATCCAACACAGTAGGCTGCTCTAAGTCTGCGTTGTAAGGCTGAAGAAACTGGAATTTGATGTTCATAAGTGACAGCAGCAAAAGATGCAAAACTCAAGCAGAATGGACTCTTCATTATGCAGGCCAACTTCCATTTCTTTGCATATTATTTAACCCAGGCTACAAGCCTATTGCATGGTGCCACTCAAAATTGAGATGAGTCTGCCCACTCAGTTTGCTGGTCTACATGCCAATCATCTCTTGAAACAGCCCACAGATAAACCCAGAAGTGTGCTTTACTAATCTGCTACACATTTCTTATTCTAATTAAGATGATATATAATGATTAGTGCTCCCAATCCACCTTTTGCAAAGTTATATTAGACATATTTTCTTAAACCATACTTAAATTCCAAATACATTAGCAAGTTCATAAATATGCCTGACATGATACAACTATCCTACATGTAAAGAGAAATGCACCAATTTCCCCATAATATAAGACACAGTGGGCCAGGGATTTAGCTCAGGGGTTTCACCGTCCTTTGGCGCAAGGACCGGAGTTCGATTCCCAATTCCAAAAAGTAAAGAAAGCATAATTTTTCTTTCAGTGATCCTTACTCGTCTTCTGGTATTACCAAATGTAAATATTACATGGATTTTAAAGTACTTAACTACTTGTTGTATTAACTAATGTTATTCTTTAATTAATTTGTTATGAATTTTCACTCCATTTTTTCATAGAAGAAAAAAATATTTTTTTCAAGAAGAAAAAATATTTTAAAATATTTTCCTTCTTAAGATCTATTTATATTACATTGAAATAAAGTTTTTCCAAAAAATACTTATCTATTTATATTAAATTTATTAATATTATGCTATATGCTTTAGGAATACAAAGAAAAACAAAGACATCTCCTTTTTATGTGTATGTATGCAAAAGCACATTAACACAATGGGAATAAAATACTCGGTGACAACAATTCTCATTGTTTTAACTGGTCACATGGTCATAGCTGCTATTTATAATTATGCCCATTTTGTGTTCCTGTTGTGTTCAACAAGCACATAGATGGTTCTTGGTCCTTTACTTGGCAGGGCAATCATGCTTTCATTCCTAGATTTGGGGCCATTTGAAATCCTCCCTGGATAGTGCCATAGTTTTCAGAGAAGAGGTCTTTGATTTTTTTTGTTAGGTAGATTCCTAGGTATTTCAGGTTTTTGGATGCTATTGTGAAAGGAATTATTTGCCCTATTTCTCTCTCAGTGAGTCTGTCATTCTTGTAGAGGAAAGCTATTGATTTTTGTGTGTTGACCTTGTAACCAGCTACTTGACTGAATTTGGTTATTAAGTCTAG
>NW_004624748.1:18716676-18738699 GCF_000247695.1 Heterocephalus glaber
TTCGATGGAGTTTTTCATGTCCTGGAAATCTATTTGCATCTGTTTTATGGATTCCATTTGTTTCCTATGTTGGGATTCCATCATGTTCCTGAGCTACTCTTTAGATTTATTAATCATGTCTTGCACTAGGGGTACAATTTCTCCTGTTATCTGAGAAATTATTTCTGATTTCATTTTTCCAGATCCCCTTTTGTTGTCAGTTCAGTGGGTCCAGGTGGTTGAGTATCAGAGTGCTCCATCTCATTTCCCTTTGAGGTTGCTGTAGGTGATCTGGGAGTCTGGTTTTGAGACTTATTTACATGTTTTCTCATTTCAACTGGGGGAGGGCTGTTGGCACCTGCACGGATTATGTCCTCTGAGCTGGGAGAGGTGGGACAGGGGCCAGGAGCAGCGGTAGACATAGTGGCCCAAAAGCCCTTTCCTGTGGGCTGGGAGCACCAGGAGGGATGGTGGCTGGGAAGCCCCTTCCTCTGGACCAGGGGCAGTAGGATGGTGGCTCAGAAGCCCCTACCTCTGCACTGGGAGCAATGGGACTCAGTACTGTGGTCTGGTGGTCCAGTGTCCTCTGGCTCTTTGTAGTGTGGAACCAGGTGATTGTACAGAGGAGCAGGGGGTGGTGGGGTCCAGTGGTTGGTTGCCGGGGTGTGGGCTGATTCGGCATCTTCCTTGCAACTCAAGACCTCGGCAGGCCATGCACAGACCTCTCCCATTGACCTTATAACATGAGTATGTTAATACTAGGATATGCCTCAAGGGATCTTCTAACTTCAAATATATTCTTTCTTACCTCCATTGTGTATGATTAGTCTAATTTCTCCTTAGTAGTCTGGATCTGTCACACCTGCTAATACTATAAATCCTTTTTTAGCCTGTTGACACAGAGACACGAATAGCTCAAACTGCCTTAGAGTCCAGTTCAACGAAATCATTTTTGAACCTCCTGGTGGAAACCTTCCCTCCTCTGAAACTGAGGCATCTATGATCACAGTATAAAGTAAAGGGAAAAGTAATAAAAACTTTCACTGGTGGGTCCCTAGTGGTAATGGTAAGTTGTAACCATTCTCATTTCTATCCCTCAATTCCTGGATCTCTGAATTCTGGATGCAGGAGAAAGAATACCACATATTGGATGCTGACTGAAGCATATACAGGCCTCTGGACAATCTTTGCTCCATTCCTGCAAGGCATCACCATCTATCTACCTGGCACAGTGACTGCATCTTCACAAAGCTATTCAACTCTTCTGTGAATTCAGCTGTTCTAGATAGTGGGGGAATATGGTAAGACTAGTAAAATTTCCATGAGCAGGAGACAATTGGCACAATTTTTTGTCTGTGAAGTGTATTTCTTGGTTAGAAGCAATGCTATGTGAAATACTATGATGAGGGATGAGATATTCTGTAGTATCACAGACAGTAATTTTGGCCAAAATATTACATGAAGGAAAGGGAAATCCATACCAAGAATAATTGTGTCTTCTAGTAAGGACAAATCACTGCCATTTCCAGGATAAAAATGATCTGATATAATCCGCCTACTACCACCAGGTTTTAGGCTGATTACTCTGGGTAATGGTGTAATATAGGCAACTTTGTGTTGGCCTCTGCTACTGGAAGATTGGGCATTCATTAGTAGTTTTAGCCAGGTCAGCTTTGGTTAGTGAAAGTCCATGTTGCTGGGCCCATGCCGTAGTCTTAACTTTAGCATGCTTTAATGTTTCCTGAGTTTCTACAGCTGGATCAATTACTCCACCATTATTAATCTCATTGTGCTGCAAAGTCTCAGGACAGGGACAAAATGTAGACCATATATATACATAATTTTTTTGAAGGAATGTAGCATTCAAAGCCTCCAGTCAAATGTCCAACAGAGTCTTCATTGTCTAATAAAGTTCTCTGAGCCTGGCTTTTACTGCCCCAAATCCTATCAGCATTCTGGTCTTCTGATCACTGACTGGAATCATTCATAATCCTCTGCTCATAGCATTCTCAGGCATCTCTAAAGTTTTCTGAATTCCTTTAACAAACCAGCACCGAAAGTTTCTGAATCACAGGGACAGGTACAGTCACACAATGACTCCATTACTCTGGCACCAGGTTTTTGTGTTAGGTAGTGCTTTCAGGAGGAATAGAATTGATATAATATTCATATACTGAAAGGGAATTATTTAGGTAGGCTTCCATGATCGAAGACAGGAGAGATCACAATGACCACAACAGCCATCATAGTGTAAGAGAAATAGAGGTTCCAGTAGCTGCTGGATCTAAGAATCTAGAAGCCACAGAATAAGATGGATCAAGGACACAGCATTCAATCTGAGACCAAGGGTTTTGATAATTCCGTGGAGTCACTGGTCTGAGTTCCTGAAAGTCACAAGAAACTCAAGTTTGATGACCACAAGTAATATAACAAAAAGAGTGCCTATTCTAGTAGTGTGGAACTCTTTAAAAGTCATGTCAAATTCCCTTATTTCCATTTTATTTCTTTTAGGCTATAAGCTTATTAGATAGTGCCATGTACAACCAGGGTGTCTTCTCCTATCGCTTTGTTGGCCTACATGCCAATCATCTCTGTATTTAACCCACAAACATATCCAGAAGCGTGCTTTACTAATCTCCCAGTGTTTCCAGTTAAATTGACCTGTGATTGTTGGTAACACTAATTATTGTATCACATTATATGTATATCTACTTGACTATTTTTTGTTAGTATTATGTTATCAACATATTAAAAAGAAATATGTAAAATGTATAGTCCTATGTCTTAAACTTAGCTAAATACACATTTGGTCAAGCAGCTCTGCCTGAAGTAAAAATATCACTACTCACCGGTCAAAAAATGCTATCTGAAAGATTAATGAATACTGTATTTGTCCTCAATTTCATCCTTGAATCATCAGTTTTTGTTAACTCCTGAAATACTCAGTTTGCTTGTTTTTATTACCAATATGATCTATTTCCATGTCCTTTTGCTTCCTAACTAAATTACTAAATAATATTTTAAATAAAAACTGGATCTTCTCTCTCTCCAATCCTCCCCATTCTCTATGTGAAACCAAATAAATTTCTAGAATACAAATCTGGTAAAGTCATTGTACTCAGTAAGAAGTTTAAAACATGTAAGTACCATCCACAGTAGATACTGAATTTATAAATAACAACTTTGAATTTTCCTTTGCTTTTATCATCCATGACTTTTAGATAAAAATGATGTCCAACTTCAAGGTATGGCCCATTGCTAAGACACTTTTAACGGATCTCTGAAGTAAAAAAATATATCCATCAAACAATTAAGTGTGACCTTCTTTTTACACTTACGCTGGTGGTGCCACTGTTGGGTAACTCTTCCCATAGGTTCAATTTAAGCCAGTAGCAATAACCTGTTTCAAGAATCATTTTATTCACTGATTCACAAAGTTATTTTTTTTAAATAACTACTTCAGAAGTTCTCTTAAGAATGCCCTTGAAAAAGCAATACAAAATACTAATTTTATTAAATCTTGACACTTGAATACATCTCTTTTATTCTTTGTAAAAAGTGAAAGTAAATGTGGAGAATCATTCTTGCTGCATACCAATTGACAGCTGTCTTGAGGAAAACACAGAGGTGTTTATTTGCATTTTGAGCTGAAATACCCACTTTTTCATTGGATATCATTTTGATCTAAAAAAGGGACACATGGCTAATCTATCCAGACAGGTATTTGTCAAACATTTTCTCAAAAGGAACAAAGATATTCACTCCAAGGAAAACAATGACCAGAATCTAACAGCAACTTTTAAATGTGTACTTTTAATTGAAATTTAGAATTTCTAAAATTTTACATATGCCAGATTTTCTCATAAGGACTTTACAAAAAATGAGTTATAGTAATGATTTTTTATTCTATGTTGAAAAGTATGAATTATGGCAAATCTACATAACTCAGTTCAATAATATTTAATAAATATTTAATACTTTTTAAGTTTGAAGTTTTACTGTGAAGGCTTTTGACCTATGCTATTCAACTAAACTAAAACTCTTTGGGGCCATCAATCTTTTCAAAAGAATGTAAAGTATTACTAAACTCAAAATATTTGAGAACCACTGGTCTATAAACTGAATGCAAGTTCTTTAGATAGTAAATATAGTACTTAAATATAAGCATCAGCTTTTGGTTTTAGACATTTCAAGAACAGTTATCTGTAGATACTAAATAAACCATGTCTTGAAATTGCCTCATCCCTACATGTCTGTGTCTAATTAGTTATGGTGGTCTACCATCATGCAAGGTCTTTCCCTTTCTTCCTCTGATACACTTCTATTTATAATACAGAAAAAATGTCCGTAAGTGTGTTTCCTCTATCCACACAACTATAAAATCATTTAACCATCAGACATTTCTGCAATACACTGTTTTCAAGGCCTTTTTATTGATAAATATTAGTGAATTGTAAACAATTTGAAAACCTAGTTTGTTATTTTTTTTCATTTTCTTTTTTACCTAATGCTAGAATATTTAGTAAACATATAATGATTTTTAAAGCTACTGAATTTCATTGTCAAATCCTTTCCAGAGCTGATATTGAACATTTAACATTTCTTTAAATAACAAAAAACAATACTAGAATATTCAAACATGACAGCACCATTAATCCTGTTGTTTTGAGGTTATATTAGACCTAACTTGTTTTTATTATGGATAATACTGGTTTCATTAAAAATATATGTGTTTGATATGGAGTATACTGAGTTTCTCAGTACTTGGTACAGTACAGAGAAGTGCTACTTTATCTTTTTTCCAATCATAGAAATCAAGTATTATACAAATCTTCACCAATGTGCACACTCTTTTGTTCTTACAAAAATAAGAATATTAAAATTGCTGAGTTTACATGGAAGACTTCTTTTTCTAAGATGGAAAAATAGCTCACAGTGAACTTGAGATATATTTACATAGAAGTATATATAATATAATATATATGTGCACATGATTATTCATAATGTTGACAGTGTCAAATCACTGGTGTACATGCAAGTTGTCCTTTTCCAGCTACATAAAGTTTATAACTTTTGTTATTATTAAATGATACAGAAAAAATCATTTTGATCCTGTCTAATATTTGTCCACATTTCGTCTAGAAGTCTCTTGACTTTTCTCTGGTGAATGCTCCTTACTCATTCTGTTTCTGAAGAACTGTTGAGATGGGTTCACATTTAAATTCTGAAATCCATGACACAGGACTGGTTCATTCAAAAACCAACTGGTTAATAGCAGTGATTCAGGGATAGCCACAAAGAATCCTACACACTTCAAGCCAAACTAAGAAGAATCTTACAGAAACTGAAATTAAATATTGGGACAAAGATTCACATTTTCCACTGCAGTTGACAAAATGCAGGGATAGTAGCCTGACACTTTTGACACCATTTGCTGAGGGTTTGGCTATGAGTCATGCCAAAGAGAAGTAAACTAAGCCATGTCACGAATAAAAATTGAATTTTAATAAATTATCTCAACCCCCTTTATCCAATCATTCTTGAACCCAAAGCAATCACTGGACTCTCTCTGACCACAGGGGGCAATACGTTATTTTATTTCTTAACAGGTAGTTTGTGCTGGATTTCTATTCTTTATCATATATCACTGACATAGTAAAATAAACTACTTTCAGGTCAGTCTTGCCAGAAATATATCACAAAACAGACAGATGAGTTCATAATATATATCATTAATCTATTAAAGACATCATTAATTATATTTAGACAAATATCATAACTGAAGTAAAATATTCAGTTTTTATAATATAGACAAGCAAAATGTATTAACCTATTTTCTTCTAAGATAACCTCATGTACAATTCAGGAACAAAAATAAGTGTCAATTAATTAAAATACAAATTAAAATTAAATTACAATGGAATTCCTAATTATTTTTAGTGTGTCTATTTTATACTAACGAGAAAAACAATTTTGGTACAGTGTACCATTAGCGGTTAAATTTTCTAAGTAATAAAGAAAAAGAATCATGTAAAAATAATCAAATAAGACCATGTGTCTTTATTAATTTTTGTTTTTCTGAGCTCTAAAGTAAAAGTACTAAAAATACTTTCTAGAATTTTGCAATAAATTATACAAATGTGATATAGTAAGTAGATTCAAATCTAATTTTTGTCTTTGTTATTATACATTGATTTTAAAATGTATGAATCTCTGGTTATCATTTTAATCACCAGCTTCTCTAAAATATATTGAATCACAATTGTACAAAGTTGGGCAAGAAAAACACTGGTATTGCACTTATGAAAATGCTTTCTTTAAAAAAATTATATACCAAAACAAAATCAATGAAGGCTGCTTCCCAACTTTTTCCCCACTTTTAAAATAGCTACTAGTTCTACAACTGAAAAAATATAGGTAAATTTACTTCATTAATAATGGTAAAATGTCAGATATTTCATTCTGAAAAAATTATACACTATGTAAATGGTAGCATATAAACATTGTACCCTACTTTGGAACACATTTAATAAACTCTCAGAAATTTAAACAGGATTTAAAAATATTTTTTCTTTTAACAAAGGATTATAAAAATTATACAATTTTAAATACTAGGTAAATTTCACATAACATATAATTAGCAACTTTAAAATATGCAACTCATTAGTATTTAGTGTATTCACAAGTTTGTGCAATCCGCAGGACATTTAAATTCACAACATTATCATTACTTGGTAAAAGAATGGTATGCTAGTTAGGTAATCATCCTCACTCCACATTCCTCACCCCAGTAACAAGTACTCTGCTTTCTTTCTGTACAGTTTGCCCATTTGGGACATTTTATATAAAAGGTATCACAAAATATGCTAATTTTGTCATCTGACTTTTTTCGCAGAGTACAACATTTTCAAAGTTCATCCAAGTTATATTCTTTATCAGTCTTTTAATGCTGAATATTCTAGGTATTTATATACTGTTGGTGGACATTTAGGTTGCTTCTATCATTATAAATAATGGTGTTATACATATTTGTGTTTAAATTACTATGTGGACATAATTCATTTTTTCCTTGGCTATTCAGATAGGAGTGGAATTTCTGTTTTTTCCACATGGAAATTCCATATTTAACTTTTTGAAAAACACCAGATTGGTTTCCATTGTGGTAAAATCATTTTACCTTTTTACCACCAATGCTCGAGTATTTCTGTCTCTCTGTACCTTTGCCAACATTAATTATACATTTTGTTAATTGAATACATTACAGTAGCATGAAGTGATATCACTGACTGAAATCATAATTTTAGTATCACTAGTAACCAAGAAAGTTAAAATATCTTCTCGTGAGCTTGCTGGCCATTTGCATTATCCCTTTTGAGAAATATCCACTAAAGTCCTTTGCTGGTGTTTGCATTTTATTGTTGAATTATAATAGTTATTTATATATTTTAGACAGTAAGTACTTAAATATATGATTTTAGCATATTATCTCTCATTCTCCAGGTTGTGTTTACAGATACTTGATATTTTGTGGGGCAAATTTTTAAAAACATTTTAAGAAATGAAGTTTTGTTATTGATACTTATAGTGTCAAAACAGATGATCCATTGGCAAATCAGAGATCATAGAGATTTACCTCATATTTTCTTCTAAGGATATTCACAATCATGTCTACAAATGCAGTTTTATTTCATCCTTTCCAAATTGGGAACATTTTTCTTTTTCCTACCTTGTTTCTTTGCTAGGGTTTCCAATACAGAGCAGTGGTGGGCATTTTGTCTCATACCTGATCAGAAGGTGAAACCTTTCATTCTTATTATGAAAAATAAAACTACTGTGAAATTTTCATTTATGCCCTTTTTCACGCAGGAAACTTACTTATATTCTTAGTTTTCTTGGACTTTTAAGCAAGAAAGGGGTTTGTCAAATTTTTTTCAGCATCTTTTGAGATGATTGTGCACTGTTTTTCCATTTCCTTTTTCTTTTTAATATAATATAGTATATTGGATGATTTTTTTGAGTTGAACTAACCTTCAATTGCTGGAATTAAGCTACTTGGTTATAATGTTTAGATCTTTAATGGTTCTTTAGATTCAGATTGCTAGGTTATTTGTTGCTGTTGTGAATTTTTATAGCTATATTCACGAATTAAACTGGGCTTCTATATTCTTCAGATTCTTTGATCTTTTTTATCAAAGTTATTCTAGTCTAGTACCTATTCATGAAGTACTCCCACTTTTTTTTTGTATTAAATTCTTTTATTGGTACATTGTAGGTATACAACACAATTACATTTCTCATTGGGAATTGTACCTTTATATAATGCATCTTGGTTCTTATTTTTTCCCCATTCCTAGCCCTCCCTTCATGCCCTCCACCCTTCCCTATTTACAAAGACTTTATTTCCATTTTTTCCATTTCTCATCATTTTTTCCTTTCCCTTCTTTCCTTTCCCCTGCCCCTCCCACTACCCCTTTGGACCTTTTCTTCCTATTTTACATTATTTATTATTCATTCTAATCATTGGTACATTTTAAGTATACAATATAATGACATTCATCATTGGAAATTTGCACCTTTACATAGTCTCTCTTGGTTCTTATTTGTCACCTTTGCCCAGCCCTCCCTTCAACCCCTCCATTCCTCCCTATTTACAAAGATTTTGTTCCTATTTTTCCAGTTTCTCATATTAATCCCATTCCCTTCTATCCTTTCCCCTAACCCTCCTACTTGCTTCCCCTTTGCCCCTAGTACTCCCACTTTTTACATTTATTTGAAAAAGTTTGAAAACTCTTTGAATTAGCTGATTCTTTCAATATGTGCTAAGATTCAAGAGACTTTTCCTTCCTGAGAATTTTTTTATTGCTGATGTAATTTTTTAATTTGCTATAGGAAGAAACCAGATATAGTCCTCCAGGCACACTTTCTCTAGTTAGGATCCACCTCCTAATATCCCATTTAAGTATAAACTCATTAATGGGTTACCTATTGGGAAGGTTAGTGCTCTCACAATCCAAGCACTCTAGAGGAGTCTCTTAGTCTAATGAAATTAGTCATCAGTATTAACTAAGTATAATAAGTATAATAAGGAAAATTTATAAAAGATTTCAAAAAACAATAATCACAAATTGGAAAAAAACTGACAAATATTTCCTTATTTTACAGCCTTCACAATTTCCTATAAGAGCAAAGTCATCCAATAAATATAAAATGCCCACATTTCAAGGAAAAAACATGAAACGAGTGAAATTAACTTGATAATATACTTTATTTAATACAAATATACAAAATATACCTCAAAATTTAAAAGAATTATTGTCTTAGTTTACAATCTTTTCATCATACTGTCTTCAAAATTTAGTGTGGATTTAACCTTATGGTGTCTCAGTTTTCATGGGTCCCTTTTCAGTTACTCAATGGTCACATGTGGCTGAATCTCCATATTTTTCCAAAGCTCAGTATTTGAAAATCCCAATGAATTTGAAAGACAACTATTTAAACTAATAATTTAATTTTGTAAGAATTTGGAAAGTCAAAGGGACATTTCTTAAATTGCAAATTTATTTAATTAAACAAGCTTTCTCTTGCAATCTGAAGATTTCAAATAGGGAGGATATTGCTATTTTCAATTTTAGGTTTTTTCCAAAATTTGTTTTTTAATAAAATAAATTCCATTATGGGCTAATAACGTGAGAGATTTGCTAGCCTCCTCTGACTTCATGTCACATCTTAAGTAACAGATGAATATTTCAAAAAACACTGGGTGGAATAGTAGTCCAAGTGTAAAGTAGTCTTATCTCAGCTTCTTGCACTAATTATCCACCCAAACCCTATGCCATTTAGAAACTTTTAAAACTGTCCAGTAAAACCTTCTCAAAGATCTAATTTAGATAATAAATCTAAACCAGTGGTAAATTTTCAGGTTATAAAAACATAACTGTATATTTATTAATGAGTGTAAATAATTTCTGCATATAACCTAATGAGGAAACTAGAAAGTAGAAGGTCTTTAAAATGCTGAGGGTTATAAATTAATACATTAATAATGCATAACTTGTTTTTAATATGTGACATTTTATATTTAAGCAAATTTTATTCAAAAAACATTCTTACAGAATCTTTTCCTTCTTATTTTAATGAGATGAAAAAATATTATTTTATAAAAACAAGAAGAAATTTTAAAATAGTGAATTAAATTTTTACCAAAACTAAAAACAAAGGAAGGGCCAGAGTTTAGCTCAGTGGTTCCACCACCTGCTTTGCAAGTGCAAGCTCCTGAGTTCGATTCCTGGTACCAAAAAAAGAAAAATAATAATAATAGTTTGGGATTTAGCTTAGTGGTTCTGTCGCTTGCCTCACAAGTGCAAGGTTCTGAGTTCAGTCCCTGGTACCCCCCCCCAAAAAAAATATTCTTAGGTCCTCTAAAAACAAAGGAAATTACTTTATTAGAATTTCTCAATCTTTAGAAGCACAAAACCTACAATTACTTGATATTCCAAAACAATTGTTTTCAAGATCTAATTACACATCCTAAAGAGAAAAAATGTTTCTTTTTCAAAATATCCTTGAACTTTGAAACAATAATTCACTTTGTAAATCTCCAAGAGAAGATAATCATGGAACAACCCTTATTAGTTGAACCTCTAGGAAATTCCATGAATACACTGATTATCTAAACTAACACGTGTGAAAAGAACCTGGAAAAACAGCCTTTTTCTTTAAAGAATTGAGAATACTTTATTTTTATGTTTTCTCAAGTATGAAATGGATTTATATAATTTTTACACTCATATATAGACATATCTAGATATAAAATATTTTAAAAACAGTTTTAGTTATTTTTAAATGTTTAGATCATATGTACCAAACAAAAATAATCTTGCAGTTTTTACAGTGACTTTAAAAAGCACTAAAATAAATAAAAATACTGAGCAGAAAACAGGCTACCCATGTTTAAAATAAAATTTCAACATTTAGGTTATTTTTATATACAGATCATTTAACAGATATTTCTTCAGTATTCCCATCTAACATTCTTTTCTTCTGTTTATGTTGTGTTTAGATTTGTTCCATCTGGGCAGTTCAAAGGCCAATTTCATCAAGTTTTTGATGAATAGTCAGTATAATTTTGAAGAAAGCCTCCATATAATTAAGTTGAGTATTTATATTCCCCTGGTACATTATATAAGTTCAAAGATAAAAGTGTTCATATATAAAATTTTAATTGCTAAACAATATTCAAATATTCATGTATCTTTAGGAATGTCACCATGTTTTAATAACTAACCAATAAAATTGGAACAAGTATTTTTTGACCTACTTGGAATATTTTCCTCCAACAAACTAACCAAAATAGAACATGCAATTATAGTGATCTTTTCAGAACAGAAAAAACATTCACAATCTCAGAAAATGGTTTCAAACACATGGGGTTCCATCTGCTACCTGCTCCACTTTTAAAGTGCAAAACCCAAATCATGATGGAGTCAGTAAGTTACATTCAGAATCTGAGAGGAGCCCATATCAACCTATTATGCAAGAAGAAGGCAGATTTTTTCATAGAACAAGAATAGTACTTCCTGATGCTCTCCTCTCTGATGAACAACAACAACAAAATCCCTGCTCTAACTGCTTGCCAGTATTTAAGTATATATAAATTTATTACTTTAGGATAAAACATCAATATTCTAGGAAATACCTGCAAAAATAGTAATTATCTGAAATATTCACTTAATAATGTACTTATTACTTTTAAAGTCAGGCTAGCATAGTGATTCTTTAAAATTAAGAACTCCAGTTCTTTGAGATACATGAGGTATAGCTATTCAATTTTACTATTAGAATTTTAAACTAATAAACATATAAGTATGTATTAATTAATTTAAAATTTGAAATAATCCTTACATATTAACATAAATACTGTATTTTAATGAAAATATGCATTTTGCAAAATAATAGACTAATTATAATTTTAAAGTTTTGTAACTATCTTTAATGATTAAAGAAGATAGCTGGATTATCCTATAAGCTCTGAATTCAACTTATTTTAGTTATTTTGCATCCTATATCATCTGGAAAACTATATCAAACAATTTTAGCATTATATAACTACCATAAAAATAGTTCTGAGTGAATGGACATACCCTAGAAGTATTGTCTGGGCATTCCTCACATACACTAGACTCTTCTATACCATACATCAAGTCAAAATGTTGGCCAAAGAGACAGTTAAAAAATTTCTAGGGGAAAGAGAATACATATATAAATATTTGGAGAACTGAGGCTAGACAGAAAATTTTGGAGATATCACTGAGCAGCGAGGAAGATGTATTGAGAATGGAAGTTAAGCAAAGCCTCTCAGCCAAGTAATTTTTAATTTTCTGAATTTGTTCCATGAGACATAAATTACTGAAAAGTAGTGCTTCAATTTTGTTTTTATTAGGTTCACTTTTTACACTGAAATTAAAGCCTTTTCCTAAATTCAATAGTATCAGCACTAGAGAAAATACTGATTGCAAAATATGACTACGTCTTACAGCATGCATTCATTTCTCTTCTATTAAATTTCATCACTTTTCAGAACATGGCAAAGCAGTGACATAAAGGTATGAGTCCAGCTGTGAATAATTATCTTCCTCTTTGATAAAAATAATCCACTCTAAACCTCAGAAGGTATAAAGGTTGAAACAAAATAAGTCAATCACTGAGCATCAGAAACCTTATATTTCAACACCTTTACCAGTTTCTTTTATACTTTCTTTATCTACTACTTCTCTATGTGGAAAAGAACTATAAATTTAGATACCTTGTCAGGATATCTAAAGTATACATTATAGATAATATATGAATTTTATATTCATATATTATACTTTTTGAATATAATTTTATTTGGTTGTAACAAGAGTAATTATGACAGGTATGACTCCTAACTTTTGAAACAAAGTCTAAAACCTTGAATATTTATCATACATGAAAATGTAATGTAATCACTGATTTCTATAGAATTCTATAACACATTGTAGGTTTTTTAAAAGATTTAGATTTAATACTTTGAAATAATTTTAAAACTTACCTTATACATACACTTCAATCTTATACTTTTAATTGAATGTCAGAGTAAAAAAAAAGGAAGAATACCATAAAAAGTGTTTGACATGTCATTTTAAGAACTGACATGCAATGTCAGTTGCAGTTCTATTTTTATTGCAGTCCAATGTCAGTCCTATTGTTCTTCAAAATTTAAATTAAATAAAAATATAAGATAGGTTGTAAAATGCCAAGAACACAATATATTAAAAGATAAAATATAAAGATAATTAGCTATTAAATACAGAATTTCTTGAATAAATGCAAGTCCAGAAATTGAAAAATGAATTGCTATGATCAAATAAATATGCCATAAGGATTTTGTACAGTTATACAATAGAAATTGGACTTGTCAGAACACTTAAATTTTGTTCCTATATTTCCAGATATGATGGAGTCAAATATTGCTCTATAATTTTTTGATTGTTCTTTCAAGACAAATCCAACTAGTGTGTTGCCAGGAGGGTAAGATCTCTATCATCCATCCAAATGTCCTCAGCTTATGTGGTCTCTGAGATCTTTAAGGCCACACAAGAGAGACATTTCCCCCATAGGTTGTACTTCTATTTTACAGCTATGGGAAAAAAATAAGACTCCAGAGGAAGGTGTATGCCTTTGTAAGAAGAAATATGGTCATAGAGTTCTCTCCATCATCAGGTGAAGGAATACAGTGCATGTGGGCAATTACAAAGTAAATTTCTGCAGAAACTCAGGGCTGCCACAGGGTGACAAACAATCACCCTACTTGTTCCTTAGGTTTACTGGACCCTAGACAGCAGTCCAGGTTCTGGTTATTACTTAAACTTTACTCTGAGGTGAGAAAACATTTAATACAGTTATCACAGTTTGTATATTTGTGCAGAATAAGATGAAATCTTTCTGAAGATTTTTGATAAAGAAAATCTACCATGATTTATACATGATTGATAGCAAAACTGAATGTAAGTTGATAATTTAAAATAGAGCTAGAGATGAACTTGGCTGGTGTCTGACTTTATCAAAGTTTTTATGATGTAACTTCAACTCAAAAGTTTAATATTTCTATTACCCCTACATTTCTTAACACTACAGTTTGGGGATGCATGATTCTTTGTTGTATAAAAGCAAAACTGAATGATGTTCTTTTCTTTCCTATGTTTTGGAACTTAGCAGAAAATGCTGAAATAATACCACCACTTTAGTGCTTCCATTTAATCACCAGTCTTTTACTCCTTCCCATATATTTCACATATGGTGTTCCAAATTTTAGCAGCAACAGAGCAGGTCACATATAATTAAAACAGGTGTTCGTGAATAAAACCAAATAAAATGGTAACAGCTCTTAGATTTTGCAACAGAATAGTTCCTAATGTTGAATTTTCCAAGCAGCTATGCAGTTTGCTCTTAAGCAGGCAAACACATGAAATCCAAACATCAGTGGAGAGTGTTGCTGTCTATCAGACTTTGTAAATGACAATTACATACTTATATTATCAGCAATGTATTAATTTCCATATATTTCATAATATTATATATTATTGAATCCCCCGTTACAGAAGATTGTTATTATCCTTATTTCTAGACAAAAATGAAAGTGTCAAAATATTTTTTAAACTAATAAAAGCCAAGCTTACATATAAGCTCAAGTCTTTTTATTGGTACTCCTATGAATGTTTATTCACCAACTTCTCCACTAGAGTTGTGTTGACAAAGAATTCAATTGCAAGTCATTGTGAATACAAAATACACTCCTAATGAAGGTTTATTGATGTTTGAAAGAGCTGTAAATAAAAATTAACATTAAAAAAATAGAAAAAAAATGAACTCACAAAGTAATCTTCCTAAAATAGCTGCTTTGGCAATATGATTGTTTTAATTGACATATTATCTTTAGCATATGTTTACCATTCATATTTCTTGTTTTGTAAATGATTGACTATTAGCCATGTGTCTCCAATAACCTTAAAATCTCCTAGAGGTTGTATGTTTTCATTATTTTCCCAAAGCCTTTAGCTTGATGAGTATATAGCAATGCCTCACTTTTCTAACAAAATCATCAAAAATTAAAGCTTGATATGGAAAATAGCATATTCAGAATAATACATAAAACAACAAATATTTCATCACTAGAATGTAATTAATAAGTGAGATAATTTAGCAATATTCTTTCACATAGATTTATACAAAAAGAAGCATTTATTGGGTCTTTCTCTGCTTTGGGGATCAAGGTATTGCTTGCTTCCAGGAATGAATTGGGAGTATTGCTTCCATTTCAATTTTATTGAAGAGTTTAAACAGTAGTGGCAAAAGTTCTTTTCCAAATGTCTTATAGAATTCACCAGTGAAGGTATCAGGACCCGGGCTTTTCTTTATTGTTAAAATTTTAATTATGTTTTCAATTTCATTGATTGATATTCGGTTGTTTAGAATTTTTAGGTCTTCTTCATTCAACTTTAGTATTTCATATGTACAAAACTATCCATTCCTTCTGTGTTTTTCCTCTTATTGGTGTGTAGTTTCTCAAAGTAAATACTGATGATCCTCAGGATTTCTGTTGGGTCCATTGCAATTTCACCCTTTTTATTCCTAATCACATAGATTTTGATCTTTTCCCTCTTTTTTTTTTGATAAGGTTTGACTAAAGGTTTTTCAATTTTGTTTATTCTTTTGAAGAACAAACTCTTTGCTTCATTGATGGCTTATGTTCTTGTTTTAGACTCCATTACATTAATTTCTGCTTTTATCTTTATAATTTCCTCCCTTTGTGAGGATTGGGTTTGTCCTTCTCTTCTTTTTCTAGAAACTTAGGTTCAGTATCAGGTTGTTTATTTGAGTTTGCTTTGTTTTGCTAATATGATTATTCACTGCTATGAATTTCCCTTGTACAACTGCCCTCACTGTGTCCCATAGACTTTGATATGTTGTATTGGAATTGTCATTTAATTGTAGGAACTGTCTGATTTCTTCTTCAATTTCCTCTGTGACCCATTACTTATTCAGAACTCTGTTGTTCAGCTTCCATGTGCTTATGAAATTCTTGCAGTTTCTTTTGCTACTGATCTCCAATTTCATCTCACTATGGTATGCAATATACAGGAGATAACTTCATTTGCTTTACACTTACTTAAACATGTTCTATAAGCTAGTATGTGGTCTAATTTGGAGAACAACCCATGTGCAGCTGAAAAGAATGTGTATTCTGATTTTGTAGGGTGAAACACTCTCTAAATATCTGTTAAGTCCATTTGTTCAAGAGTTTGATTGAGGTCTAATATTTTGTTATTTACTTTCTATCTAGTGGATCTACCTATTTGTGACAATGGGGTATTTAGGTCCCCCACTACTATGGTATTAGTGTTTATTTGATTTTTTATGTCCATTAGTATTTATTTTATATAGTTGGGTGCATTACTATTTGGTGCATATTTATTTATGATTGTCATCTCTTCCTCTTGGGTTGTTCTCTTTACAAGGATCTAATGTCCTTCTTTGTCCTTCTTAATAAGTGTTGATTTAAAATCCATTAGATTTGCAAAGAGAACAGCTTTTCCTGGTTTTTCTTCAGGTTCCTGTTGCATGGAGCATTGTTTTCACCCTTTAACTTTCAGTCTATGAGTTTCTTTTTGAATTAAGTGTGTTTCTTGTATACAGCATATTGTTGAATCTTGGTTCCTGACCCATTCTGCCAGTCTATTTCTTTATATTACTGAATTGAGACATTGATGGTTACAATCAAAATGTATTAATTTATCCTTGTTGTGATCTTTACCTGTGTTGGATTACCTGCCTTGCCTTTCATTTCTTGTCATGCCTGATGGATTCATTCTTCTGGGCTGCATGGGCTTGTTACCTTCATTGTCTTTTCCTAGGATATTGTTTAAAATTTCTTTGGAGTGCTGGTTTTGTATTCATGAAGTTTCTCAGGTGCTCTTTGTTATAAACCTATCTAATTCTCCATCAATTTTGCAAGATAGTTTTGCAGGGTACATCAATCTGGGATGGAGGCTATTTCCTTTTAGAACATGAAATACTTCACTCCAGGCTCTTCTTGCCTTGAAGGTCTGTGTTGAGAAGTCTGCTGTGATTTTGATGGGCTTTCCTTTGTATGTGATTTGTTACTTTTCTCTAACTGCTTGTAGAATTTTATTCTTCTGTTGGGTTTCTGGAATCTTGACTATTATATGCCTATGTGTAGAATTTTTTTGATCGCAGCTAGTTGGAGTCCTACATGCCTCACTTCTCTGTATGTTAAATTCTTTTTCCCCTGCTTAGGTAGTTTTCTGCCATTCTTTCTGTGAATATTTGTTTTTATGTCATTTGCACTCTCTCTTGTTTCTTTTTTTACTCTAATCAGTCTTACATTATTCCTCTTTGCATTGTCTAGCAGCTGCTGGATTAATTTCTCATGGTGCCTTAGTATTTTTAAACAATTTTTCTTTTTCTGGTCACGAATTGCAATCCTGTCTTCTATGTCTGGTATTTTTTCCTCAGATTGGCGCATTCTACTACATAAACTTTCAATGAAGTTTTTAACCTGCTGGAATTCTGTTTGCATTTGTTTTATGGATTCCATTTGTTTCCTATGTTGAGATTCCATTATGTTCCTCAGCTTGTCTATTTTTTATCTGTGTTTGGTATAAAGTTATTAATCGTGTCTTGCACTATGGACACAATCTCTGCTGTTATCTGAGAAATTGTTTCTGATTTCATGTTTTTTCCAGATCCTCTTTCATTGCTAGTTCAGGGAGTTCAGGTGGGTGAGTATCAGATTGTTCCATCTTGTTGCCCTTTGAGGTGATCTGGAAGTCTGGTTTTGAGACTGGTTTACATGTATTCTTATTTCAACAGATGCAGCCTGTAAAGCCTTTGTTGAGGCCAATTTTTGATCACCCAGTAGTCTTAAATTCTCCACTAGCCTCAGAGATTCCTTTTCTCTGTTGCTCATCACTTCACCAATTTCTGGGTTGATCCAGAATACTGGCCTTCTGGATCCCTGCTCTACCCTGTTGTCCAGCTGGGGTTCCAGCTTGGGCCTGTGCACACTTGCAATGCTATCTGGGCATGCCTCTGGCTGGCTCCTGCCTCCCTGCATACCTGTTTTCTGGGAGTTTTTTTGGTTGGGGGTCTTGGACCTGAGTCTCTTGTTTCTGAGCAGGCTTCTGGCTGAGGTCTCCATGCACTTACCAATGGTATCTGGGTGGGCCTCTGGCTCTTGCTTGCCTACCCGCATAGTTCTTTTTTAGGTGGGCCCTTGGTGGGGTTTTGTGGGCCCAACTGCTGGTGTCTGGGCACTGCCCTGGCTGGGACCTGGCCACACCAGGGCAAGTCTGGTCTATGCGGGCTTCTAGCTGAGATCTGCCTTTCAATGGAGTTTTTATTCTCCTTAATATTTGTTTGAATATGTTTGATGGATTGCATTTCTTTCCTATGCTGAGTATTCATGGCTTTCATCATTCCCCTGAGCTCATCTATTTTTTTATCAGTTTCTGTTCTAGAGACCCTAATCATGACTTTCATTCTACTAACCATCTCTGTAGTTTTCTGAGAAATTATTTCTGTTTTGAATTTTTCTATAGCCTCGTTTATCTCTTTTATTATTTCCTGTGTTATCAGTTCTAGGTGTCCAGATGATTGACTCAGATTTTTCCGCCTCATTGCTCCCAGAATTTGCCTTTGGTGAGCTGGAAGTCTGAGGTTGTACCTTCTTTAGATGTCTTCTCATTTCTATTTTTGTTGGTGGTGATATTTTTTATTTAATTGCTTGGTTTATACTTCAATATTGCTTATTGTGAGTGTCTTTATTGCTTGTATTTGGAAGCTTCATGGAATGATTGCTTCTCAGTGGTGTCATCCAAGTATAGCTGGTCTTTAGATTTTGAGTATCTAATGACTCTTAGGCAATCTCATTTTCAGTATGCTAGGAAGAATAACTGATTAGATCAATCAGGATGCCTTAGCCCAAGTGATACAATCAGCATCAACAATAGTGTCAAACACAGCTTAGAAAATAATTATTTGTGGTAACTATTAATCTATCACCTTTAACTGTATGAACTAGACCAAACTAGAAGACCAGCCCAAAATATGTTTGTAGTAAATAAACCCTTCAATGTAGCACATTTACTCTTTGGGATGAGGACTCAGAATGAGTTGGGGAGGGAGTGATATAGAAAGAGAAAGGGAGGAAAAAGTTATAAGTAAGGCTAGAGGACACAGAAAGATCATGCAATCTTTCAGAAACTGTTGAAGACAAGAGGAAAAGACAGAGTGAAGGAACAAAGAGAAGAACAGAACAAACTAACAGCAATAGGAAGCTAGAAACTGTATTCACTTTTCTATAAAAATAATGACAATTGAAAGAAGGAAAGAGAGCAAGAAATCTGAAATAGGGCAAGAACAGGAGCAAGAAGGGAGAGAAATAGAAGAAGGAGAAGAAGAAGAAAAAGAAGGAGGAGGAGGAGAAGGAGAAGGACAAGAAGGAGAAGAAGAAGGAGAAAGAGAAGGAAAGAGAAGAAGGAGAAGAAGGAGGAGGAGAAGAAGGAGGAGGAGGAGAGAAGGAGAAGTGGAAGGAAGAGAAGGAGAAGGAGAATGAGAACGAGAATGAGAAGAAAAGAAGAGAGAGAAAAACAGAAAAGAAAAAGGGCCTCCTTCAGGGTACAGCTCTGCTGTCATGGTAGACAATGTGGGCAGCAGTGTGCAGATCTAAGTTGATTAGTCTCAGCAAGCCAGCCATAATCCACTGGGATTCAGGCTGATTTCTGGCAGCAAGGCCCAAATTGAGCTCCCTGACCTCCTGCAGGATTGAACTCTGCAATGTTCTATTGCAGGTTCCAACTGCCCTTCCTCTGAAGTGATTCCAGGTTCCAATGGGAGGTGCTGATCCCACCAACTTACCAACAACTATGGCCTGGTGTGCCTTTACTGCAGATTTTCTTTACTTTCCCAATGGGCTTCAGTTTTCATCAAGGAGCCTCAGAGAGCCCTGACGGTGCCAGCCGTCACTAATTGAACAGTACCTGAGAGGAGGGGAGAGGATGAAAGAAAAACACAACCTCTGAGGAAAAGACAAAGGAGAGAGAGGTGGAGGGGGGACCCCTCTTCCCACTTTATTGCCCTTTATATACCTTTTCCACAACCCCCAACCCCTCCTCTGTACATAATTTGGCGACTAATTATTTTCCAGGGAAAAGGTCAAATGTATCCTTAAAACTCCGGGAATAACATCCCCTTGCACTGCAGACATTCGAACTCTTTCTATTTAACCACTCTCGTTACAAGTAACCATCCTTGTTTTTGTGCCAGCTGCATATCCAGAATTCATTATGTTCTCAAGAGACTCAGAGGTCTCTGAAGGTTATTTCAACCTTTCGCTCTCCACAACTCCCCCTTTTTTATTTATTAGATGACCGTGCCTGTCTTAGGTGAGATCCTAGGACAGAATCCTACCTTACCCATCATTGGTAAGAGAAACTTCCCTGTCTTAGGTTGGTAAGAGATTCTCCTGGTCTCAAACCCGTCATTGACTAACTGGCCTCTTGCTTAGGGGTGATCAATCTCTGATAATGCAATTGGACAGCCATTATTGAGAACATGGATCGAACACACTGGCCAAATATAATGAAAAGAAGAAACATATGTAACAATCCACCTGCCAACAGCCCAAGGCCTATCACTATTTGTTTAGCAAAAAATGAGGAAGGCACCAAGGTTTTCAAGTAGTCATAAAGGGACTGTGCCATCTGTGCAGGTGACAGACTTGTTTTTCTTGTTTGTTGAATACTCAATATTTGCTGATGGAGCTTTACTAGGTTGGAGGTTTCATTGCCATGCGACCATGCCCCTTTTAGATGGTCCTGGATCATTTGCCAATTATAATCTGTCACATTATAAGCTAGTGAAGTGACACAAATCCAACAATATTCTGCATGGCACTGTAAATGGTTTCTATGTTTGAGAGCTTCAAGGGAGCGTCCCAAATATATTACCGTGTCAAAAAGAGCATTCAACTTTTCTTCCATTTTTACATCAATGTTTTCCTGTAACTCTAAGGCTTGAGACACATTCATTGAAAGATTATCTACAAAAGTTGCGGTTTGTACAGACTGAGATAAAGCAACTGCGGCGGTAGATAAGCTAATCAAAAATGATATAAAAGTGACAATTCTGGCTACAATCATGCCGGCCACCCTTTTTTCTCTTTTTAACAAACCATTTAGACTCTCCAATATTCGAAGTCCTTTCTCTGCATACCATGGTTCTGCAAGATTAACCAGTAACATTACAAAAGAGGGCTGATGAATTATTAAAACATTTTGATACCCAAATTTTACACAATTTGACAATGTACAATTATCACATTTTACATTAAATCGACGAGTTCCATTCTCATATTCAATCTTAAAACCTTCCAATAATAGTAAATAGGGCCTGGGCACACAAGCCATAATGTTTCCCTCCAGCCCAGAATCTGGTCCCACACCAATCCTTTTTATTCCTCCCATAGCAACCATTAGTTTCCATATCATGGGCTGAAAAGGGCCGGAAGGCACTCGCCAAAGTCCCACAGTCAACTGCTGTTCTGTGTTTGCCCCACCTTGACAATTGTCCAATTGGGCATTCCAATCCTGCAGCACTTTTTGTTGATCAGTGAAGTTATAGATGGCTGGCCGGTCCACTCTACATCTGGCCCATGGTATGATTCTGTTATTGGTGGGTGTCATATTTATACATTGGAAAATTCAAAATGAAAAGGGTATCTGAGGAGACAAGGGGTATAACTCCCCCTTTTTTATTTTTTGAAGTTGATGTTTAAGGGCATTATGAGCTTGTTCAACAATCCCCTGTCCCTGGGGATTATAGGGTATACCAGTTTTATGTATCAGCATACAAGTGTGCCTATTTTCATAGGTGGCTGGAGCATAAGAGAAGGGCAAATACCCAAATCAAAAGGTTATTACCATAAACAATATGTTGGAAGACCCA
>NW_004624748.1:18762444-18778815 GCF_000247695.1 Heterocephalus glaber
TATTTACAAAGATTTTGTTCCTATTTTTCCATTTTCTCATATTAATCCCATTCCCTTCTATCCTTTCCCCTAGCCCTCCCACTTACTTCCCCTTTTCCCCTTTTCAGACTGAAGATCTTTAAGGAGAACCTTCAGAATTTATGCAGTGTGAAGATTCTATTAAAGATGTCATTATTGCATAACAATTTTAAAAATTTGTTTCTTTCTCATTCCCACAGCTTTTTCTTGTATAGAAGAAGTAAAAAATAAAATTATCACATACATTTATGTGATTTTCCCCACAGCTGAGTTTTGTATCAGGTTAAATAAATTAAAAGATCCCAATTTGATAGTAGTCTCATTTAAGCTATTTGTAACAACATCATAACTGCCTATAATCTATAATTTTTTTAAAAATCTGTCAATTTGTCCTTTACCATGGATTTAATAATTTAGAACACCTGGACTGAAGCAGTTCTTTAATAATTAAAAATTTTCCACGTGATTTTCCCCTTACTGTAATGAGGGCCAATAGAAAATTGAAATATAATTTGTATGCATCAGCAGAATCACTTTCTCAAAAAGTGTTGTGCCTTTCTTCTTCTTCCAAAGCACCCATATGGGCTTAGGTCTGTCCCTGTACTCTAAAATTCATATTAATTGCATAATGTATTTTTAAAGATTAACTAAGAAACCATATGTGAAAAGATTTAGCACATGTCCAATGGTGCATTCTATTAAAAAAATTGTATTTTTTACTTTCTTTACTTTCTTATCAGCAAATCATCCATATTGCTTAGTAAAAGTTTACTTATTATTGGTTCTATTCCACAATTATCTTCACTTATTTACTATTCTATTTAGATTTTTAACAATTTAGTATGTTTTATATATATATGTATATGTTTGTAATACATAATAAATATATTCATTCACCATAGAAAACTGATACATATCTATATTACATGTGTTTCGATAATTTCAACCAAATTAAGAAATAACTCTGCTAAAGAAAAATTGTTTGCATTGTAAACTATAGTCTGCTTTAACAACATTAATTTGTATTTTTACTATGGAAATGATTGTTAGTGAATGTACTTTTTCAGCTTATTGTAGTTATTTTTTGTAATTTTTCTTTCAATTGTCAAGAAAAGTAAGATGATAAATTTAGATGTCACCTTCCTGAGATTTCACACTATAAGACAGTGAGAGAAGATTTAAAATTTACCACTTCAGAAGTTCAAAGAAGAATTTAGCAAACTCTCTTTCAATAACATCAGAATGAAGGATGAAGGAAAAAAAACTTTAAAAAATTCTCTATTAATTGTTTCCTGAAATCTACATCACAGCACTGAATAATGCAGGGGTAATCTACCCCACTCTGTCAATCAGGATGATGGAAGCTGATCCTCTCAGAGTGGTTTTTTTGTCCATTGCCTCTTGGGAGATTCTTTTCCTTATCTCATCAGTGAGTTCTTACAGGTGCCAAGAAAACATGTTGTCAAGAAACATATCCCAACCCAGTGTGATTTACACTTTCCTACTTTATCTTAAAACCTACTCTGAACCTTCCTTTCAGTGAGTTTCTGCCATGGGGTATCAGGGTGGAAGAAAACCAATAACAAGGAGAATTTAGTTTCTCAGTTATCTGTTAACACTTGACAGAGTTTATGGCTAAGATGAAGAAAATTGGAAATAAGTTCCCCCAAGAATGCAAGAAAGAAAGAACTAAACCAAAGAGAAACCAGAAAAAGTTAGTTTTAATGTTGTCTGTGGTTTAAACAAAAGAAACATGTCAAGTAATGTAGAATAAGTAATAATATTCATAATGCTAGCAGGAAGAGTTCTGAGCTAGCAAGAAACTGAGTGTCTCAGCTCAGTCTGGGTTCTGATTGAATTTCTCTTTAGCTCATACATCAGTCTGGTTTCCACACCATCTGAGCATTACTGAGCTCTATGATTGTACAGTATTCAAACACAGGGCTTGTCAATTTCTATTGTAAAGCAAGCTCTTGCAAATAGAACTTCATGAATTGTGAGTTTTATATTTCTATAAAGCAAAAAAGAAGATGTGAGAATGTTGTACATTGGAAGTCTAAATACAGTGTACAATTATTTTAAAATATTAGTATATTATCATAAGAAAACAATACAATATGATTTTCTTAAAACCAGAAACTACTTTTTGAGAACTAGCTTGTGCTAATATAAAGATTCAAATTCTCCCCATTTGGGTGAAAGTTTTCACTGTTTCTTAGGAGACAAGGAAGGAGAAGGAAAGGAATATATGGATTAAGATTTTGGGGAAAAGTTTGACTCATGAGATATGCACTAGAGAACAATCTGAAGGATAATCTTGTTAAGCATAATTCATGTCTAAGTATAGATAAGGAGCTCTCTCTCTCCATCAATTCGTTAGGTAGAGTTGCCTGACTTCTACTCTATAGCCTGTTAGCTAAAAAATTAATATTTATTAAAAATGAATTTTAAAATGATGTGTTTAATAGTAATTTTTAGCAACTATGGTTTCATTGTATTGTAGAGTTTGCTTTTATCTTGGTTCCAAAGAAATGACTATTTAAAACCAATATTTCAGTATGGGAACAAAACATAAAAGCAGAAATCAAGAGTTCTCTGAGAGAATGAAAAGTAAAGTTACTTAAAGAAATGATTCTTTAAGTATGTGTAGGTGAGTATATCTAGGCATTTGAAAAGATCACATTGGAGGAAACCAAACTACCACAGGAATGAATGTTAATGATGTATTCTATTATATATATATATATATATATATATATATATATGATAATGTATGTATATGGGAAAGTTAAATGCTACATAAACACCATCTTTGCAAGAACTTGATTTACAATAGAAATTGACAAGCCCTGTGTTTTAATACTGTATGATCGTGGTGATCTGTAATGCTCAGATAGCATGGAAACCAGACTAATAAGAACTAAAGAGAAATTCAATGAGAACCTAAACTCTTGTAATGACCTTACATAAATTTGACTAGAATCTGATCAATTCCTAGCATTGACTTTTACTACTTATTAGTTTAATGTTACTTGTGAGTTTTTACTGTTTGATATAAATTTCCATAAATGTGCAAGCTCAAATTCACTTTATTTTTCAAGTAACTCTTCTATTATTTTATCAAGATCTCTAATTGCTCAGCTTGTCAATAAGTGAGTAAATAAATAAATAGCACGTTATCAGGGAGTGTTGTTTTTTAATTCTTTACCTACTATCTCCCTAGAACTTGCTGATGCATTCTGGACATGGAAGTTAAGAAAACTTGAATTTGACAATGAAGCATCAATTTTATCCCTTTCTCCTTTTTGTAAATGATATCTCATGGATGGAAACTTTTCTTTAAATAACACCAAACCAGAAAATAACTTTTTTCCTTCCATCACACCATGTATTGAACCTACCACAAAACCTAAATGTTTCACCTTCATTCACAGATGTTAAATTTCCCTATATTTTAATATTTCTACTAGCCTCAAGTTAAGTAAAGTCTTTGTTATTTTACTTCTAAGTCAGAAGGTAACCAAACTAATATCCTTATCTAAAATTAACTGTATATTGTAAATTCTTTGGCCTTCTTAAACTGTGCTTTCGTACCTGTTCACTGTTCTGGAATGTTTAATCAACCAATTTCTCCTAGAGTGAGTTAAAATTTGTTTAAAAATCATTTAAGTTTTCAGTGCCTTATCTCCAAACTTATTTTCCAACTTATCCCCTTTACTTAAGCTAAACATTCACATTTGGTAATCACCATATGTTACATGAAACTGTTTCCTCTCTGAGTAATTTAACCAGTTTTAAAGTTTTAACTTTAAAGATCATTCTAATTGCAATCTGGAGAATAGCTAGGAGAAAAGTAATGCTGACAATAAGAAAACTATGTACAAATCAAATGCAATATAGGGAAGAGAAACTAATGTAGTGACGGTAAGTCAGAGCAAGAACTTTGACAATACGACAGCCTAACCTCAAAGGTCGTGTTATTTTTTATTGTTCATCTTTTTTTTTTCTGACTTTGGTGTATTTTTTCTTATTTCCTTTCCTCTCTAAATACAATTGATATTGATACAATTTTCTATAAGGTTTTTCAAACTCATTGTTAAATTCTTGTTAGACAAAAGTGAAGCATGTAAATGATGTAGTAGAAACACACATATGAGTAACATATTTGTTTTCCTTTTGGGTTTTGGTGGTTCTAGGAAAACCTACCTCTTCCTTAGTCCCCTTTTTCTAGCTTGGATCTACACTGATTGTTGAGGTGGATACCTCCAGCCAACATACTGAAGATTTCCTTTCATTTCAAGAATATACAGTGTTTCCTTGTTTGTTTGGTGATGTTTGTTTGGTTTTAGGTGCAACATGGTTCTGGCACTTTATGAGAACGAAATATGAGAAATATTATTTTTGAGAACTGTATTTTTGTAAATGCCTTTACTCTGATACTTTATAAATAATCTAGGAAGTTAATTTAAAAATCATGTTGAAAACAAATGTCCTTTAGGAGGGTTTTGTTTCATGTCTTCTTTCAGTGTGACTTTGTAAACTAACTTCATTATTTAATATGATTCTATTTGTTTACAGTCTTTCTTAATTTCTCTCTCATTCTTTTAGGATCATTATTTTTTCTCAGGTCTTTCATAATTTTGTGGCAGTTATATGTTTATATATGTATTTTAAAATTCTTTGTCTAGATATTAAGTGGCTTCTTTAAACTGAACATATCATGTCTTTGAAAATACTTCTGGAACCATTTATTTTATAATTTCTATCCTAATACAACATCAATTTCCCTAGCACTTTCATTACTAGAATTTTTAGATGCCCAAGAATAATCCTCTGCTTTTCTGACAATTTATTTGGTGTTGCTTTACATTACCTGCTAATTTTTTTTCTTAGTGCTTTCTCAAAACATTTCTTCAACTATTTAAATTCATGAAATTATTTTATAACAAACCAAATAAAAATTGTTTTTCTGTTCTGATTGTGTATAAATTTTTGTGGGAATTGATTTACTCTGCCCTTACCATTGTCTCTGTTCCATTCATGTGCTTTTTTGTTTGGTGTTGATTTCCTCAGGTGTGTTAAAATTTTTAGCTATCCTCTCACAAAACTTTGTGAGTCATTACATGTGGCATCTAGAAGCTTTCTGTGCATAAGTGGAAATTGTGACTGAATGAATTTTAGCATTCAACAATGAGGAAGTGATCTCCAAATATTAACAGTTACATATTTTGGTCTTGGCTTCCCATTATCTTTAGAGAATTCAGTTTTTTTCCTATTCTAGGAATAAAGATGTATACACACACACACACACACACACACATAATTTTACAACTTGGAGATGCATGTATGACAACAGGTTTCCCCTTTTCTTTTCACATGTAAAATTTAAGGTAATCATAACCTTTATAATGTAGACACTACTACACTTCTAGTGGGTTCTGAATTTGGTGATCTACAATCTTTCTAAATTAATCCACAAAGGTCTCCTCTACTACAAGGAAGATTTGAGTAGGTTTGGTTTGCAAAGACCTTTTCGCTTTCCCTCCCATGCTGTGAGCTCCTTGTGCATCCATTTGAGGAAGACTGCCTGACAGCTGCACTTGGGTCTCCGCCCACCTTGCCAATACTTAGGTTTCAGCTCCATTTGCTGGGCCTTGTCAGTGACTGCTTCTCTCCCACTTTTCCTTTTTCCATAATTTTTTGACAGTTATTAATTTTAAAATCTGTATAATCAATAATCTCATCCATCCTTCATTTTTGCAGGTTTATACCATTTAAAACTGCAGTTTTCTCATTTCAAAGTTTTCTGTTTTCTTTTTTTTAAGAATATGAGGTAATCTCTTATGTGTAGTTAAGAAAACTTTCAGAAAATAAAGTATTAAATTTAAAAAGCTCTGCAATGAAAGAAATGATGTGACGTTGGCGATGCCATACAAACAGGATGATGATGGTGATGTGGGTAAAAATATTTAGTTGCTTGCAACAATATGATTTTTGTTAGATATGTGACCTGATTGAACTAACTGGCTTCACGTGAACAGGTGATCCAGGCTGAAATATCAATGTCAAAAGTATGATAATAGTTTTCAACTTTCAAACAGGAGTCAGATGTTTCACTACTGAGAACGTTGTTGATATTTTAAAAGTATGTTATCCTTTTTAATTGTCACATAAAATTCACATCTCTGTCCATGACATCTCAATACATGTGTTTAGATTAGGTAATTAGAGTATACATCACCTCGTTTACTATTTCTTCATATTGGCCTCATTCAAAATCTTCTCCACAATCTATTATTAAAAAGGCAGTTAGTTGTTGTCAAACACAATGATCTACTGTGCTATAGAACATTAAAAGTTATTCTTATTTAATGGCTCTCCTTCCCCATTAATCATGTTTTCTCTATCATTCTGCACACCCCCTCACCAGATTCTGATAAACACTATCTTACTCTTTACCTTTATATTTTACCTCCCATGTTTAATTTAAAATAAACCATTTTCTTTCTTATGGTTTTTAAATTATTATAACTCCACAGAAAGATCAAAATTAAGAGTAAAGTTAGGCTTAGTGTAATGTGAATAAGAAATCATGGAACAGTGTTGGAAAAATGGAGGTTGGGTTTTTTAATCTCAGAGTTGAAAAGAATAAACAGCTTGAACATTGACCTTATAATTCTAACTTTTGATAAAAACTCATTAACCATCCATCCAAATTAGTGCAACAGCTTCTGAATTGGTCTTTGAGTCTGATTTTGTCCACTTAAATTATTTTATAGCTAAAACACCTACATAAAGTAGTGGTCTTGAAACATTTAGAAAAAATGCATGAAGAAGAAATGCAAACACTTGTGTAACTGATTTCTTCAACTGTTTAGTGGGGGGTCATTACAGTACTCACAGCACTGTGTACATGTGACATGGCAGCTGTACCATGTCCCACATTTAGAAGTGTCTTGCACTTTGACTAACATTTGTTTAGCTTTCGCCATCTTGTAATTATTAATAGTTTTGAATAAAGAGCCCCATATTTTCATTTTGTACTGAGCTTTGCAAATTATGTAACTGATCCTATTCTTACTTCATAGAGCTACTGTAATAGCTCAGTGACTACAAGTGCTCAGTACAATGCCCTGTGAGTAATCCTTGAATAACATCTGTCAGCCTTGATTCTATCTTTATTAATGTTGTTGTTATTAGTATTATTAATCAAACTACTTTATCCAATAGCATTCAATTACACCATGCTAATTACTCTTTCTTTCTTCAATATGGAATTGTTGATTTCTTATTATGTACTAGATAATGTGTGAGGAAATGTACAAAAATCTCCCATTTATCTATATTTTCAATTAGATCATAAAATTCTTGAAAAAACTGGAGTGCATCTTATTCATTTTAATAGCTTCATGGTTCACAAGCACAAACACTCCACAATTATTTGTGGCAAAAATAAATGGGAGAATATTTTTGAAAGTACAATATAACCTATAATTCCAAGTAAAATTAAAACCACTTTTTAAACACCCTCATTTTTCCTGGCTTATTAACACATGCCTGTAATTCCCAAACTCTGTGAGTCTGATACAGGAAGATCACAAATTCAAACACAGCCTGAGTAAATTACAGATTTAACATGACCTTGTCTCAAAATTAAAATTGAAAGGACCTGAGGGTGAAGTTCAATGCAAAGGCCCTAGGTTCACTTCCCAGTACTGCAAATAATAATAATAAATGAAGTAAAATAAAATAGAATCACTTTAACAATAATGTCTATGATGTCTATTTGATTCTAAATTTATTTCTACCCACCTACTAATTACCCTAGAAAATATTTATAAAAGTATAATCTTTATTAAACATTATAAGGTATCATATATCCATATCTACTAGAAATTATGCAAAACTATCAAATTTTATATGTTTAATATTGGCAGGTCACTGATGCAATTTTATCATCATGTAAAAATGAAATCCTTTAATTATCCTACTAGTAACATGTTACTTTTAATAGAATGATATCATGGTATCCAATGATACATGAAATTTAAATAATTATACATTTTTGACATCTTTTACCACAGTGTATAAATAGCAAATTATAATTGTGCTCAATCTTTTAAGAAGATAAGTTTTCATACCAAGGAAAGTGTAGAAGTCCTTCTTAATGTAAAATCATTTTCTATTTAGAAGCTCAATATTTAAATGCAAACATTTCCACTGAAGAGAAGAGCATAATTAAATTAACTTCTTTTGAAAAAAAATTTGAGATACAAGAAATTATTGCCTTAAAGTTAGTTTTTTTTTTTTAAATTATGGAATAATCCATCTTCTCAATAAATTATTCAGTGCTGATTTGCTGATAGGTTTAGAAGGTGTTTCAATTCTCTAAATTGGGTAAAACATTGTAGTTTAACTATGTGGACCTTACCACATGAGTATTCCTAATTTTCTTTGTGTTTCTGTATGTAGACTGATCTACCTGGAATTCTTTTTAATTTTTTTTGCAATGTTTTGCCACAGAATATTTTTGAGTTTTATCATGGAAATAAAGCATAACTGGGACTTGATTCTGGATCTATAGCTTTCCTGTTTTACTTGCTTAGGCAAATTGAACCACTTTAATATCATGTCCTCAGTGCAAATTGCATCAAATAATTCCTGTTGTAAAGTCATAGTGAAGAATAATGAGATGAGTTACATAGCACATGAATAAAATGGTTGTCAAGGAGGGTAATGGTTTAAAGTTAGAATAATAATTATCCTTTTCAAAAGACAATAAAAGCTTTGATAAGAAAAAAACAATTTTCTAAAAAAATGCATGAACCAGTTTGAGTCCATCTAACCTACTTAGAGGTAAGTGACTTAGAGATTTAGTAATGATCTACTGATGCTATCTGGAACAGTCTGACTGAGGTGAGTAACAATAGCTATTTTTTGCACAGTTTGCTGGGTGTTTTATATTCTGTTAATTAATCTTCATAGCGGCTTTAGTAGTTAACATGAATGTACATATAAAGAAACAGAAGTCCTAAAATTACTCAGACTATAGAAGAGAAATTCCAGAATAATGGGAAACTTTAATCAAGTTGCCAATCTAGTGAAATTGGGTTGAAACTTAAATAAAGTGTGTTAAATCTGTAATCATAATGTATTTGCAGTGGACATGGAGATAAATTTAGAACAAAATCTATTTTATCTGGGTTTGTAGTATGAAATGATAAGCATGTATAATATAATCAAATGCTTTAAAAAATACACAATAAAGTGAAACTGAAAATGTTAAACTAATGAATTGCAATTCTTTATTAATGTAAATAGGAGATATTTTACTCATTTAAGGTAAATTAAAGAATTGAAAGCATAAAATGTTTAAAATAGGTCTATGTAACTATATGCATTGCCAGTGTAATTATTATATATGTTTAAGGAATAGATTTTGCTTTTGAGCACTTCAAACTTATATGTGGAGGAAGAGATTTTTTGTTAACATGATCTATAACAGTTAGCATGAATATCATCTGTGCCCAGCAGTGTTCAGAGACTATTAGTACATATATGTTACCTTGAGTAGGTGTATCAAAGATTATTTTATTTGAAATTTACTTTAAGTAGCTTTTAAAATACTGCCTGTTTTCATAATGCAAGTTTCCCCATTTTCTCCTCCTATTAGAAGTCAGCAATCCAATTTTCACTTTATACAAAGAACATAAAATGCTGAATTTCCAGAAAACAGTAATTCACAAACTTCTATTTTGTATAAAAGACTCATTCTGTCTTTCAGTAACAATGAAGTTTTTTTATTGTGAAGAAAAATTAATGTAAATATGAGTTTTTATAAATATTAATATGCTAGTAGGGAAATTTATGAACGCACAGACTTCTCAGTTGCCCTGGTTGAAAGTTTGTAAATATATTTCCAAAGTTATTTTTGTTTTGAGTTGCTATTTAAATAATTACAAAGTCCTTTCACTCCTACACAATTTGAAAAATACTAAATATATTTAAGCAGAAATATTCTGTTATAGTTTATATAACCATGTGAATAATAAAGAAATAGTTGGTGGGGCTAGACTGAAGGATTGATAAAAATTATATTTCATTTCTTTCTGAGGCAAATGTTTCATCAGCAGAAATTACTTACAGTAGCTCTCCACCTATAAAGAATAGAAGAATGATAACTTTCCATTGTGATTCCAACATTCAAAATTACTAGAGGAGTATAAAATAGAAATGGTATAATTCACTGATCAATGTAAATCAATTATACATTCATTTCTAGAAAAATTTTCATATAAATCATCTATGACATTTGTTACAATGATCAATTTCTTAAGTAATAATCCCAATTTTGAAAGTGTTTATTTTGATACTGTGTAATACATATCCTACATTTCATGGCTCTTAAGTTTTTTGTATCTTGACCGGCCAAATATAGACAATCCTTGGGCCAGGGATTTAGCTCAGTGGTTCTAGGGCCTGCCTCACAAGAGCAAGGTCCCAAGTTTGATCCCTGGTACCAATATATATATATAATCCTTGATTACAATGGATTGCCTTAAAATGTTTTATTTTATCATGGTGTGAAAGTGATACAAATTCTATCGAAATTGTACTTCTACTTTTAAATATTGATCTTTCACCTGGCTACCTTTTGTGGTACCACACTCTCTGCAAATGATTAGTAGTGGCAAAAAGATTGAACTCTCAATCAGCCACAAGATCACAAGTGTAAAATACTAGTAGGATACAGTCTACTCTCCTGCTAAACAAGGATGTTTTGTAGGTTAAATGTATCAAGTGCATTTCACCTCACAATATTTTCAACTCATGGTAAGTTTACTGTGTCATAAAGTAATCATAAATCAAGGAATGTCTTTATGAGTTGGTAAATTTTATCCTGAGTTTTAAGAGAACAAAAATGACTCAGATGTCATTTTATCAATGACCATGCATTTAAGGGGGAAAATTCAGATGTGAAATATAACTTAAGTACAGTATGATAAAGCTTAGCCAAAATAGTTGTGTAAATTTCACCTAGAAGACATTTGGATTTTATTGTTTTACCTTTTTAGTTAAACCCATGTAGGAGGCAGAAGAAACATCAAATAAATGTCAAATGAAGAAACACATTTGGGCTGGGGATTTAGCTCAGTGATGCTGCTGCCTGCCTCGCAAGCACAAGGTCCCTAGTACAAAAAAAAACAAAGAAAGAAACATTTTTTTGCATAGGTACTCTTTCCAAGTAATAGAACTGTGAGGAATGACTGTAGAAGATTATAGCAAAAAAGCAAACAAATCATTCACTTCAATTCAAAGGAAAAAATCAAATCTGTGCTTAAAACTCATAATAAGCATTTATTTTATAATAGAGAAATGAATGTAATTAAAGTATAAGAGGAAAAATATTTTAAAATATATATTTACTGAAAACAAAGTGAACAATGTAAAATTAGCTATAGAGATACAAGGAAATTTTCTTAAACTATAGACATGTGTATAGTCATCTACAGTTCCATTCATTTTTTTAAATGGAACTTTTACAAAAGAATAAAAGAGCACTTGCTGGATGGAAAGACAAATTGGCTATTAACAATTTTAAAAATTAGAAGTCATCATTATTCCTTATAAATAGAAAGTAACTAGATACAGAATATATTATCAATTACTTGATGCATGAAATATAATTTTGAAATATTTAAGCTTGTTATAATAATTTAAATTGTCAGATAATCATTAAAATACTTTATATAGTCAATATTCAACATATTATGAAAAAATTAACAGTACATGAAAATTTTAAAAAGTCCAAATATAGTAACGTTTGTTTTTTCAGATTTAATTGAAAATTTCTGAATTTGCATATATTACTTAATTCTAAAATACTCAATATCAGGATATTTTCATGTTGAGATATATATATATATATATATATATATGTCAGCAACAGAATAATTATCAAAACTTGAATTTTTTTAGATTGTGTTTCCTATACTAGGCATTAAAAACAATGAATTAGAAAACAGTTATCAACTACCATTTACCTAGTATCAAAGATCAACTATAGAATCAAATGCCTTAAAGACAAATGAATTTCTCTACCTCTATGAACTCAATTATAGTTACAGAAGCATAAATAAATTTAATATGCTTCAAGAGTCAAAAAAGATCACAAAGAACCCCAGAAAATACCCTTCTTTAGTTAGGCACATATAACAACTAAGATGAGTAGGGGCCTAATTCCCATGGTTTCCTTATAGTATCCATAAGCCTTGATAAAATTAACCATTTTTTATCTAGTCTTTCTAGTCACAAATTATCCTTCAATGAAAACCTTTCTTCATAAATTTAGCATATAGTTTTCCAATGAGCTTAATCACCATTTCAATTTACCGAAAATGTACATATAGTTAAACATGAGTTATTTATAATCTAACTAGGAATTCAAACTTACATTTTATGTCTATATTTATTTTGCCATCATAACACACATCTCCACTGTGTTAGCATTATATAATGATCTCTCAACTTTCAGTGAAATTTGATAAAGTCCAGATCTAAAAGCAAAGTCTTTCAAAGAAAGGGGACAGACTCAAGAAACTGTTGATTCTATTTCTTTTTGAACTTTTGAGTCTCACTTAGTTTGACTTTCCTCTTCTAAGACTACCTTTGTCATCCACTGAAAATATCTGGCTGGTGTTTTAAAAAATGTGTAAAAGTTCAGTGTTACTTTGATCTGCAGGCAAAGAATCATGACATTCTGGGACATAGAAGTGATAATCTTCTTTATGTAATTCTGATGAACTGGATCAAAGTAGCATTGAATTTTAGTTGGCTCCATACCAGAGAAATGTAACAGATTGGAAAGAGTTCAGAGAAAGAGCTGAAAATGGCTAAGGAATCAAGTGGCATAATAGGTAGACATTCTAAAAATAGGGAACTACTAACCAAAGGAAAGCATGAAGTATTTGATTCAATGACAACTAAAGAGTTACACTAAAATATTCAATACTGATTTAAAAACTATGGATGAGAACAATCATAGTTTTTTATTAAAATACATAGTGTATGTATTAGAGAGATATCTTTATTTTTAATAGGTGATATTTTGAGATTAGTAACTTAGTCTTACAAATAACATATCCAAAAATAAATATATCTTTAACATTAAAAGATACATATTGACAAATTATCATATCATTATCATATTGGACTGCGTAGCATTCTTTAGGGGAATTCAGTAATTATATTTCAAATATCTATACTTTTATAGAAACGCGTAGAGTGAGACTTTTGGAAAAGAATCAAAACACAGCTTTAATGAATATGACTTACTTTGATGATAAACATGAACAAATTATGAATTTTTAATTATTAATAAATGATTTTTCTATTTCAATTACTGTTTTATTATGTTAGTGTTCTATGCATGCTTAAACTAAAGTGAATTTTTATTTTTTCTTATTTTTTTATTCATTAAGTTTATTGGCACATTTAGGTATAAAATACAATGACATTCATCATTGGAAATTTGTACTTTGGCAGGATATACATTGGTTCTTAGTTTTTCACCATTCCCGGCCCACCCTTCAACTCCTCCACCACTCCCTATTTACAAAGACTTTTTTCTATTTTTTCCTTTTCTCATTTTAATTCCTTTCCCTTCTTTACTTTCCCCTCACACTTACTCCTCACATTCACTCCTCACACTTCCCCTTCCCCTTTACACCTTTTCTTCCTATTTAACATTATCTATTATACATTTTGATCCTTATTTACACTTTCAGGTTCTCACCCAAAAAATTGTTCTGTATTTTCACATGTCATATTTATTTCACTTAAGAACATGGCTTCAATGTGCATATATTTAGCTACAAATGTCTCTAGTTTCTCATTCTTTATGTCTGATTAGTACTCCATTTTGTAAAAAAAAAAAAAAAAAAAAAAAAAAAAAGGACATCTTCTTTAACCAGTCTCCAGTTTATGGACAATTGGGCTGTTTCCAAATTTTAGCTATTGCAAACTGTGCCTCTATAAACATGAGTGTGCAGATATCACTGTGGTATGATTCTTTTAATTTTGGGGGGAAGATACCTAGTAGAGGAAAAGCTGGGCCAAATAGGACATCTAATCATAGGTTTTCCAGGTGTTTCAATATTGAGTTCCACAATTGTTTCACCAGTCTGCACTCCCACCAACAATGGAGAAGGGTTCCTTTTCCCCACAACCCTGCCAGCATTTCTTGTTGGATGATTTCTTAGTAGCAGCCATTACTTCTGGAGTGAGGTGTAATCTCAGTATTGTTTTCATCTGCATCACTCAAATGACCAGTGATGTTGAACATTTTTTCATATGTTTATTTGCTGCTTTTACTTCTTTGTTTGAGAAATGCATTTTCATTTCAGATGGCCATTTTTTATTGGTTCCTTAAATTTGAGGAGTCTGATTTTTTAAAGTTCTTTGAATATTCTAGATACTAGTCCTTTGTCTGAGAAAGAGCTGGTAAAATTATTTGTGCATATTGTAGATTGTCTCTTAGGTCTCTTGCAGTGCAGAAGCTTTTTAATATGATGAGATCTCACTTGTTGATTCTTTGTGCTAGTGCCCTTGCTACTGAGGTTTTGTTCATAAAGACTTTTCCTATGCCAGTGTTTTCAAGAGTTTTATATAACCTATCTTCCAGCAAGTTTAGTGTTTCTATTTTAATATTTAGATCTTTGATCCACTTCAATTTTAGTTTAGTGCATGGTGGAAGATATTGGTCTAGTCTTAATCTCTGGCAAGTTGAAATCCAGTTTTTCCATCACCATTTATTAAAAAGGCTATCTTTCATCCGGTGAGGTTGTTTGGCTCCTTTGTCAAGGATGAGGTGGCTGAGTATGTCTGGAGTTGTTTCTGAATCTTCAAATCTATTCTACTCATCCTCAGGTCTGTTTCTTTGTCAGTGCCATGCTGTTTTTATCACAGTGGCTTTGAAGTATAGTTTCAAGTTGGGGATTGTGATACCCCCTGCCACTTCTCTGTTGCCTAGAACTGCTTTTGCTATTCTAGGTCTCTTCTGGTTCCAAATAAATTTTTGGATTGTTTTCTCTAGTTCTGTGATGTATACTGCTGGAATTTCCATTGGGATTGCATTGAATATATATAGCAGTTTTGGGAGTATTGCCATTTTCACTCTATTGGTTCTTCCTACCTAGGAACAAGGGATGTCTTTCCATTTTCTTATATCCTCTTCAATCTCTTTTTCAGATTTCTGTAGTTTTTCTCGATGTAGAGGTCATTTGCTTCCTTCATTACATTGATTCCAAGATATTTCATTTTTTGGAGTGCTATTTTGAAAGGAATTGTTTCCCTAATTTCTCTCTCAGTGATTCTGTTATTTGTGTTCAAGAAGGCTATTGATGTTTGAGTGTTAACCTTGAATCCGGATACTCTACTGAATCTGACAATTAAGCCTAGAACTCTTTTAGAAGAGTTCTATGTAGAGTATCATATGGTCAGCAAATAATGTCAGTTTAACTTCTTCCTTTCCTATCTTTATTCCTTTTATTTCTTTCTATTGTCTAATTGCTGTGCCTAATGTTTCCAAAACTATGCTGAACAGGAGTGGTGATAGTGGAAATCCTTGTTTTGTCCATGATTTTACTGTGAAAGGTTTTAGTTTTTGGCCATTTAGTAAGATGTTGGCTGTTGGTTTTTCATAGATAACCTTTATCAAATTGAGATAAATACCATCTATTCCAATTTTTTGTAGGGTTTTTACCATGAATGTGTGTTGGGTTTTGTTAAACACTTTTTCTGCACCTATTCAAATGATCGTGTTTTTTTCCCTGACTCTGTTAATATAGTGTATTACATTTATTGATTTGTGTAAGTGGAACCATCCCTTCATCCCTGGAATGAATCCAACTTGGTCAGGGTGTATGATCTTCTTGATGACCCTCTGTTTTTTGTTTCTCAGTATCTTATTGAGTATTTTTGAATCTATGTTCATTACGGAGATTGGCCTGTAGTTTTCTTTGTTGTTTGGCTCATTCTCTGCTTTTGGAATCAAAGTAATGCTTGCTCCTAGGAATGAAGTTGGAAGTATTGCTTCTCATGGAGTTGAGCCTTTTCTTTCCTTTTTGTGATAAGTTTGGCTAAGGGTTTGTCAATTTTATTTATTCTTAAGAAAAACCAACTCTGATTAGTTTTTTTTTTTTGTATCATTCTTTTAGTCTCCATTCCATTGATTTCTGCTAGACCATGCAAAGAAGAATAACATAAGACTGATTGGAGTCAATGAAGAAAGAGAAGAGAGTGCAGATGATATAAAAAACTGTTCACAGAAGTGATGGCAGAAAACTTCCCAAG
>NW_004624748.1:18797206-18844612 GCF_000247695.1 Heterocephalus glaber
TGCATTAAATCTATATAGTAGTTTTGGAAGTATGGCCATTTTCACTATATTGGTTCTTCCTACCCAGGAACAAGGAATGTCTTTCCACTTTCGCATATCCTCTTCGATCTCTTTTTTCAGAGTGTTGTAGTTTTCTTTATAGAGGTCTTTTGATTTCTTTGTTAGACTGATTGTTAGATATTTCATTTTTCAGATGCTATTGTAAAAGGAATTGTTTCTCTAATTTCTCTCTCAGTGAGTCTGTTATTTGTGTACAAGAAGGCTATTGTTTTTTCAGTGTTGATCTTGTATCCAGCTGCACTATTGAATCTGTCAATTAAGTCTAGAAGTCTCTTGGCAGAGTTTTTTGGGTCTTCTCTGTAAAGTATCATATCATCAGCAAATAATGACAGTTTCACTTCTTCCTTTCCTATCTTTATTTCTTTCATTTTTTTCTCTTTTCTAATTGCTGTGGTTAATGTTTCTAAAACTATATTGAACAGGAGTGGTGATACTGGGCATCCTTGTGTTGTTCCTGATTTTAGCATGAAAGTTTTCAGTTTTTGACCACTTAGTATGATGCTGTCTGTTCATTTTTCATAAATAGCCTTAATCAGGTTGAGATAAAGACCTTCTACTCCAATTTTCTTTAGGGTTTTTATCATAAATGTGTGTTGGATTTTGCTTTTTGCATCTATTGAGTTGATTGTATACATTTTGTCCTTGACTCAGTTAATATAGTGTACTACATTTATTGATTTACATATGTTGAACCATCCTTGTGTCCCTGGGATAAATCCAACTTGGTCAGGGTGTATGATCTTTTTGATGACCCTCTGTATTCTGTTTGCCAGTATCTTATTGAGGACTTTTGCATCTATGTTCATTAGGGAGATTGGCCTGTAGTTCTCTTTTTCGGTAGGGTCTATCCATGGTTTTGGAATTAAAGTAACACTTGCTTCCAGGAATGAATTTGGAAGTGTTGCTTCTCTTTAAATTTCCTAATGAGTTAAAAGAGTAATGGCAATAGCTCTTCTTTAAATATTCTGTAGAATTCACCAGTGAAGCCATGAGGACCTGGGCTTTTCTTTGTTGATAAATGTTTTTATTACATTTTCAATTTCACTCATTGTAATTGGGGTGTTTACAATTTCTGTATCTTCTTAATTTAACTTTTGCAATTTGTATGTATTTAGGAATCTGTCCATTTCTTCTGTGTTTTCCATTTTATTAGAGTACAGGTCCTTGAAGTAGGCATTGATGATCCTCTGGATTTCTGCTGGATCTGTTATGACTTCACCTTTTTCATTCTTAATTGCATGAATTTGAGCCTTTTCTTTCCTTTTTTGGTAAGGTTGGCTAAAGGTTTATCAATTTTATTTATTTTTTCAAAAAAACAAACTCTTTGATTCATTGATTTTTTATATCATTCTCTTGGTCTCCATTGCATTGATTTCTGCTCAGATCTTTGTAATTTCCTCTCTTGTATGAGCTGTGGGTTCCTCATGCTCTTCTTTTTCTAGGAGCTTGAGGTTCAGCATTAGGTCTTTCATTTGAGCTCTCTTTGTTTTCCTAATATGGGCATATACTGCTATGAATTTCCCTCATATAACTGCTTTCATTGTGTCCCATAAATTCCTGTATGTTGTACTGGCATTTTCATTTACTTGTAGAAACTGTCTAATTTCTTCTTTAATTACTTATGTGACCCATTGGCTGTTCAGGAGAGTGTTATTCAATTTCCATGTGTTTTGGGGGGTTTTATGGTTTCTTATGCTATTGATCTCCAATTTTATTGCACTATGGTCTGATAATATACAGGGGGTAACCTCAATTCCTTTACACTTACTTATACATGTCCTATGAGCTAGGATGTAGTCTAATTTGGTGAATGACCCATGTGCAGCCAAAAAGAATGTGTATTTTGATTTATGGGGTGGAACACTCTGTAAACATCTATCAAGTCCATTTATTCTATAGCCTGGTTCAGTTCTAGAATTTTCTTGCTGACTTTTTGTCTAGATGATCTATCTATTTGTGATAGTGGGGTATTGAGGTCCCCCACTACAATTGTATTAGTGTTTATTTGGTTTTTCATACCCATTAATATTTGTTTTGTATAGTTGGGGGGATTCATATTTTGTGCATATATATTTAGGATTGTCATCTCTTCCTCTTGGATTGTTCCCTTTCACAAGGTTGTAGTGATCATCTTTTTTCTCTCTTAATTAGTTTTGGTTTGAAATCTACTTTGTCTGCAAATAAGATTGCTACCCCCACTTTTTTCCAGGTTCCTGTGGCATGGAGAGCTGTTTTCCCTAATTTTACTTTCAGCCTATGAATTTCTTTTTGAGTTAGGTGTGTTTCTTATATGCAGAATATTCTTGGATTTTACTTCTTAATCCATTCTGTCAGTCTATTTCTTTTGATTGATGAATTGAGGCCACTAACATTGGTGTTTATAACTGATAGATATTGACTCATCCTTGTCATGATGTTTTACTGTTGTTGGCTCTTTTATTTTTTTATTTTTCCCCCTTTCCCTTTAGTTTCTAGCCTTGCCTGCTGGCTTCCCTCTGTTGGGCCTCATGGAGTTGTGAACTTCATTGTCTTTTTCTAGGATATTGTTTAGAATTGTCTGGATTACTGGTTTAGTGTTCATGAAATTTCTCAGGTGTTCTTTTGTCATAGAAGTATTTAATTTACCCAACGATTTTGAAAGATAATTTTGCCAGATACAACAGTCTAGGTTGGAAGCTATTTTCTTTTATGGCTTGAAATACTTCACTCCAGGCTCTCCTTGACTTGAGGGTTTGTGTTGAGAAGTCTGCTGTGATTCTGATGGGCTTTCCTTTGTAAGTGATTTCTTTCTTTTCTCTAACTGCTTGTAGGATTTTGTCCTTCTGTTGGGTTTCTGGGATCTTGACTATTATATGTCTAGGTGTAGTTTTTTTTTGATCATGGCTAGTTGGAGTTCTTTATGCCTAATTTATCTGTATGTCCAATTCTCTACCTCTCTCTGGGAAGTTTTCTAATAGTATTTCTTTGAACAGTTTTTTTATGTCAATTGTCCTTTCTCCTATTTTTTTGTTGCCTCCTATCAGTCTTATGTTATTCTTGTTTACATCATGTAGCAGCTGCTGGATTGATTTCTCATGGTCCCTTACTATTTTTAAGAATTCTCTGTTTTCATGGTCACTAACCACAATCCTGTCTTCTATATCTGATACTCTATCTTCACATTCTCTTAATCTACTGCGAATACTTTCAATGGTGTTTTTAATCTCCTGAATATCTGTTTGAATCTATTTCATAGATTGCATTTCTTTCATATGTTGGGTGATCATGGTTTCCATTTTTTTCTTATGCTGTGCATTCATGGCTTCCAGCATGTTTCTGAGCTCATCTGTTTTTTTATCTGTTTCTGTTCTAGAGCCTCTAATCATGTCTTTCACTCTGCTTACCATTTCTGGGGTTATCTGTGAAATTATTTCTGCTTTGAATTTTCCTAGAGCCTCATTCATCTGTTTTGTTACTTCCTATGCTATCAGTTCAAGGTGTCCAGGTGGTTGATTATCATATTTTTCCACCTCCTTTCCCCCAGAATTTGCCTTTGGTGGACTGGAAGTCTGAGTTTGTGCCTTGCTTAAATGTCTTCTTTTTGGTTTTGGTACTGTCCTTGGTTTAATTCCTGGGTTGATACTTTGAAATTGCTTATTGTAAGCATCTTTGTTGCTTGTGTTTAGAACCCTTGTGGAATGATTTCTTTTCAGAAGTGTCTTCTAGATATAGCTGGTCTTTAGGTTATGAGTCTCTAAAGGCTCTGAGGCTGTCTCATTTTCATTATACCAAGAAGGCAATCATGATATCTTACAAAATGATATAATGAGCAACACCATAGCATGAAGCACAGTTTAGAAAATGACAATTTGTGGTAGTTATTAATCTATCACCTTTAACTATGAGAATTATATCAAAATCAAGGACCAACCCAACATATGTTTACAGTGAATAATCTCTTCAAAATAGCAACTTTACCCTTCAAGATGGGGAGTTAGAAGGAGTTGGGGAGGGAGGGATAGATAGAAAGATAGGGAAAGGTTAGCAGTGAGGCCAGAGGACACAGGAAGATCATGAAAACTCTAAGAAACTGTTGAAGACAAGAGGAAAAGGCAGAATGAAAGAATAAAGATGTGAACAGAATAACCTAACAGCAGTAGGGAGGCTAGATACTGTATTTACTTTCCTTTAGAACTAATGATACTTGAGAGAAGGGAAAAGAGAAGAAAAGGAAAATAAAGAAGAAATCTGAATCAGGTCCAAAACAGGAACAAAAAGGGAGATAAAGAACAATGTGGGACACTGAGAGAATGAGGCAGACAGACAGAGAGAGAGAGAGAGAGAGAGAGAGAGAGAGAGAGGAAAGAAAAAAAAGAAGAGAAAAATACAAATTTGAAAAGAGTAGAAAAAAATAAAAAATAAAAATAAGAGAAAAAATTTTTTTGCAAATAACAAAAAATTAAAACGAAGAGCCTCCTTCAGGGTGCAAATAACAAAAAATTAAAACGAAGAGCCTCCTTCAGGGTGTGTCTCTGCTGTCACAATAGACAACATGGGCAGTCATGTGCAGATATAAATCAATGAGTCTCACCAAGCCAATAGCAGACCTCTGAGATTCAGGCAGATTTCTGGCTGCTAGTCCCAAGTTGAGCTCCCTGTCCTCCTGTAGGGTTGAATTCTGCAAGGTTCTACTGCAGGTTCCAGCTGCTCTTCCCTTGAACATAGTACAGGTTCCAATGGGAGGTGATGATCCATCCAACTTACCAAGTATGGTGGTCTGGTGTGCCTTTATTGCAGAGAGTCTCTTCACTTTTCCACTGGGATTCAGTTTCCATCATGGAGCCTGAGAGAAGCACTCTATCTGTTGCTCACTATGCTCTATCTTGTGGAGCTCAGGACAATGGCCTTTATGACCCCCTGTCCCTCTGTAGTGTGGAACCAGGTAGCAGCACAGCCAGGAGGCCAGAGGCAGAGTTGGGGGGAGCGGTGGGGGGGGCATGCAGTTGCCTGCGTGGCTAACCTGGTTATGGTGGGCAGAGCGTGGGAGGGAGAGGGGGCTCCATGTGGCCGGGGTCCTCACCATGCACCTGCCGGTGGTGCTGTGCAGAGTGCCGGCTGGTCACTTGTCTACTTGAGTTTTTATACATTTTTCCATTTGTGTTCCTATAATAGATTACTTATCTCAAACAATTCCTCAGAAGGAAAATAGGAAAGGCAAAAAAGAAGGGTTAGTTGAGTAGTTGTTCTTGTTTTGGTACAGGGGATTGAACTCTGGACCTTGCACTTATGAGGCAGGCAGCAGAACTACTGAGCTAAATCTCTGGCCCAATAGTTATTTTTAAAGTGAACATAAAAACATTTTTTGCACAATTCACTTTTGCCAGAAAATATCAATCTATATTTAATAGGTAATATAACTGATCTAAATAATTTAAATAAGTAATGCAAGCAATTTTTATTTTCTCAGGCAAAACAAAAAAAGCAAATATTTGAAATAAATATCTTGCTTTTCTTACAGAAAAAATGCTGCACATCTAAAATGTGTTCATATAACACATTTATGTATCCTAAATACATGTGCCCCTTGAAATGAGGAATTTGTCTCCAATAAATCCCATTATAGACCTTTTACTTATTTTTCCCATTCCCTGCAAAGGTGAAAAATAATATGTAGAAATCAGTTTGCAAGATGTAAACATGTATGTACTTAGTTTGCATACAAAAACAAAAAATTGAACAATTTCATTCTATGAATAAAATATAGAAAACCTAAATATGTATAGGAGGAAAAGTGCAAGATGTACAAGCATTAATCCTATTATTATGAATGCAATGTTTTGAATGTAATCTAAGACAAAGTGGTAGAGAAAATGGAAAAGTAAATAAAATGAGAAAACCTTTTCAGAAAAATAATAATTTTTTCTTTATTGGTAAATGAAGCCATGGTCAAGACAAACTTCTACTTTTGTAATTTATTTCTTGGGTTCTAAATTTGTGGAAATCTTTTAATGATATTCCCTAGTGGTGAAAATTGTTTAAAAATGGCATTACTTCAATGTATTACTTTGGCTAGAATCTAGGCATTTTTCAATTAAGATTTGCTCAAAGATAAACCAATATTTAGGTGTAAATACCATAATTTTCACAAATTATATGATTCATAAATATTTGTTGCATGTGTCTTTAGATTACATAAAATTTATTTGTTAAATTTACCTAATGTTCCCAAACTGGACTGACATAAAAGGACAACTTAATTAGCCTTAATTATCAAGGATAGACTAATCTGCCTGGCATTTGGACATTTGCCCAGTGGGTTTTTGAACTCAGGTACATAACCCCAGTTGAGATCATGTCAGAACACCATCTGTTTCTGACTTTGGCCAGCTTTTTCTGCCCCTTGTGTTCAATTTGTTCAAATATTTCAACTTGGTTTATATATATAGGATTCTCTTAGACAAAATTATAAAGTAGGTGATGTCTTTTATTGGTATCCCTCCATGGCCCCTTGTAACCTCCCTGAAACTTTCTAAAAGTTCTCTGACTACTTCCCTAGGTACTCTGGCCATCCAAAGTCTTAAGCAAGCCACAAGCCAACCATCTACAAATTGGCACATTTAATACATCGCTTCCTAACCTCTAAAATTGCTGCTTCAGTAGACAATGGTTTTATTCAGCATTCCTAGTTGATAACCAAAGTTGACCATTCTAAACTATAAGAGAATTTATTTAAATGATTATAAGAATTCAAAAAATTGACAAGGCACTTGGTTAAGATGAGCTCTATAATTCAAAAAAGAAAATGGCATGTATCATTTCTTATAAACAAGGCTAAGATAATTTCAATATGCACATTGTACACATTTTGTCTGAAATTTGAGTATCATGTAATGGAAAGGGCTAGAAAAGACCAATAGCTATCCCACTTGACACTTTTTATGCTAAATCTACTTGGTTGCGATAATATACATGTCATGATTGGTTATAGAAAGCAACAAAAATTAAAAATCTTTCAAGAGTATTATCTATGAAAATCTCTATAAAAGTGTTTCTCCAAGTCTGATTTGGAATAGGGTCAAACCTGTTTCCATGATACAGAAAAATATGAGGTGAATATAATTTCTAAATTCTTTATGAAATTAGTGAATCTATAATCCACATGATTCAAGTTTCCATTGTCAAAAATGGGGTAGTAAGAAAGATTTTGGGTGTCACTCTTGAACATCTAATTTGGAACAAACAAAAAAATCACAGCAAAAGAGAATTTACAGTCAAATAACAAATAACTGATGTAGAAAGTAGTTATTACACAAATAGTTATTAAACAATTTAGTGTATATATAGACGTAAACAAATAAAACTATTCAGGTCTAAAAGAATATGGAGAAGTAGATACTCTTCTTCAGGAATAGGTCACTATAAGGCCCGGTACAATATTACTAAGGGCTATTAAATAATTGATACAGGTATTTTTAAAATATAAAAACCCAATAATGTATCACTCTAAGAATTGGGAAAAAATAATCACATTTTTGAGCATATTCATATTTATTATCATATTTTTAATTAGATAAAAATACATTATTCAACAATTCTACATGTTCATTAAAAGCAGTATGGAAAAATACTCAGAATATGCCATATATGTGAGTTACGTTAGCTTCCTAGAGCTTTTGATTTGCCCTGAATAGGCAAACTAACTGATGGACGTTTGTTTCCTGATGTTCTGAGATCCAAAATGGCAAGATTAAATTTCTCACAGTGTTGCGTTTTTATGAGTGTCATGAGAAAAGGACAGTTTCAAGCCTCTTTCCTTGGCTTGTAAATGGCCACTTCTTAGTGTTTTCACATTGTCTTCCTTCTCTTTGTGTCTGTGTCCTAATTTTCTCTTTGTATACAGACATCAGGCCCACAGAACCAGAACTCACTTTGAAAACTTCTTTTTTCAATACTCTCTTTCTTTTATAAAAACATTATTGCCAAATACAATCTGATCCCTGGTTTTACGACAGCACATATGACTTGAAAGTGTCATATGGGCACATTTCAGCCTATAACTTAAGAATAGATATTTCACTATGTTTTCCAACATATCGATATATGTATATGTATAAATGGGGTGGATGTGTGGATATTTATGTGTACGTGCATGTGTATTAGTATGTACACATCTATAAAGACAGAAGAGTGGGACTACATTTACAAGCATATTGGCTGAAATGTCACATATGTGTACCTGAACATGGTACATTGTACAAATATGAAGGTACTTATGGAAATATTTGGTATTAAAGCAGTTTGCTTACATCATGTGAAATCTTTTAATCAGAGCACCAGAAAAACTATAGCAACTCACATAAAAACAGTGAAATATCTAATGACATTTTATTGACCATCATGCTGAGTATGTCCTGTGCATTATTAGAAACTTCCTTCTTTAAAATGAAAAACCTAAAAAGTCAGTTGTACTTTAGTACAAATTACATCTTTACAATTTCTTCATTAGCAGCTTCTCCAGATATCTTAACATGATTGGAAATGCAGTATTTTTGAAATCAATTAAATTGTCAGTATTTCTACAAGAGGCAATACTGTATTATTTTCAGCTCTTTTTATAAATTCTCTTTATGTTGTTAAACCTTTGATCATAAAAGTAATGTTTACTCCGATCTCTTCAAAACTTTAATATGTTAAAAAATTTCAGGGAATGAACCAAAGAGATTTTTGTCATTATACTAATATATCAATTCTTATCAAACTGATCATTCAAATTAATTTTTACTAAAAAGAGACATGTCTTACAGTGAAAGACAGTAATCATTTGAAGATGTTAAAGAGTATTTTCAGAAGACCCTTATGACTTCTTTTTCTCCTTCATTGTCTTCTAAATTCTCTTCCTCCAGAAAAAAAGTAAAAATGGAAATCTTTTCTTATTTATTATATTACCATTGATGTATACTTAGCTTTCCTATTGCTGGAACACTGTATTCAACAAACACAATTTAAAGCAGGAAGGGTTCAATTTGCCTCCTGATGTCTGAGGATAAATCTATACATGTTTGTCTGAATCACCACAGCAGGAGGGCATGACATAGCAAAGGTGCTTCGTCATGGAGGCTGAGAAGAAGATCAAGAGAACAATTTCTAGATTGAGTGGTTGTGATTTTGTTTTGAGTTATAGATGTGAACGGAGGGTATCTCCCCAGTCATTTCTCCATTGCACATCTTGCTCCACCCTGTGCTCCCTGCCTCCTCCCCTCCCCAAGCTCCTGCCCCTGGCTTCCAGCTTCCTCTTCCTAAGCAGGGATAAGGTAAGGAGTCCGGAGGGGCCGGGGGTGGAGTGAAGCAGCTGAACTGGACCTTGGGAATCACAGTTGGAGACCTGTCCCCAGCCCAGCCTGCTGGGCTCCCTCCTGACATCTGCTTGTTGCAGGGTGCGGGTGTTGGGCCGGCTTCCTGGGCCCAGCCCAGCACCTTAGCCCTGGTGGTCCAGTGTGGGAGAGGGAGTTGACACCCTCAGCTAAAGCACAAGAACCTTAGTCGCACTCCGCCTCCCTCCCCCACCCACCACAGCGCTGATCCCAAAGCACAAAGTCCTGGTCACTTGGAGAACAGCTGGCCCCGAGGGGCCCTAGCCAGACCCCAGGAGGATGTAGATGGTCCCAAGAGCCTCTCGCTGCCCGTTCTCTAGCAGGACGCCCTGCAGAGCTGGGTGAGTGGCAGAGCCTGTGGGTTTCAGGGACCCCAGGAGGTGTTCCTGACTCCCTGGGTGAGGTGGGGGAGGGCAAGGGGTGCAGGGGAGGAGACTCCTCACTAGGAGAGCCAAAGACAGGGTTGTGCCTTACCCGGGAGCCACCCCTGCACCCCTCCTGCCCCACCAGGCAGCCAGCTGCCTCTGTCCTATCCTCTGTCCCCTGCCCACCCTCCTTGCCCTACTCTGAGCTGCATGGTCCCCCCCACCCTGGGCAGCCCAGAGGAACCGGAACGGAAAACTCCATCTCCTAGAAAAGCAAGGGACGCTAGGGCCCTCTCCCTGACTCTACTGGCCTCCCACATCCCTCTCAGGGGACAGGTCCCCCCCCAACCCCTGTGAAGTGCCAACGCCCTGCCCACCCCAGGCCGCACCCCCACCCCTCCCTGGCCCGAAGTGAGATTGCACATTAACTACTGTAAGGAGAGGAGTGGCATTAGGAAACGTGAACCGATACTGATGCGGAGAATAAGCAGATGCCTTTGTAACAGCCTTAAAAAAAGAGAGAGAGAAAGAGAGAGAGAGAGAGAACAATTTCTAGAAGAGAGGAGACCAGATTTAGATCCCAAGATCATGCCTCCATGGCCCATCCAGACAGACTCAGACATGTGCTTTAATATCCCCTCCGTACTTGCCAAACTACTAAAATTGACACAGTTAGGTTGTATTATCATAATGAGTTCTAAGAAATGATACTTAGCACAGTTTATAGGGTAGATTACGTGGTCAATACCAAATCTGCAAACCAATATTTTATATAGAATTACTAATCATTCCTTGATATTAATAAGAACAACCTCTGGTTATTTTTTTTTTCTGAAATCGGTGTTTCATGTGGCAAAAACACATTCCTATTAGCAAAGCTTGGAGATGTACATAAATTGAAAGGAAGTCATTGAAAATACATTGGTAGCAAAATATTTTAACAAATATCTGGTGCAGAATTTTTCCACTTGTAAAATGCTAATTTTACTTACTCAAATACTGAAATTCTTTACTATTATTTATCACATACAATTATAAAAATACGTGTGGTGTTTATATCTACGGAGGTACCGTAACCAGAAATTAAAATTATATTCAAAAAGGTCAGTTAATTTTTGCTAAAGATTGGCAAACAGAAGAAGAATGAAAGTATGCATCATGTTAATTAAGTTGGTCACCATGAAATAGTTGATTGTATTAATCGTAAAGGAAATTGAAAAATTGATGAGAGAGACCTTTCTAGAACTTTAAACTTCAGAAAATTAGATGTTGTTATAAGAAGTGTCTTTAAAAGTTAAAATAATTGTATATCACTCACATAAAACTTAATAAGAATCTTCTTTTAGCTGTTGTTATTTTAGTGGAGTGATCAAGTTTCCTCACACTGCCTTAAATTTTTCCTAAGCCTTCCAAAATCTATTTTCCTAATAACTATTTTCTTAATAACTAATATATAAATCAGTATCTGCATGAGGCAAGTAAGAACTAAAAGCTATAATTACTCATAATCAAAGTGTAGGTGTATCATTTTTTTCTCATGGTGGTAAATATGGTAATGCATATAGTAGATTTTTTTCTGAAATTTCTCCAAAATTTTAATGAGCTAAAAATAATTATGATTTAAAAAACACCACAAAGTTGCTTTACAATCCTCCACTCCTCAGGATACTTTTTTTATATTCTGGAATAGGCACCATCATTAACATGAAATAATAAAAGTGTGTCATGCCATAAAACACAATAAAGATTAAAAAATCAAAAAGGTCACAAAATCAAAATTGTGCAAATGATTAAATTAAAATTATTGATTCAGAACCATTCAAATTTAATACAGGGGACAAAAAGGTAAAGCAGAACATATAAGGAAGAGATGTACACAAATATCAAAGGCATAGAAATTGGGTCAAATTTTGTTTTTTCACCATTTATTGCAGACTATCCTTACTGCTGCTTTGTTATTTTCAGAGTACTTGCAACCTATTATTATTACTGAAGTTTTAAGGTTATATTTTCTGTAAAGTGGTCCTATTTGGAATTTAATGGAGGATACATATTTCTTTGAAAAGATGGTTTTACTAGTAAAAATGTGTGCCAAATCTAATATAAGGGGAGACATTTATATTGGCCAGTTTACTAAATTTTAGGAACAGAAACACAAGTATTATCTGTTTTCTTATTTTGAAGAAAAGAGGTTAGGACAATTCTTTCATGAAAACTTCAACTTAGAGCAGCATTATATCCAGTTTCAAAGATATTCTGCTGATCCAATTAAGACATAAAGTTACACAGGTGCATTGTCTGGTTCACTTTAAAAGGAAAGGCAACAGACTTGATCAAAACAAGTCTCCCAGTGGCTGCATTGTCAGGACCACTTTCAGAATACTAACAGAAAATGTGAATGAGAATTGGTATTTCCCAGAACTGTTAAATGACTATCTAATAATGGGTATCTAATGTTCTTTCCATCTCCTTCTGAGCATAACTCTGTTTGGAAGAGTCAACAAAGGACCAGTAATTTTGAATGGAAACCTATCTAGCTTCTTGGTGGTACCTACCTAAGTGAATTCTGTGTATATTGGTTATGACTGGAGAAGTACTGTTTTCTTCTAAATGAAACACTATGGAAAAGATTTGAAAGTATGAATTAAATATTTTAATTATAACAAAATAAGTCCAATACTCTTTGAGCTACTGTGAATAAAGTTATCTTCCAATAGAGAACATCATGACATAGTAATCAAATGAGCTACAAACATTAATAATATTCACATTTATTTTGTCTATTATTAAGTACCTATTATGTATTAGTCAATGTTCTGAGTGGTTAATTATAACAGTAAACAGAGAACTACCAATATTGTGGTCAAATTCTACTAATGGTAGAAAAAAAGTAAGAAAAAACAGTGAAGTGTTTCTGTGTGTGTTTGTGTGTGAAAGTAGCTGCTTTGAGGAGAAAATTCAGAGAATAAAAGAGTATCAGAATGTAATATGGGGAAAGTTTCATTTTTAAAAATATGATGATAAGAAAAATTTCTCTTATGTGGCCTTTGATTAATGATAATAAAGACAAGAGCGATAACCTGTGGACATGTAGGGAGAATTTTCCAGGCACCAGCAGTGGCAAGGGCCAAAGCCATATGGGCCTGGGTGTATTTTCAAAACAACAAACAGGAAAGAAGAGCTAAAGCGAGTGTTTGAGGAACTAATGGCTAATGAGTCCAGAGCCATAACAGAGAAATGGAATGCATAGGGCTGTGTAGAACATTTTTAGGATTTTAGCCTCCCTTTCAGCGATGTGGGAGGTTATTGCAGCATTTAGAGCACCATTGTGGAACATTTCTCATGTTGTTTTCTGTGTTGAGGATAACCTATTGGAAAACAAAGATATAACCTGGCCAAACAGTTGCAACCATAGCAAGACTTCAGATCAAAGATGTAAGTCATGGTTGGAATAGGGTGAATACAATGATAAGTGGCATGTAATTAATACATATAAAAGACAAATTCAATAAAGATTTTCTGTCTCATTGGTGGGTTGGTATGAAATTAATATATGTGTAAAGCTGAATCCAATGTTTTTGGTTTTATTACCTGAAAGCTAGGAATTACATTTTCTAAATTAGAACTGTGGGAATAATACATTTTATTATATGGAAATCAAAAGTCTAGTTAAGGAAAATTAAGTTCATTTGCTTATTAAGAAATAAATATTAAATTTGAGTGAACAGTTGCACTCAAATTTTATAGACAGACTTAAATGTTACTACATCATGGATGGTATTTTATGAATTAAGAATTGATGAGACAATCAAAAATGAGTGTAGAGAAAAAAGTTCCTAGTTTAAAAAATTGGAATTTGGACACTAATATTTAGTAATTGAGAAGATAAGTAGAAAAAGGGAAAAAATAACCATTACTGAAGAAGAAAGGAAACCAAATTTTCCTACTCTCACTCTCTCTCTCTTTCTGTATGGATAGATAGATAATTCCTTACACATATCTTTATATATAAGATCTTTTATGCAGGATTTTTATATATATTATAGTGCTATATTTTAGGGTTTTGCAAGTTTATTTAATTATGTAATATAAAATATATTTATAATATGTGATAATGTATACCATATTATATATACAATACTATGTATTAAAAAACTGACATTGTATGCTGAATATCATATAGAAAAAAAGTAAAGACTGAAGGTGATGTTATTATCTGTACCTGAAAAGTTTTTTTTTTCTATTAGGAAGACGGGGAAGAGAAGTCACTTCAATTTAATATGGCATCAATCAAGATCAGGGCTGGATTGCACTTTCAGGTAGAACTGCAAAGTGTATTTTGTGTTTGTTTCCCTCTATTGCAACTATCTCCTTAGAAACATCTGACTGCAAAAGAACTCAAGTTGGCTGCCAAGATTAACACTCAAGTCCTTTTATATCATCAGCTTTGTATTTGTAAAAGTGGAAAAAACAATGACAAGCCTATAGTTCTTCTAGATTTCAATCTAATTAATCAGCTGACACAGCCATAAGTTTATATAATTTTATAAACTTTTTCTACCCCAAGTAATAAACTCTTCCTAAATGAATCCTGACCCTCCATTCACAGCCCCACTGACAGAAAGGTTCTGACAATCTCAAGCTTACCGAAGGATGGGTTTTTCTATTCTGTTATCTCCATCCCTCTGGAGTTATTCATTTTTATTTGATGCTACTAATTTTGTACTACCTATTATTTTGATGCTACCTACTATTGTAGGTAGAAGTCTGATTATTCATTTTCTTTATTCACATTTTGAAGCATCTGGGCATTTGATAAAGCTAATGATGTGTAAGATCCACAGCAGAATAGTGGGACGAACTGTACCACTCATGTTTTCTGACAAAACTGAGAGACTGAATGAGGAAGAGGTCTCTAGTACCATTACTAGCCATATAACTTTAAGCAAGTTTTGTATATTTACTCTAAGTACCATGCTCTTTTTAAGGACTCAAAAATGTAATGAACATTTTTCCTACTTCTAATTCATTCACATTCAGATAAGATGTGATGTTCCTTCAGGAAATATTCTAATTCATGCTTAGCAAGATACTTTTGTGCCTCAGGAATAAGTGTCTCTAATGAGAACATATGTGAGAGAGAGAGAGAGAGAGAGAGAGAGAGAGAGGCACACAGCTAGTAATACTGAACTAGCACCAAAGAGTCAGCCAGAAGTCCCATGTGGCTGATCCTGGCAGTCCTCTGGCAACTGTAATAAAAAGACACAACTTTTACTTTAGGGAGAGAACAGAGTGAATGCCTGGAGCTATTGATAACCACATTATTTCCACACCGAGACATTCCCCTGCCTGTTTCAGGCAGCTCAACCAAAACCACAGGCAAGGACCCAACACAGCTGCACCCTGACCAACTGTATCAGCCTGCGGATCCAAATGAGCCTGATCAGGGAATTTTACATTGCAACACTCTTCTATATCTCTACAGTTGAAACTTTCCGACCTAAAACAAAGAGTTTCAGCTGTTACAAGGCTATTAACAACACCAGTGAGGCAAACAATTTCCTCTCAGTCATGAAAATCACACAAACAAATGTAAAAAATAGGAGAAAAAAAGGAATTTCAATTTCTACAAAGATCTCTGAATTCTAAGAAAGTAATACATGTTTTAATCGAAAAGACCATGATTCCTTTAAGAAGTTAATACTTTCTTGAATAACCTACGTATTTATTAACAATGTTACAATGAATGCAAAAAAATTTAAAATGGAAAATTCTGCCAGCAATTAAACAAGTTTCATGATTTGGTTCTGAACTGATCCTTTACTTAATAGTCACTAAGTCTCTCCAACAGCCAGTTTTCTTGCATGTGTACCAATGAAATATTTGATCTCAAAAACAAAAATCAATGATATTAATTTTTAATGTCAATGATAACTTAAAAATAATTTTAGAGAGGTATAGAATTTTATTATTTGGGTAGGTTTCAGAGTGATATTATTAAAATAAGATTTATTTTCTGAGTTCTTAAAAGTTTACTTGAACATGAACAATGAAGAAAAATTAGATACCATTAGAAAAAATTTAATTTGTTTTCCTTTGGCTTCGGACATCAGAAATTGGATCTATGAATTAAAATTTACAAAAGATGAAGATTTTAAGTTGGTATTCTAACAGTCACTATCTTAAGGCAAAATTAACCAGTTTACATGATTTTTAGATTTATTTTTGCCTTTGAATCCTGAAAACTTAAAGTTTATGACTGATGATTTATAAAGGGTAGAAGATGTTTATAAAAATGGAAAGAAATGCTCTTAGAACTATGAATTGATATTTCAATCAATTTTTGTAACAGGTTTTAAATATATTTTCTTTTTCAGAAAACAAATGAAAATAATCATTGTTAATCAGTTTTCATTGATGAAAAACTGAAGTTTATAGAGGTAAGATAATTTGTATAAGACCACTGGCTAATAAACCATCCAGTAGGATTATAGTCTCCCAATCCCACATGTCTTCAGTGTACAATACTTTTTACTCAGTATCACAAATCAGACATTTTCTCAAAGGAGTCAAATGTTGACTTGGCATACATAAGTATCCAGACATATGTTTGGAGAGTATAAGTTTGAAAATATAATAAACAAAAATTAACAAGAGAATAAAATTTATAAATAATTACACTAATTATAAAAATATAGAAAAGAAATCCTTTATTTTGTAAAGTTTATTTATTTTATGACAGTATATGCAAATGATGTTATATGTTCACAGTTCACCAGTTAAATGTAATTGAAATAGCCATATAGAGTTCTAGGCTGGTGTACAGGATAACAACAAGGCCTACCAGAGAACTGATTAATATTAGTATAATATTTAATATTTGTGTTAACTATAAAATTCTCATAATTATTATCCATTAATTTAAATACTATAGCTATCCTTTACAGCAAAAAATCTAGTTCAACAGTCATATTAAAATCTTTCCAAGATCTTTTTTATGAATATGTCTCTTTTCACTATTTCCAGGGTGGCAGAATACAATTGATTTTTATGTCCTGTAAGTGGAAGTTTTGTGGTTCAGGTATGAAAATTGTATATGAATCACATATGTACTTATTCCACATACATGGACCTAATTATCTAAGAAACTAAAGATCAAACTAATTAAGAACTTGGGCTCCAGACCTGTACTGGCTGAATTCAGAGAAACCTTGTGCATTCTAGCTCCACAACACTGACAAGCTCATTAATGGTCTATGCTGCTATTGTTTCTTCAAAATTTCCTAACAAAAATTGAGCTCTGGATAAATATCAACCTTTATTGTAATAGCCACTTTTTTTCAGAATAAAAACTATTGGCTTTCCCATTTTTTCCAGTTTTTATTTTATTGGTGGAGTTATTACTCAAAAATATATTTTATACATGCAATTTTAATTTTAAAATTTTATCATCCTCCCAAATTAGCAAATTACTGGAAAAATGCCTGCTGTATCTGGTTTTCAATAGATTTACTCAAGTACAGGTAATACATTTCAAAAACATTTTAAAAATTGTTCCCTTATGGGCCGGGGATTTATCTCAGTGGTTTTGCCGCCTGCTGCTCAAGCACAAGGACACAAGTTTGATCCCCGGTACCAAAAACAAAAAAACAAAACAAAACAAAAAAAATTGTTCCCTTAAAATAAGTAATGGAGTATTAAGAGATACCAACAAGGTTGTGCAAAAAGGTATACTACCTAAAATTCATATGAAAATTAACTACCAACTTTATAATTTCTATAGATTCAGAAAGGAACACAAAAGTTTCACATGTACACAGGAAAGGCCAAATGTTTGGTTCAAACATTTCCATTAAAAACATAAATTTTTAGCTAAAACTTGGAAACAGCCCAAATGCCCATCAACTGCAGATTGGATAAACAAGATGTGGCTTTTCTATAAAATGGAATACTACTCAGCCAGAAAGAATGAGAAACTAGAGTCATTTATGGCTAAATAGATGCACATTGAAGCCATACTCTTAAGTGAAATAAATAGGACACACGTTTAAATTCTGAATAGTTTATCTGGTGTGAAAAACTAAAAATGTAAGTAAGGTTCAAATGGTATAATTGATAATGTGAAATAGGAAGAAAAGGTCTAAAGGAGTTGGAAAAGTGGGAAAGGTAGGGGAAAGGAAAGAAGACAAAAGAAAAAATATGAGAAAAGGAAAAAATGGAAACAAAGTCTCTATAAATAGGGAAGGGTGGAGGGGGTGAAGGGAGGGAAGAGGAATGGGGAAAAAAAATAAGAACTAAGATGCATCATGCAAAGGTTAAAGATCCCAAAAATGAATGTAACTGTATTTTATACCTAAATTATACCAATAAATTTAATGAAAAAAAAATTTTGTAAGTAAAGTACAAATGGTACATAAGCAATTATAACCTAGGCCATATGTATAGGCCATATGTATATGGTTTTTTTCATCACTTTCTTATATATTAAAATATATATTATTAAAATTTATTATAAAATATATATATTATATATAAATATATATAAAATCTTTTCTGCTACTGGGCACGGACCACCTCCTAAGGTATATACTTATACTATTTTTAACTTTTAACTTTTTTTTTTGGTACCAGGGATTGAACTCAGGAGCTTGCACTGGCGAGGCAGGGGCTGGAACCACTGAGCTGAATCCCTGGCCCTCATACTATTTTATTTTGTGAGACAGATTCTCACTGAATTGCCTAAGAATGCCTTGAATTTGAGATTTTCCTTCCTCAGTCTCCTGAGTAGTTGGATTACAGGTGTGTACCGCCATAACTGGTGGTCAAATTAATTTTTTTTTGTTATAGTTGCTTTTATGGTTCTGGGACTTAAACCCAGGAACTTCCTACTACAGAGTTAATATTCACCACTCCCTTTTTTATTTTGAGAGAGCAAGCATCTCACTAAATTGGCCAGGCTGGACTATAACTTATATGCTCCTGCCTCAGCCTACCTCAGTACTGAAATCACAGGAATGAGTCACCATGACAAGCCCAAATTAATTATTTCTTAAACAACTTAGACCCATCATGCTTCTATGCTTTGTCCTCTGTTAAAGATACATTTTTTTTTTGTACTGGGGATTGAACTCAGGACCTTGTACTTGCGAGCCAGGAGTGGTGCCACTGAGCAAAATCTCCGACCCCGCTTTGTCCTTTATCGACAGGTGAGATATGATTATTTAACTTTAAATGTGTAGAAATATCCTAATATTTCTTTAATTTTTTTTTCTTTTCTTTTTCTTTTTCTTTTTTTTTCTTTTTTTTTTTTTGGTACTGGGGATAGAACTCAGGACCTTGTGCTTGTGAGGCACGCACTGGAACCGCTGAGCTAAATCCCCAGCCCTTCTTTAAACATTTTTAATGAGCACATAGTTATAAATGAAAACTAAATAACATGTAAATCAATGTAGGTTCCGTAAAACAAGAATAATGTGAATGAGGATAGAATAGTTTCTTCTATTAAATTTTTTATTAGTTTTCAACTTAATACAGTTTTATTTTTAAATAAATAAATAAAATTCCTTAATTTTTGAAATTCTTTGGTTTAATGAATAATTTCTAAATAAATTAAGCTATGTTATGTGTAGGAGTTTAAACTTTCCACTAAGTATTGAAACTTAGGATATAATCATCTGAAAATTTAGAAAACATCAATGAACATTTAACCTTAATGAAGGAAGGTTACACTGTTTGACTGAGGTGTTAAATTCAAGATGATGCATATGAAGTGGTCAGATTAAACAAGGAAATAGTACCAGCCAGGTCACTTGGAGCAGGATCAATTCCTGAGTGAATGACAGATATTGTAGCCAGATAACTCTCCAGATAATCTGTCCTTCTTCCCTTACAAGTTTTGGGAACTCCAAATTATCTCCAAATTTTAGATAAATTTTAATATTTGCTTATTTAATCTTTAATTTAATTTAATCTTTGCTTAACTCTTTCAGATTTTAGGTAACCCTTCCTTCATGATCTCCTCATACCCTATTATTCAATATGATCCAATTTCATCATGCCTTGAATTTCATCATGTAACCTTGAATTACAAGGTTTATCACCAAATGAATTTTATCATCAGTATCAATCACTAGAATACTGATCATGTTTCGTTCATTTTCTATCAATATAAAGTAGCATAGTTTTAGTATCAAATATCTATTTAATATGTACTTTGCTCACTTGACTAAATATATTAAACATCCATAGTTTTGCATACATGTTTCATGGTTTGTCTCTATATGTATGTGAGAAACATATTCGAAAAAGCATCTATACAATTTTGTAGGCATTGTTCACCTTACTTATGAAATTAGTCCTGATGCTCTTGTTTACCATGTTGTTCTCTATGTTGTCTTAAGAGTTCCTGCATTCATCAATCCCGTTTGTTATTGTTCACTTCTGAAAATGTTTCGTAGTTTCTTCAGTATCTATTTTTCCTGTTCTCTTTTAAGAGCTGATAGATACAAATAGGTAGATGGTTTCTTGCTACAGACAAAATGGCGCATAACTAGTTACCATCCTGCTAGCACTTTAATTTTTTTTCCGGTACCTGGAATCGAACTCAGGACCTTTTGCTTCCGAGGCAAGTGGGGCACTACTGAGCTAAATCACAGCCCCAGCATTTTAATGTTTTTTGTTTGTTTTTTGGTACCCAGGATCGAACTCGGGACCTTGTGCCTGTGAGGCAGGCGGCGAAACCGCTGAGCTAAATCCTCGGCCCCCAGCATTTTAATATTAATCATACAAGAAAATACCTATTACAAAGACTTTTATTTTAAAATACTTAATCTTGAAAAACACAATAACTGATTCTTAGAAATGATGTAAACATGGATAATGAAGTGTCCTATTCCACCTCCATATAAAGCACGTTTTTAACTTAGTGACTCTTATGATAGCGTAAGAAAACAAAATGTTTCCCATCAATCTCCCATTTTCATTCCTTCCTTTCTTCATTAAGTCATGATTTGATTCCAGACAGCCATCTGTAAAAGAATTTGGACCTCAGTCTTTCAAACTCCAATACCTGAAATCATTATGATATAAAGACAGCTCTTTTTCAGGAAATGAACTCATATTGATCAGGCACACAAAATCTGATTATTTACATCATGTATAAACTGCATAATTTTCTAAACTGCATAAATTGCTAACAAAAATATAAGCTCTGATGTGGTGGTTTCTATTTATACTCTCAAAACAAGATACTTATATCCACGCAACACACTGAAAATGTTAAAAAAAAGAAGTGTGTTCAATGCCAACTATTCTAACTCAGTACAGTGTCTTTTATGTTTTCCTGAAGGGTAAACTAGCCTATCTTCTCACATAGCTCTATAAGAACGAAATTCTATTCCTGAAACTTTGTTTGGATTTGGGTGTTTGGGGCTTGTAGTTTGCTTTTTGTGCATAAATAATTTCAATCAAATAGTTATTTTTTGTTGGATTTAGAAAATACTTTTTTGTTAATTCCGTAGTTCACCTTTCAGAACTTGTTTTATATTCTACATTAAATATTATTTAGGACAAGGTAAAATGGTACATTTTCCCTTTTTATCATATAGAATTTTAAATATTCAATATAAGAGACCAAGCACTTTAAAATTGGTAAATTGGGAGAGGAAGGAGAAAGTAAAGAAAACAATTACTGCCTACTTGCTCCATGTACTGTGGAAATATTACACGAAGTTTATAAATCATACTAAAATATAGTTACTATCTCCCTTTTATAAGTGAAATGAGTCTTAAACATGTTATATCACTTCCCCATATAGATTTTATGCAGGAAAAGAAAGTAAACCCCATTCTAACTCCAAAGTATGCTTACTGGTTGATTGATTGATTGATTGATTGATTGATTTTGGTACCGTGGATCGAACTTGGGACCTTGCACTTGCCTGGCTGCCATGGCACCACTGATCTATATCTCAGCCCTACAGGATTCTCTTTTATACTGTATGCTATCAGCAGAGAGAAGATGGACACATGAGTAATTATTTATGGCACACAAAAGTCTTAAACCTGCAATTATTCTCTTTATATTTAATGAGATGCATAGAATTGCTAATGTTCTGCTTGGTAATTAAGACATAAACACTGAACATATTAGCAAATATTTGTAATTAATATTAAAAAGTCAATGCATTTCTTAGAACAAGGAAAAATAATAGAACAAGTAAATATTCTAATGTCTTTCTTAATTAATTTGGTCTTCTTAATCCTCTATTGAAAAATTATTATCTAATTAAGTAATACTGATAAAAGAAGTGTGACTAGTAACATGTAAATGACTTCCAATTGCTCTATTTTAGAAAATAAAATTTTCTCATACAAAAATATCTCCCCTACATTGTCAAAAAATCTAAAAGTTAGTGCTTCATATAGATCAACAAAATGGAAAAACAATCATCTCAGATAAAATTGTTAAGGGGAAATATCATGAGGAGTTTGGAATTTGAATTTAACCATCATAAAAAAATAGAAGATGAAGAGACCAAGAAAATAAATCAGTCTTTTTCTGGCAGATTAAATTGAACACGCCAAACAAAATGACATTAAAATGTCAATGATTTTCAAATACACAATAAGCTAATTTGGATAAATTTATTTGTTTAACAAATATTGGTAAGTATAAAGAGAAGCAGGGTCTGACATCAGAACAACAAAGACCATGAAAAATATAAGATTTGTGCATAACATTTCCCAGAGATTTTGAGATAGGTAGAATTCTAAGATAACACTCAAGTACGCTTTCCAGAATCAAGTATATTTGATCTCCCATGGAATCAAATACTTATGTTAGATAGTGCTGTGCAGAAATATTTGCAGAATCAATTAGGGCCTCAAAATAGTTCACCTGAAGATAACTATCCTGTGTGGTCTTGACTTACTCTGGTAGCTCTTCAAAGGGAGCTGGGGCCTTTGAGACATCAGAGATTTGAAGCATAAAGAGATTTGTTCCCAGGAAATCTTTGTTGGTAGCTCTGAAAATGAAGGGGGGGCCATGGCAAAGAATGTGGGTTGTCTCAAGAACCTGATAATGGTCTATAGCTGCCATGCAGCAAAGAAACAGGGACCTCAGGCTTACACAACAAGGAAACTTTCACATTCATTTGAACTTGGAGGAGGACTCATGGTCCAGATGAGAACATGGTCATGGACACCTGAATTTCACCCTCATAAGGCATTAAGTAGAAGAATCACTCATGCTGTGCTTCTGCTGGACTTCTAAATTATAAAACTGAGACTAAATAGGTGGTGTTTTAAGCTACTAAATTTGCTATGCTACAATAAAAAAAATAATGGAACCCAATTTAATTAATCTTTTCTTCCAAGTTTCCTTTTTTTGTATTTTTCTTTCTATGTAAGTTTATTTTATGTATGTCATATATGTTTTTAATAATTTGTTTGAAATGTGATATTGAGATCTTTTAGAAAAAGGTTGTACAGATTTCTTAAAGTACATTATTAATTTTGAAATGAAAAGAACTCATCTGAAGTGAGCTATTCACTATTGGAAATTTCAAAACACAACTCCATACAAAAAAAGATAGCCTAATAACATGGAAAGGTTCTAAGTTGTCTGGAAGACTGATTTCAAAATTAAATAATTTGAACAGCAGCAAAGTAATAGGTGTTTGTTCTGCCAGCTGTTTTAAAACTTTATTTTAGAAGAAAGCAGATCCTGCCATTTCTCTTCCCCTCTTTACATTCTTATTTGATCTTTCAAATTACTACCTATACATAGTTAAGTTAAAGAAGCACTAGCAAGAAAGAAGTAACAGTAAAATAACACTAATGGATACATGGTTGATTTGAAAGAAATTTTATGAACTATTAGAAATTATTTTTTCTCTTTAACAGGACAGAAATCAACTTTATGGAAAATTTAAATAACAAATACCTTTATGAATAAATAGATTGTACTTTTGTTTGGAAATCAGTGTTTGATTCATCAAATAAATAAATTCTGACCTTTGCTTTACTTTATATTTTATATTTCCAAGCATGATGGAATTACTGAGTAAGCTCAAAAATGCAACCAAAACACAATAATTAATAATCTTTGACAATTGCAATCCTGTCTCATAAAAATCCTCCAAAATATTTTGGGATTCCCAAATGAATAACATAAGAGTATTTTTGAAGCATTTTGTTGTTTTTACTTTGTGAGTGGTGGTGGTGGTGGTTTTTGGTACTTCAGCCCAAATCTTACAGCTCACGTATATTAGGCAAGTCGCCTACAACTGAAGACATCATCATTGAAGCAATTATACAGTTGGTCATTTTAAATTAACATTTTTTTCCTGTCCTTCTTTGACTCACTGAGAAGATATATACAGTTGATGAGTTTACAGGGCTAACCTCATAGACATGCTGCAAGCATAGACACAAAGACTCCAAACTCAGAAGAGTATTTCCTACTCAGGTTTTAATGTACTATAATCACTGTCTTTGAATTCTTGGTTTTTTTTCTTTTAATATGTGTCCAGAAGCATAATTGAATGGGAAAATGAAGAATGTGCTGGGAGCTAAGAGATGTAGCTCCCATTTTCTTCTACATTAGTTTAGTAAGGCTCTACTCAGTGTCAGGGTGGATCCCCAGACAAGAAAGAGAGCCCATTTCTGGGATCAAACACACAATTTAAGAAGAAAATGCTTTATTTTGCTTCAGAATATTCAGTCCATTCTTAGCTGACTCCAATGTAAAACCATCATGGAAGAAGAGTATGGTGGAAAAATCTGCTCAGTTCATGACAGTGAGAAGCACAGCAAAGGCATAGTGTCAGCCAAGAAGTGGAAATGAGGAACAAGATATAGATCCATGGCCATGTCTCAAGCCAGACACATGTAGAACTATGCTTTACTAATACCTTAGGGAACTTTCAAGCAATCAAGTTGACATTCCAGTTTAAATATCACAGGGGCTATAGTGTCTTAATTCCCTGCTCCTTCCTCTTACAATGCCGTCTATCTCTTGGCTGCCAGAGATAAGCAGTTTTTCTCAGCCATGTCCTTCCATCAGGAGGTACTGTCTCACTATCAGCCTACAGTAAAGGAGGCAAACTATCATGGACTGAAACCATTAGCCAAAATGAGCCTTTCTGCAAGTTGCCACAGTGACAAAAAATTGCCAGAGTAATATACTTCAAAAATGTATTACCTGTCCATGTACTATGTATCATGTGTACTAGGTGATGAGAAATTACAGGGTGATTAGCAGATAAGTCCTGTGCATGGAGAATCTTATGGACTGACTCTACAATCTAGATTGGTCATAGCCATTTTAGGGGCATTATATCCATTTTTTATCTACATATTTCTCACTTCTATACAGATTAGAGGACAGGAACATAAACAAGAAGAAAAGGCTAAGACTAGCCTAAAAGAAAATAAGGTAAAAGTAGTCGTTTAAAAAACCTTCTCCTCTCGCTTATATTCACTTGCACCTGCTTTTTCAGATCACTCTACCTGTTGATATTCTTGTCTAATATTTTACAATGCATTAACCCAATTCACCCGACTCTTCATTAAACTGAGACAAATTTTTAAAACTTATTTTTGTGTTCACAACCATTAAACTCCTAATTACCTGAATGTTAAAGTAGTATGGTTTTCTGGATATAGAGTAGACAATCGAATGAAAACTGATGGACTTGTATTATTACATAACAGTTAAGCAGTCTAGAATTTTTGCATCTAATATGTAGATGTATAAAAAAATAAAATGATAAAGTCATAATAAAAGATGTTTCATCCACACATTTGAAAACAAAATCACTTGAAAAGAATAGGAGCTGTGTGAGCTATTGTATTTAACAAACCTTTGACATTTACTACCTGTGTGATATTAGGGAATTTTCACTCAACTAGTATAAGCTTCCTTTTATTTATTTCTAATATAAGAGTATAATAAAGTACTTCATAAAGATTTATTTAATAAAGTTAAGAAAATAAAGGTCTTAGCAACATATGTGGAGAATAACAACAAATACTATAGCTACACTTTTTAAGTAAAAATAAAAATCTGTAGAAACCAAAAGAGTTCAAATCTATTTTTATATTACAAATCTCTATTTATAAGTGTTGATTATGATAGTTTCTATAAAATGTGCATTACATTTACAGAGTAATTATGATTTACAAAAAAAAAATTGAGTATGATTTTTTTCTTTTTTTTTCTTCAATACTTATATGATAAAATCTGGGAAGTATCATTGTCATTATATTGAAGGAAACTACGACCAAGAAATGTTAAATGAGTTACTCCAGGTCACAGTATAATTAATAGCGGAGTCAATGTAGTCCTTCACAGAGTTGTTACATATGCCTTTACCACACTGTGCTGACAACTCCGAGCCTGGAAGCCCTGCTGCTTCAGCTTTCTCTCTCTGCATGTGCTGTGCTTCCCATCTGGCTGACTCCACAGACAGAGCTCCATTTCTTTCTTTCTCCTGAAGCACTCAAAGTTTCATTTGTGGTTGTCCTTCATCTTTTAAATCTCCTATAGTTAAGATTTTCTCTAGTTGTACATTTTACCATACATATTCTTTTCAAATGAGTCTCTTGCAATTTGGCCCCCTAAGAAGCTCAACTTTCAGTAAGATCTATAGATAGCAGAGAGAATCAAGAACAGGCAATTATGTCAATTCAACCTCTCAGCTCCAATTAAGAGTAGTCATATGATGGGGCCGGGGATTTAGTCCAGTGGTTTCAATGTCTGCTGCGCAAGCGCAAGAACCTGAGTTCGATCCCTGGTACCAAAAAAAAGAGTAGTCATATGATAACATTCTGACCAATGAGGCATTGAAATAAATCGGCTGGAAGTCCTTCTAGGAATTGTCCACACTTTTAATAAAGAATAAAGAAACAAACTATTCTCTTTCTCATCTCTGTATTTTGAGACATATCTGTAACACCCAGATCAATAACTCTTAGGCCATTTGCTAAGACTAGCATAAGAGGAAGATGGAAAGACCATTAATCTGACTAGTGCAATGAATCTTGAAGCACTCCACCTCAAGAATTTGTCAGATGAACTAGTAAATGCCCTTATTGAGTGAGTAATTTTTATGTGGTTCTCCAGTAGCTGTAATCTATAAGCACCCCTCTGAGGAGGCTAGAGTAAGCCCTTCCTAGGGTACTTAGATTCCTTGGCTAGGGCCTTTAAAAATTATATCTCATTTTTTAGTATTCCAAAAATATATGTAATTTGTCAATTCACAATAAAATTTTTATAAAGTAGGATCACACCATGCTTAGGGAAATTTACCAGGTAATATTAATACAAAGTCCTAGTTCATATTACACTAAGGAAAACTATTTTGAACAATTTAGAGAAAAGTCATACTTGCATTATAAAACCTTCATTGTTTCTTAAACAATTAATTCTTCTCTCTTAAACAATTAATTAATATAGTACATAAACTAAATCTCTTTATTTAAATAACATTTATAAATCTTTCACAACCTAATCGTTTTAGTAGGACTCATGGATGAACATTCTAAAAACTTGGGAAGACTTTTAGAAATAAGATGTCTAAGTTCTTACCTTCAGAAATACTGATCTACTAGGTCTGGATATTACCTGGGAATCAAAATTTAAATGTGCACACAAGGATGAAAACTCCTTTCTCGGAGATTATTTCATTTGATTTAGGGTGAGATCTGGAAGGTATTTTTTAGTTTTTGCTTTTGTTTTTAGCTTTACAGGTGAGTACAATGCAGCCAGGTTTGAGAAACACTGCGTATGGACAAGGAACAATTTTCTTATCATAGGGTACTACACACGCTATTATCTTGTTCCAAGAATTTTCAAATTGCTTTCCTAAACATAGACTATATGGTCTAGTCCCTCTACATCAGTTAGAACTTTGCTCCACTTCATATAACAGAAAAACTGAAAATGAATCAATTAAATGGAATAAAATGTATCTTTCCTATTTTTTGAAAAGCTTGAAGACATTCACTGATGGCCCTAGGGTGCTATCAGATTCTCACATAACCCATATTTCATGACTAGCTAGAAACTAATAATGTGACCAACCCCAGCCATGTGGGAGGGTGACCACATTGCCTGTACAAACAAAATCAGCACTCTTACATAAATAGAAAATACAGGATGGTTATTGATTTCCAGCTATCTCCTGATAGCAAACTACATGAAATTTCCTCAGACATTTCATATTGTTTTTCCCTATATGCCTTTATTAAATTGCCAAATAACTACTCACCTTTCAAGGCTTAGTTCAATTTTCAAGCTCACTACAAGACCCACTGCTCTCCCTTAATGTAAAATTTAGTACTCCCTTTACATCATTTTACACACTAATATCCTGTCACATAATATTATGGCTTGTATCCAGATGCCCCCCCCCCAAGCTTCATGTGGTCATAAGTAGGGCTTTTTTGAGGGAACCAGAAAAAAAGTGTGATGCTGGGATCAAAAATGTGACACTGGGATTGATTCATGGTGTGATGCTAGGATTAAAGCTGTCTCACCCTGAATGAGATTGCTACCCACACTAAGGGTGGTTAGCCTGAATAAGATACAAGAGAGCATTGGTGCTTGGTATTTTTGTTTCCTTCTGTTTTCCATGAACTGTTTCTTCTCTTTGATGCCTCTCTCCCATGCCATCCTGCCTTGGAGCCAGCCAACTATGAACTGAAACCTCTATAAAATGTGAGCCAAAATAAATATTTTCTCTTTTAACTTTGGATGTCTGGTATTTTGTTCCAGCAACAAGAAAAGTAATTAAAGCAGATTTTAGTACCAAGAGTGGGGTCCTTGCCTTGACTGTACCTGACCATGTGCATCAGGAGCCTTTGTAACTGTATTGTGGGAAGAGTTTAAAAAGGTTTGGAGAAGCTGTCTGAACAAGATGTATTTGATGGGAGATTCTGGTCAGAGCTTGGAAGACAAGAATGCTGATAGAAATGCTGCTGGCAAAGACTAAGCTCAGGAGGTTTCTGCTGGGAAGGACTGCATTGGCTGTTGAACTCCAGACAATATGTTATGCCTTGGCAGAAAGTTTGTCTGCATTTTGCTTGCGAGACTTTGCCTGACACTGAGATGAAGGGCAGTGAAGCAGTTAATCTTGCAGAAGAAATTTCAAGAAAGTCAAATGTTGAGACAATGGAATATTGGGGGTTTTAGCCAGATCTATGTTGAGAATCAGAGAAAAGAGCCCAGCAGAATGATTTACAATGTTGTGAATTTGGCCAGAAAGGAAGTTTCAGTAAACCTATAGACTACAAAGATAAAGAAAAGGAGAATTTGGTTGCAGAGAAGGAACAGGACAATGGAAAGAATGGCCTGAGGGCATCAGAAGAAACCACAGGACTTCATCCTTTTCTGCCTCCTGAAAAGGTGAAAGAATTTGCTTTGAGAAAAGCACTCCAGAGCACCATGTTCCAAAATGGTAGTAGCCCAGAGAATTTGTTCCTCTGGATTAGGTTGAGAGTACTCAGCAATCTAGGCACTGGAACCCTACAGTCAAGAGAGAAGGAAGCCTGACTACTGTGCCAGCTGACAACAGACCTGAGAATCACCCAAGTGGTGTGGGGATTATATGTATGCAGTATGCAAGAATTGTGGTGTCAGGAAAACTTCCACTCAGATTTCAGAAGAAGGCCTAGAAGGCCAGACAATGTGCCCCTGAGAAGGCAGTGTGTGCAGCTATGAAGGTGAAGCCAAAAGTGCAGTGGAGATGCCAGAAGGTTGGAGAAGCCAGGAACAAGGATCTTTTGAGGAAAATTGCAAAAAAAGAGGAGAGTCAGCCCAAGAGAAAAGCCTTGAGAGCTGCAGTCACATGCACTGTCATAGGGGTGGAGCCACCCAAGCTCTTTGGTGTTCACATCTTGCCACAAATTGCCTCAGATCCTGGATATGGAACTACAGGACTTAATGTTTGCCCCGCTGAATTTTGGACTTGCTTTGTTCGTGCTCCTTTCTGTTCCCCTATTTGTACCTTTTGGAATAGAAATGTTTGTCTTGTGCTATTGAATGTTGGAAATGTTTAACTTTCTTTTCATTTATACAGAGGCTTGGAGCTAAGTTCCCCTTAAATCTCATAGGAGACTTTGGACTTGGAATTTTCAGCAATGCTGACACTGTTAGGACTTTGGCAACTCCTACAGATGGAATAAATGCCTTTTGCCTAAAGGAATGTACATGACTATGAGGGGGACCAGGGATGGAATGTTATGGTTTGTATCTAGATCTCAACCTCCCCCTGTTTCAATACTCTTAGAGTCATAGGTGGAGCTTTTCAGAGAAGGCTAGTTGTAGGTTGTGTGGTACTAAGTTCCATGATGTGATGGTGAAATTGATTCATGATGCAGTGCTGGGATTTAGGCTGCCCCACCCTGGGTGTGAACACTATCTGCCCTCACAGGGAAGGGTATAAGAGTCAGAATGATATAAAATATGAGTCAGAAAGAGGGTTGCTGCTTTTTGCTTGCTGTTTTCTACTTGCCATGGTCTGTTTCTCATTGTGATGGTCATCCGCCATGCCACCCTGCCTTGAAGCTAGCCAAATATGTATTGAAAAATTTTCAAAGTGTCAGCTAAAATAAATCTTTCTTTCTTTAACTTTGGGTGTCAGATATTTCATCTTAACAAAGAGACAAGTAACTAAGACATCTAAGAAGCTTCATTGCACTTACTTGTTTATGTAAGGTTCTTTCCTTATGGAAGTATTTGTTTCTTGAAGGCAAATAGTTTTATGATATGAATATTTCTAAGGATCTAAAGATATTGTATAAAGTTGTGGTTAGAAGGTACAATCTTATGTTTTAGCTGAGCCTCTGTGTCTACACCTAACCTTCTAAAAGTAGAATTCATGGAAGTCTAATATTTAGTAGGTCAATTTTTTTAATTGAAATTTTATATTTGGATAGAATAAGAGTAGTACCTATTTGATTATGTATACTTTTAAATTGAAATGTGTTAATAAGCATAAAAGACCCAGAATAGTAGTTGATACGTTGTGCCATAGAAGTAGAAGCTAAAGTTACTAATACATTCCCCAAAATAAATGCCATATTCAATGACTAAATTAATTACCTATATGTAATGATTGACACACTTTAAATTATAAAATTTATATGACAGTATCATATTGTGGGAAATTGTAGAATTCAGCTATCTAGTTGTAAGAATTGATCACAAGAAGTTTGTTAACTAAAAAAATTAAGTAGTTTCTGGGAAATTCCACAAGTCTGTTTGTTAAAAGAATGCCAGAAAGCTTTAAGAGACCTTGTTAAAGTCTCACAGGAGAAAAACAGGTTTTCCTAGTTTTCTTATTTACCATTTCCTGGGATCAGAGGACTGTGACCCAATGACTCTATGGGTGGTAAGAGAGATACGACTCACTATGCACATCTGTGATGTTTGTGGTGGGCCTGTAGGCTTGATTTTGGCTAAAGTGGTCCTGCTCTCTTGATACTATCGGATAAGAAGAGGGCTGCAGTGTGCTCTTTGATGTACAGGATTGGTGAATGGAAACAGGCGACTTGTGAATTCACCTGCAGCATTTATAAGTAAGTCACTTAAAGTCATTTGTCACCAGAGGTTAAAATCAGAAAGACGATAGCCAGAATAACTAAGCTGCTTTCCTACATGTATAAAAGCCTTGCTTCTTTCCTTTGTGATTGTCAAATAGTGCCAGAGGAATTAAACTGCTGTTCATCCCCCAGGCTGTCTCCTTTTCTTTCTTTAAAAGTCTGTGCTTTCCGGGGTTTCAGGTCTCCCTCTAGAGAGACCTCCAACATCATATAAGTCATATAATGTCAAATATGAAGATAAATTTACATTTATCATATAAATATCATCCATGTTTAGAAAATGACAGAACCATAAATCATTATCTTCTGAATCAAGAGTAGACAATATACATTGAATTAAAATACTAACAACTACTTTAAATCCTTGTATGTGTGAGACCTCAAATCCATAAACCAGATTGTAAGTAATGCAACTCAGAGGACAAGACTTCATGTGTATAAAACCAGAAAGCTTCATGAAGAAGTTTGAGTGGAATGTTAAAGGATAAGCAGAATATATCCCCAAGGAAAAGTGAAAGGAATGGTATAATCTGTTTTTGACACAAAGGGACTAACTTGACAAGAACAGAGCTTTCAGTTTGAGAGGTAGATTAACAAAATCTATTTCTAAGCACTTATTTCCTGAGCAATGTTCTAGACACTCTGCTAGTTTTCATAGGGTTAGTTTCAAGCAAAAATTCAGGAACTGGAGCTTAGAGTTTAGTAATCCTGCAATTGCCTAGCATATGTAAGGTCTTTGGTTTGCTCTTCAGCACTAAAAAAAAAAAAATCTATGAAGAGTGATACTATAGCAGAAAGAAATTATAAAGAAAATTAGACTATGGATTTGATGCAGGTAAGAAAGAATTTAGGGTATACAAATATTATCATGTTTTATGTATAGGATCACCTGATAAAAGTACTGTTTAGAAGCAGGAATGATAATAAAGAGAATAATTTTAATATAACGCATGAGAACACAGAGTACAACAGGTGGATTTGCAACAGATCATTTTCTTCCCCATATCCATAAATTCTTGATGCATAGCGAAGCTAATCTTTTTAAAAAATAGATTGTGGAATATCTAGGAAAAATAATCTATTTTAGCAACATATTTGTGCCTATATTTTGAATTTAAACATGACATTATTTACTTTAAGATTATGTAGTTTGTAAACATCTCTCTTTTCATCCTGCTGAATCTCTGATTATTTGTCTCTAATTATCAGAAAGTTTAAAATGAACATGGAAGGAGCTCCTGCTCAATCTTCTTCAATAACTTTTTTTTTTGCTTAATCCATGCTTGAATAAATTGCTTTATTTCATGCTTTTCTGTGAAACCACCTTTCTTTGGAGCCATTCTCATTGTTATTTTCTGTTTTGATTGGGATTATTTTAGTTGGAAGACAATGTATAGAGTGATGTCATCAAGGTGATGGGATAGGAAAACCAAGGTCCACCTTTCTGTCATGGAGACATCAGATCAACAACAGGACATAGACTCAATTTGCTTAATGAGAAATCCATAAACCAGTTAAGAGGCTCCTGTGCTCAAAATGAGTGTAGAATACATCTGCATCAATGCTAGTAGGAAACTTTATGCCACTATGTCATCACAGTCTCTAACTAGAACAACATTACTCAATGGAAGAGAAAGTCTAAAGTGCAGATATCTCCTCAGGAAAGAGAAACAAAAACCATCTGTCCAGTATTGTGAGTTTTCAAGGAGGGTGTCCAATGCACTGCTGTTAGTCTTGCCTGTCTCCCAGCACTGATAGATCCCTAGAACCTGGTGCACTTGACACACCTGGGAAAACTGAGAACCATCATGAAAACAAACACACAAACAAACAAACAAAATCAGAGGCTTTCCACTGCTCTACAAAATTTGCAAAACATCAGACAGAGGCTGATACATTTTGGTGAACTTCTACTCAAGAAAGAAAGAGGAATGGTGAACTTGTTAAATGGTTCAATTTGGGGAAGTTTTCCAACTTATATGCAACCAACTTGCATATTTATGGGACCTAGCATATATACAGGATGACTAGGAGCTATGGGGGAGAGTAGTTGGCTGGTGTACAGCCACTTCAAAGTTCACATAGAAGAGCTGAAAAATACAGGAGAACAAGAGATTTTTTAGTCTCTGGGGTAAAAAAGGAATCAATTTCCTCTAATTAGAAATCTAAATGAACAAATAGAGAGTCTTATGCACATTAAAAATTTAACAGGCCCTTAAAAATTTCAGCTAGGCTTACTAGGGAAGGTTTTCTCTGTACAAATCCAATCCACAAAGACTGGGAGAATAGGTAGTTTTCATGTATAGTAACAAAAAAATTACAAGAACTATGAAGAAACAAAAGGAAGAGACCCAATCAAAACCAGAAATAAAGAAAAAAACTATAAAAATGAAACAACTCTAAATAGATATAGAAACCAACTCTAAAAATAAAGAGGTATGTGAATTATTTGATAAAAATATTAAAATAACTGTCCTAAGGCTACTCAGTGAGCTTAAGAACACAATGAATGAAAAATACCAAGTACAACAAATAGAAAAATATTAACCATTCATATGTTTTAAAATTGAAGAATGCACAAATTGAAGGGAGAATTTCAAAAAAAGGGTTTCAAAAGTGAACTGATAAAACAGAAGCAATAAACAGTGAACTCCAAAATAGGTTATTTGAAATTACCCACTAAGTGAAGATTAAAATTTGAAAAATAATGAAATGAAAAAGACTTATGGGACACCATCTCATGTACAAATGTACTCATTTTAGAAATCCCAGAAGAAGAAGAGAGAGCTAAAGCTGAAGAATGATTATTTAAAGAAATAATGGATCTGGGCAGGGGATTTAGCTCAGTGGTTCCACTGCCTGCCTTGCAAGCCCAAGGTCCTGACTTCCATCCCTGGTAGCAAAAAAAAAAAAAAAAATAGATCAGATCCTCACAAATCTGGGGAAGGAAATAAATATCAAAATTCAGGATGTTCAAAGCCTTATAAATAATATAAACCCAAATGAATCTCCCCCAAATCATCACAATCAAAATTTCAAAAGTTAAACACAAAAAGAAAATTTTGTAAGGAGTAATGCTAGACTGACTTTTCCTTTACAAGGAAACCCCCATAAGAATATCTGTAGATTTCTTAGTAAAACTTCATGTCCCAGAATGAAATAGAACAATATAATAAAAACACTGAAAGAAAATACAACCTGTTAATCAAGAATATTATATCTCTATTTTCACCCATCTTTATAGCAGCATAGTGTGTAATAACTAAATCTTAGAAACAATGCAAATGCTCATCAACTGAAGAATGATTTAAAAAGATATGTTTTTATTAGCCATGACAATTAGACAAGAGAAAGAAAAAAAGGAATAAAGATGGGAAATGAAGAAGTCAAATTGTGATTATTTGCAGGTGACTTGATACTGTATATAGAAGACCTCCAAGAATGCCAGGAAAAGTCTTCTAGACTTAATAACCAAATTCAGTAGAATAGCTGGATACAAGGTCAACACAAAAAATCAATGGCTTTACTCTACATGAACAACAGACTCACTGAGACAGAAATAGGGCAAACAATTCCTTAAACAATAGCATCCCCAAAACAAAAATACCTAGAAATCAACCTAACAAAAGAAATAAAAAACCTCCTCTCTGAAAACTATAGCACTCTGAAAAGAGAGATCGAAGATGATATCAGAAAATGGAAAGACATCCCTTGATCCTGGGTAGGAAGGATCAACATACTGAAAATGGCCATACTTCCAAAACTGCTTTATAGATTCAATGCAATCCCAATTGAAATCCCAGCAGCATACTTTATGGACCTCGACAAAACAATCTAAAAATTCATTTGGAACAAGAAGAGACCCAGATTAGCAAAAGTAATTCTAGGCAATAAAGACATGACAGGGGTATTACAACCCCCAACTTGAAATAATTTTACAAAGCTATGGTGATTAAAACATCATGGTACTGACAAAAAAACAGACTGGAAGACCAGTGGAACAAATTAGAAGATGCAGAAACAACTCCAGACACACTCAGCTACCTCATCTTTGACAAAGGAGCCAAACACCATCACTGGAGGAAAGATAGACTCTTTAATAAATGGTGCTGGAAAAATTGGGTTTCAACTTGCAAAAGATTAAAACTAGACCTATATCTATCACCATGCAGTCAACTAAAATTGAAATGGATTAAAGATCTAAATATTAAAATAGAATCACTGAACTGGCTGGAAAAGAGGTTAGATGGAACTCTTGAAGACATTGGTGTAAGAAAATATTTTATGAACAAAACTTCAGTTGCCCGTGAACTAGAACAATCAACAAGTTGCAACTCTTTTTATTGAAAAGCTTCTGCACAGCAAGAGAAACCACCAACAGTGTGAAGAGACAACCCACAATGTGGGAAAAAATTTTCACTTGCTATTCCCCAGACAAAGGTCTACTATCTAGAATCTATAGAGAACTTAGAAAAATCAGACCTCACGAATTTAAAGACTCAATCCGAAAATGGGCATCTGAAATGAACAGACATTCTTTAGACAAAGAAGTAGAATGGTAAATAAACATATGAAAAAAATGTTTAATATCACTGGTCATTCGAGAGTTGCAAATGAAAACAACACTGAGATTTCACCTCACCCCAGAAAGAAGGACTGGTATCATGAAATCCACCAATAACAAATGTTGGCTGGGCTGTGGGATAAGAGGAACCGTGCTCCATTGGTGGTGGGAGTGTAGACTGGTGCAACCACTGTGGAAATCAGTATGGAGATATGAGATACCTCAAAGAACTAGGACTGGAAGTCCCATTTGATCCAGCTATTCCCCTGCTGGGTATCTTCCCCAAAGAATTAAAAGAATCATACCACAGTGATATATGTGCACCTATGTTCATAGCAGCACAATTTGTAATAGCTAAAACTTGGAAGCAACCCAATTGCCCATCAACTGGAGACTGGATAAAGAAAATATGGTTTTTTTAATGAAATGGAGTACTACTCAGCCATAAAAATGAGAAGTTAGAGACATTTACAGCTAAATGGATGCACATTGAGTCAATACTCTTAAGTGAAATAAATAGGACACACGTGTAAATACCGAATAGATTCTCTAGTGTGAGAAACTTAAAGTGTAAATAAGGACTAAAAGGTTATAGATAACAGGATGTTTGTTTACATTTTATAAGGGCTGGTTTTACATTATGTATCTGGTAACCCAGAAGTGCTAACCACGCATTCTTTCTCGCTTCTGTAGATACGCTTACTGCAGGGCTAGGGAGGGGGGAGCAGGAAAGTGTTTTCTTTATAAAAACTGACCAAAAGTTCAGTCTGGGGCCAGTCTCCTTGCAGGGGATTTGGTCCTGGCTAGAAATAAAGTTCTCTGCAGACTTTTCATTGTGTCGTGACTCAGGTGATTATCGCTGTCAGGGACTTAGGCCCAACAATACTAACACCATATGTACATCTCCTTACATTTATTGGCTCACATAGAGAATTCCAAGGACTACCTCAGCAATCTCATAATTATAGGGTACCCCCTTACTTTTCTTAAGACATATTATGGAAATTTGTGGAAGTATGTCTATTCCTTTAAAAAAACAAATGAACTGTAAACAATGGCAGTTTTATAGAAAGGGTCCATAGAAAAATCTGGAGTGCTTTATCTCGCCAGAACTTAGGGTACAGAAAGTTTTCAGAGTGATAATTGATTTTGAGTTACGATGTAATATAATAGAACATATTTTTGAAAATGGAACTAGATAGACTGAGGAATTAGATTCTTCTTTTCTATAGAAAATTGTATCAATACAAACATCACCTGTTTTTAAGAAGAAACACTTAATACAAGCCTGAAAAGGTGAACTATGAATCTTCATTTCTAACATTAATTTAACTTTCTATATTGGATCAATATATTATATTTAGGTGAAATTGAAAATGGTAACCTACCTAATTTAAATGATAAATTTTAAATTATGAGGTTTACATCAAAACCAACATTTCATACAAGCACTTTAAAAAGGCATAATAAGGGTCATATTCTGATAATTTAATGGTTTCTTGGCACCCATAATGCAAGTAATAGTTCAGAGATGAGAATGTTATTGTTATATGGGAAGTACATTTAAATTTTAAAACATTTTTTTATTAAGCCAAAATACAGACCTAGTAAATTTGACATATTCATTGAGCTATCTTTAATGTTTTTTCTAAAAAACAGGTTAGTAGGTTTTTAACATACAAATTGTGTTTATGAGGTGGATACAGACATTTAAATCATAACAAGTCCAGTGATACCCCTGACAGATGTTTTGTCAATAGAAGTGTAAAATAATACATTTATTGTATTTTATCAAATAAGATTGTAGAAATTTGTAATAGCAAAATAAGAAATTCATATATGTCTCCCATTTTAATTGACTTATTATATTAATCCTTCTACATTAACATTGAGATATTTGAGCAAGTAAAAACAATATTTTTTTAAAGACTCATTGCTTTCATTTGTCAGTTTAAGGAAAATTGGAAACTTTATTTTATTGACTGTTAGTCATTTCATTACCACTTTAGTTATGACATATGCTACAAGAAGGCTAAATAATATAAAACAAAGATTATTGATAAATTAATATATAAATATACCAGCAGAATAATTATTAAATCTTATCACAGTAGAGTGCTTTCCAGTTTATAAATTACTTATACATATAAAAATTTATAGGGCTGGGGATTTAGCTCAGTGGCTCTGGCACCTGCCTCGCAAGGTCCTGAGTTTGATCCTCAGTACCAAAAAAAAATTTATAGAAGTAGTTTTAGCTATTTTTCACATTGAACAAAACATAACTTTATTAAAACAGCTCCTACTGGGAAAATGAGAGGAGCAATAATCAAAGTATTTTATTGCCATGTACAAAAATGCCAAAATTAAACCCACTACTCTGTATAACTAATATAGACTAATAAAAAAAGATATTCATACATCTCAGTTAATTTTTTTCAGTTAATTTTTTCATTTAAGTACTATTCTTAACAGATTTTATCTTTTATATTCTAATTTTTATAGTTACTTTGAATTCTGCTTTCTTACATTATGTCTCACCTATTTTTAACTGATGTTAATATTCCATATGTTCATGTAAAAATAAAATTTCTAAATTCTTCACTCTTTTTAGTAATTTCTCATTTGAGTTTTTGGAGCCCTAGTTCACAATAATATTAAGTAATGAATTTCCTCTTCCTCTTTTAAAGTGTATTTCCTATTTATTTTCTTTTACCTCTGATTATATTTGCCATGTTAAGTATTACTGTTAAGTAGTATTCAGAATTATGTATTACTTTTATAGTTTCCTCATATTAATTATTTAATAGGTATGGTTTCATTACTAAGTATATTTAACTCATTACTCACCTATAAATTTCTAAGTTAAAGGTATTTATTTCAAATAAAAAGTAAAAGGAATAAAATTTCAGACTATAACTTTTGAGGAGCCTTGGAGAATTAACATAAACTCTTATTCTGAAGAAAATCAGTTTGGACTCTCATCCCACCAAGACTGTATTGAGACCTGTAAATTTGTATATTAACAAAGAAACATTTTGTGATGCAGTTCTCTTTGTGAAAATCTGAACTGTAGAATGCTTACCCTTTAAAATAACAAAAATATGCCAGTTATAATTGTTTTCATTTTCATTGTCATTTTTACAAGTGTTATCATGTTGAGATTTCTTGAAATTTGCATTTATTTGATTTGACAAAAATTTATAAAATGTAATTTTTCCCAGACAAAACTTTGCTCCCCAGTGCAATAAAATTTTAATATTGAGAAATCATGTTTCAGTTTTAATTTTCTCAGTATTAAGTTACACTGTGAATACCTGAAACATTACCTCAATAAGTGAGTGTAAGCTGTTATGAAAACATGCAAACAACGAACTTTGAATACTATGCAAATATATAATGCAATATGTTAGAGTTCCCCATTATTTACTTCTATTTTCAGATTATGTACTCTATTGGTATTCAAATATATTCTTATCTATTCACGGTTTTATTTAGGATAGCCCAACATTTTTCCTAAGGAAATACATGAAATATTTTGTTATACAAAACTGAAATCCAAAATGCAATATTATGTATTTTACATATAAATATTGCAAAATGTGACATTTAAATGAATTCAGAAGTTATAATTAGAATAAGGTAACTTATACTCTCAGTCTATGGGTCATTAGAATTTTAGTGTTTTTTTAAAATAAATAGTTTTTGGTGATGCACATTTTGATTTTGTCTTTTTATTTCTAATTGCCTTGATATAGGTCTTTCCTTTTTTTGTTAAGATTGGCTAAAAGTTTATTTTATTCATTCTCTCAAAGAACCAGTTTTTAATTCATTGATTCCTTGTAATGTTTTATAGTCTCAATTTCATTAATTTCAGCTCTTATCTTTATGATTTTCTTCCTGTACTAGCATTGGGTTTGGATCATTCCTATTTTTCTTAGTTCTTGAAGTGCATCATCAGGTTATATATTTGGGCTTGCTCTTTTTTTTTTGATGTGGACATTCAGTTATAAACTTCTCTCTTAGGGCTTCTTTTGCTGTGTCATATTGCTTCTAGTATATTGTACTGGCATTATCACTTGATTCTAGGAACTAGGTAATTTCTTCTGCAACCCATTGATTATTCAAGCATATAATGTTTAATGCCCATGTGTTTGCATAATTTCTGTTGTTTCTTTTGCCACTAATTTTTAGTTTCATTACACTATGATCTGATAATATACATGGAACAATTTGATTTATTTTGTATTTATTTACTCATTCATTATCAGCTAGTATTCAGTCTATTTTGTAGAAAATTCCATGTGCTGTTGAAAACATGTGTTCTGTTGTGTGTAACACCCTGTAGATGTCTACTGAATAGCATCCATTTATTCAAAAATTTGTTGATTTTTTTGTCTGACTAATCTATGTGTGATAGTGGAATATCAAGGTTCCTCACTACAATTGTGTTCATATTTAGCTTATCTTTAATGTCCAGTAGTGTCTAATTTATGAAGTTGTGTGCACTGGAGTGTGGTGCATGTATATTTATAATTGCTACCTCTTTGTGTTGAATTGTGCCCTTAACAAGTATGCAGTAACCTTTTTGCCTCTTCTGATCAGTTTTGGCTTGCAGTACACTTTGATAGGTACTCTTACTTGTTTAGGGGCTCCCATTGGGTGGAATACTGTCTTTGTCCTCCGACTTTTAGACTATGGATTTCTTTTTGGGTCAGATCTGTTTCTTGTATATAGGTAATCATCAAGTTTTATTTTCTGATACAATCTGCCAATCTGTGTCTTCTGACAGATGAGGAATTGAGACCATTTGAAGAGAATAATTACAGAAAGATACTGAATAATTCCTGTCATTGAATTATTTTCATATGGCTGACTCCTTTGTTTTTTCTCTTCTGCTTGACTACTCACCTTACTTGGTACATTGATCCCATTAAATTTTTTGGGACTGTTGGCTTCATTGTCTCTTTAGATGGTACCTTTGAGAATTTATTAAAGTCATGGTTTAGTGGTCATAAATTTCATAAAATGCCCTTTATCATACCAAGACTTTATTTCTCCATCAAATTTGAAAGATTACTTTGCAGGACATATTAGTCTGGGTTGGATGTCATTTTTTTGTAGGGCTTAAAACACTTTAATCTTACCTAGCCTTTAAAGTTTAAGTTGAGAACTCTGCTGTAAGTCTAACGGATTTGACTCTATAATTAATTAGTTGCTTTTCTCTAATAGTTTTTTTTTGAAATAGGGTTTCACTATGTAGCCCAGGCTAGCCTCAAACTCCTGCCAATACTCCTGCATCAGCCTCCAGAGTGCTGGGATTACAGGTGAGAGCTACCATGCTTACTTTTAACAATTTTCCTTTTAAAATTATGTCATTGTGTGGGGCTTCTGGGATTTAAATTATGATTTTTCATGAAGTTCTTTTCTGATTGTGTCTATGTGAAGTTCTATATTCCCTTTCTAGTGTATGTTAAATTCTTTCCCCATACTTGGAATGTCTCTCCTATTAGTTCCATAAATAGTGATTTTATGTCACTCCTGCTGCTTTTTATCATCTCCAATTAATATTAAGTCTTCTTTGTATCATCTAGCAGCTGTTGGATCCACTTTCCATACTTTCTTGTTGTTTTTAAGCTATCTGTAAGTATATGATAACCTTCATCAGTCTGATCACTTAGTTCTGACACACTGTCCTCCCATTGGTCACTTCTGCTACCCATAATTTAAATAAAAGTTTTTATCCCTAATATGTTTGTTTGGTGCCTTTTCAGGGACTCTAATTCTTTTGTATCATTTCATTGTTTATTTGCATCTTCAGTAATCTCCTGATCATTTTGTTTATAAAGCCTATTATCTCTGTAGTTATATCATCTTTGAGCTCATTTAGTACTTTTCTTAGCTGTATTTTTATTTCTTCTTTCATATTAATTTTTACATAATTTCATGTAATTCAGATGTTTAGGTTTTGATTTTCTTCTCATCAATGCCCATACATTAGCTTTGTGGGAGTTGGGAGTTTTTGGAGGCATTTTGTTTCCTCCTTTTTGTATATTTCTATTATTTTGTTATTTTTTGTTTCTTTTGCTCATTTTGAGTGTAGAGGGGTGATCATAATTATTAGTAATGATTTCTGGTTGTATACCTGAGCTACTCAGGTTCCACATGCTGTTGGCTAGAGTTTTCTGGCTATTGATAATTCCTAAAGCCCCCTTGCAGTTTCCTGTGAAGTGGGTTCAGCAACATGGTTGCTCTTCCATCAAGGCCATTAAAAGAATCTCTACCACCAATCTTCTAAAACTGAACCTTCATGTAATATGATTTGATTGGCATTCTAACATCTTTGGCATACTATTTCACCTAATTATAGAAGAGCTTGTCCTATCACCTTTACCATATTCTATTTGTATGATGCTAGTCATAGACCCTTTTTACACTCAAGAGCTAGGAATTGCAAAAATGTTTGAATATTAGAACATAGAAATCACTGTAAGGACAAAGGAACATTTTAGAGACTATCTGTCACAGTGTGTGTAAGAAACTGATAACAAAAATTGAAGCCCATGCTTCTTCCTGTAATGTGGTCAATAAAGTCCTTCTTCTTCACTAAAAACCTCCTTTCTTCTGCCAGCATCTATGAACCTGGGACAAAACCTTTTTTAGCTTGAAAGTATAATGAAAATCTCAGACCATTTAGAGCTTTTAATATGATTTTTTTCTAGTCCTGGATATTCACAAGCTGCTGAGACTTTATTTTTTTATTCTGCAGATCATTTTTCTCCTTAGTAGCAGAGTAGTATCTAAAGATGAAGAGTTTTGTAAACTGCATAGCACTGGTATCCCTACTACTACAGACATCCAGAATTTTTGTAATTCTAAGCACAAGTACAGTTGCAAGCTGGTACTTCATGTTCTAACCTTTTATTACTGTAAGAATTTTTCAATTTCTGGCTTTAATGTTTAAACCAATCCATTTGGACCATACTTATATTACCAGATTACTTACATTGAATCTTTTTAGACCCCTCGAGGACAAACAAAATGAATGTGGAAAAGGTAATATACCAGAACTCAGCCATGAAATTTATGGTCAGTGACCTGAAAGGAACATAATCACTTCTTTCTAAACTTGACAGTTCTCATATCACTTTTTTAAAAAAATTTACAATGTATAATATCCTATTAGAATGAATAAATACCATCAGGGTGGTTTTGAAATGCAGATTGCTTTTTAAATTGTACTAAAATGGCTTATTTTTTTCACAGACTACTTAGCAATGTGAGTTCAAAGATCACTAGTTGAATAGCCCATAAAAGGCCTATTATGTCATTTTATATGCATTTCACTGCCAAGCACTCAAGATCATAATAAGAAATTAAATAGTTCAAAAGAAGACAAAGTTATGAAAGTTAACTGGTGAGACAATGCAATGTGCTTGTGATAAAGAAGTTATTTCAACAGTTTTTAAACACTTGACAGCTCTTTTCCAGCTTGACATAAGCATAGTCTTGTTCTTTTGCCCGATTAATACATTGTGTATTTCACTCATATATACTGAGTAGTTGAAATTTGAAAGTCCTCCAGTCCCCTCTTTAATTTTCCAGGTAATTTTCTTTCAGACATTGAAATTTTAGCCAATCATTAAGAATATATCACAATAAAACTGATGCCCCCATACACATACCAACTTACTGTGCTAAGCTCCTTGCAAGGTCTGGGAGAAAATAAAATAAATTTATTTATTAGATTTGCATTAATTTATTAAAATTATTTATTATTTTTTTCTTAATTCTTTCAAACTCTCCATAAAAACACATGAACACTGCATCTTATTTTCAAGAATTCCTTCTGTCTTCAAAAACTAAGCAATCAATTTTAAAACTCCTGGAAAAAGAAAAATATATGCTTTTTAACTTTAAGTATGCAAAATAATTTGTTTCCTAGTACCAGTTTCATTTCCAGTACATATCCACAGTAATCGTTACACCTTAGAATCTTCAATGGCTTCCCATCTTATGTTGTTAATGTTTCCCAATATTTGTCCTTTAGAAATATCCTATTATTAACTTGAGAGAAATGCAGACCTTCAGCCCCATGTTCAAAGCAGATAAGCTATAGTTCTACATGTTTTTCACTTTTTAATGTATAATTGTGTTAAAAAAAATCTTACTACCACAGCAATGGTGTGTTGATAAATGCTTAACAGACAACTCTTTAGAATAAAAGGAGGCAAGAAGAAAAAGGAGAAAAAGGAAGAAAAGAAGGAAGGAAAAAGAAAACAAAATAAAAAGTGACACAATTTATAAGACATAAATATTCCCATCTTAGCAAATACCTAGCTAATGAAGCTGTACCACGGGAGACATTGTGGAATGAGTTGCACACAGTAAGTTCTTGTGAACTTATGCAGCACACTGCTACATCTACTTTATTTTACTTCTAAATTGCCTGCAGTTGCCTACATGGATATTCTATGCTGCTTACCTGTGCTTTACTTGCTCTTTTTCTTTGGACTATAGAACTTTCCTGTTTCTGTCTAATCACTTTTTCCTAGGAATATTCAGGATCTATGGAAAATTGTTGCCCAAAGAGCAATATCAAAATGCTTCCATAGTTAAGGGTGACTATTTCTCTCACAGCACTCACTACATTATATTCCAATGTTCATTTAAATTTTGTTTGATCCAAAACTGAGCCATTAGGAAATATGTATTATCTTTTTTTCACCATTTTATTATAAATTGATAAAATGTATTTGTGGGTAAAAAGTGATTTTATGATTTATTAATACAATGGGAAATTATTAAATCAATCTAATTAACATGTCCATCAATTGAAATACTTATTTTTGTGATGAAAACATTTAAATTTTACTCTCATATCAATATGAAATGTATATTGTACTATTATTGACTTTATTCACCATGTTGTGCAATAGATCTAAAAAAATTTCTTCCTGAGGTTTTGTACCATCTGATATTAATGCTCCATCCCCTACAACCAGTCTTTGATAACCACTATTACACCATCTGTTGTTACTGCTTTAAGTGTTTTAAATTCCATGCATAACTGAAAAAATGAGATATTTGTCTTTCAGAGATTGACTTATTTCACTTAGTATAATATTTTATAATTCTTTACATGTTAAATTTTACCAGAGCATAAAAACACGTAGGAAGTATGTGTTCTAAAACTCATAATTCACCATAACTAATACTAATTGAGATAGTTATTTGGTTCTTTATTTAAGATTGAAACATTTCATAGGCATCAATGAGAAATTATGATAAGGAGTTGATCAAGTGATTAATTAATTTTTAAAAATGGGAAATTGGAAAAATGATATGCAATTAAAAGAAATAGAAGTAATACCTTGCTCAGTGAAGTTAGCCTGTAAATTTTTCAGGTGGAAAAGTGTCTAGTTGGTTTTATAAACATTATGATTATATTTTCTTCCTCCTAATAACTTATAATTATTCTAGCTAAGAAGAATGAAGATAACAAAATACTAAGTTGTAAGGCATTAGCTTGAGATCAAGGAGAATGTATTACACACCCTGTGTCATTTTCCTGAAGAGATACAAATAAGTCAATATTAAAGTCAAAATGTAAAACTATATGAGGAGTCTCTTCATATTCAGAAAGTACTTCTGCATGTGCTTTCATAGTAAAATCATTACAGAGTAAAGATTTTTTACCTTTTATCTTTTACTCAAATACCTATGTTTTCTTATATGTTGTAACATCAGAAATGTTTTACATCTTTAAGTTTACATTTTACAATAAAATATCTCATTGGAGGCTTCTCTTTGATAAATTTAGAAAATGAATTTCTGCTCAATGCTATGTGTACCTCTGGACTAATTTTAAATCACAGCCTGACCCTTCTCAAATCACAGCAGAAAAAGACAGTTTTTCTGGCCACTCACAGTAGGAGACATCAAGGAAGAATTGAAGACTGAAATGTGTTTTTAGCATAATTTTTCTTTTCAAGAAATGACAACACAGAGAAAGAGTTAAGAATGAGCTGGGTAAATATGAGAAGATCATTTTTGAAAATATAAATATATTTTACTTTTTCTGATTTTTGTCTTATTTTTTATGGTTTATAAAATGAAATATTCTGTTTAGAAGTTTTACCATGGGAGATATTGAGAAAAACTTAGAGAAATTCCAACTCAGTCTCCATTTGATTGATAAGGACGAAAAGGTGAAAAAACAGAAAATACTATATCCACATAATAATAATTATAAAATCTATTTTTCTCTTTAATCAATCTTGTTGTCCATTCTTTATCTTATATTGTCCATCTTCTTTTTTAACATCAGTTGTAATATTTTTCAAAGGTAAATTTCACTCATCAGATTTGTGACTTGGTCAAGTCACTTTCATTTTAGGATCTACTTGTTAACATCTTCAGAAGGAAGTTGCATGCTTTATAGCTATCATATTTTCTGATTCATGTCTCCCTAAATATTAATTACCAAAATTAGGAAGCAGTTTTAACTTAAAGCATTCATAAGCACATAAAGAAAGGAAACATTAGAATCACTATCTGGTCTACTTTGAATTGTAAATGCTGAATTGTGAGTGTATTAGGTATTGCCTTTCTGACAGTCAGGCCACTGGAAGATATATTGTAGTTTATGGGATAACTGCTTGACAAAACAAGCTTTATTTCTCTCTATATATACATATATGTTTATTTCCATATATTTTATACATATTTATTTCCATGTATATATGTGTGTGTATATATTTATATATATATATATATATACACACACATATATAACTATTTTCCTTACCATCAAATTTTCCCAGTACAATTCTCCATATTTTTTCCTTGATATACAGGACAGTCATTTTTTAAAGAGGCAAAATTATTAGAAACAAAGAAAGTAAAACAAAAGCATTGCACATAATCAATAAGTAGCAACATGGGTCCACAGAAGAGGAATTTTATAGACCGTCATATGGACAAAAAAAAAATATCAACTTTGTTAGAGCACTAAGACTTCTTGATTATTCTATTAAATAATTGAACATAGATGATAATATCATTTTATTCATTAAATTTTTGGTACATTTTGGATACACAATATGATGACATTCATCATTGGGAATTGATACCTTTGCGTGATATATTTAGTTCTTATTTTTTTCTCAATTCCCCTGCCCTCTCTTTAACCTCTCCAACCCACCCTATTTACAAAGATTTTGCTTCTGGTTTTTCATTTTCTAATATTTATTCCTTTCCCTTCTTTCCTTTCCCCTACCTCTACCACTTCCCCTTCCCCTTTGGACATTTTCTTCCTATTTCATATTATCTATTATACATTTTTTCCCTTAAATTCTTTTATTGCTACATTTTAGGTATACAATACATTCACACTTCTCATTGAGAACTTGTACCTTTACATGATGTATATTGGTTCTTATTTTTTCCCCATTCCCAG
>NW_004624748.1:18845330-18855990 GCF_000247695.1 Heterocephalus glaber
GTGAAGAGACAACCCACAATGTAGGAAAAAAATCTTCATCTGTTGTTCCTCAGGCAAAGGCCTACTATCTCAAATCTATAAAGAATTTAAAAAGATCAGACCTCCCAAATTTATAGCAAATAAACATACGAAAAAATGTCAACATCACTGATCATTAGAGAGATGCAAATGGAAACAACTCTGAGATTCTACCTCACTCCAGAAAGAATGGGTGCTATCATGAAATCAACCAAGAACAAATACTGGCTGGCAGGGGAAAGAGGAACCCTGCTCCACTCCTGGTGGGATTGTAGACTGGTCCAACCACTGTGGAAATCAGTATGGAGATACCTCAAAGAATTAGGACTGGAAGTCCCATTTGACCCAGCTATTCAGCTGCTGGGGATCTTCTCCAAAGAATTAAGAGAATCATACAACAGTGATATATGTGCACCCATGTTCATAGCAGCACAATTCGTAATAGCTAAAACTTGGAAGCAGCCAAAATGCCCATCAACTGAAGACTGGATAAAGAAAATATCTATTATACATTTTGATCCTTATTTACCCTTTCAATTTCTTATACCAGAGAAACTATACCATAAACATGTGTGTCTGATTTATTTCACTTAAGATTATGGTCACAATTTGCATCCATTTAGCTATAAATGTCTCTTAATTTCTCATTTTTTATGGTTGAGTAGTACTCCATTTTATTTTATTTTTTAAAAATACATCATCTTTATCCAGCCTCCAGTTTATGGGCAATTGGGTTGTTTCCAAGTCTTAGCTATTAAAAACAGTGCCACTTTAACATGGGTCCACATATATTGCTGTGGTATGATTCTTTTAATTCTTTTGGGAAGATACCCAGCAGAGGAATAGCTGGGACAAATGGGATCTCTAGTCTTAGTTTTCTGAGGTATCTCCATATTGATTTCCACAGTGGTTACACCAGTCTACACTCCCACCAAAAGTGAAGAAAGGTTCCTTTTTTCCCACAACCCAGCCAGCATTTGTTATTGTTTGATTTCTTGATAGTGGCCTTTCATTCTGGGGTGAAGTGGAATCTCAGTATCGTTTTCATTTGCATCACTCAAATGACCAGCTATGTTGAACATTTTTTCATATGTTTCTTTGCTATTTCTATTTCTTTGTCTGAGAAACGTCTGTTCATTTCAGATGCCCATTTTTGGACTGGGCCTTCAAATATAGGAGGTCTGATTTTTTAAAGTTCTTTATATAGTCTAGACAGTAGACCTTTGTCTGAGGAACAGCTGATGAAACTTGTTTTTCACATTGTGGGTTATCTCTTCACTCTGTTGGTGGTTTCTCTTGCTGTGCAGAAGCTTTTTAATAAGATGAGATCCAACTTGTTGATTGTTTGTGCTAGTTCACAGGCAACTGAGGTTTTGTTCATAAAATCTTTTCCTGCACCAATGTCTTCAGGTATTCTACCAACCTCTCTTTCAGGCAGTTTAATGTTTGCATTTTGAAGTTTAGATCTTTGATCCATTTCCATTTTAGCTTAGTGCATGGTAAGAGATACAGGTTTAGTTTTAATCTTTGGCAAGTTGAAAGCCAATTTTTCAGCACCATTTCTTAAACAGGCTATCTTTCCTCCAGTGAGAATGTTTGGCTCATTTGTCAAGGATGAGGTGGCTGAATATGTCTGCAGTTGTTTCTGCAGACATCTGTTCCTCTTATTCTTGAGTCTGTTTCTTTGCCAGTACCATGCTGTTTTTATCACAGTAGCTTTGTAGTATAGTTTCAAGTTGGGGATTGTGATACTCCCTACCTTGCTTTTGCTATTGTAGGTCTCTTCTTGTTCCAAATGAATTTTTGGACTGTTTTCTCAAACCTTGTGAAGTATGCTCATGGAATTTCAATTGTGATTGCATTAAATCTAGATAGCAGTTTAGAAATTATGGCCTTTTTCACTGTAGTGGTTCTTCCTACCCAAGAACAAGAGATGCCTTTCCATTTCTTGATATCCTTTTCAATCTCTTTTTCTTTTTTTTACAGTTGTGTAGGTTTCAGAGAATAGATTTTTAATTTATTTTGTTAATTTGATTCATATGTGTTTCATTTTTTTGGATGCTAGTGTGAAAGGAGTTGTTTCTCCAGTTCCTCTCTCAGTGATTTTATTGTTTGTGTACAGAAAGGCTATTGATTTTTGTGCGCTAACCATGTATCCAGCTACTCTACTGAATTTGGTTATCAAGTCTAGAAGACTTTTGTTGGATATCTTGGTGTCTTCTATATAGAGTATCATGTTGTCTGCAAATAATGACAATTTAATTTCTTTGTTTCCTATCTTTATTATTTTTATTTATTTATCTTGTCTAGTTGCTGTTGCTAATGTTTCCAGCACTATATTAAACAGGAGCAGTGATGGTGGACATTCTTGAGGTCACTCTGTATTCCTAAATTGAGCATTCACTTCTCTGAATTTTCCTCATGAGACTGTTTTCATTGTGTCCTATAAATTTTGATATCTTGTATTTGGATTATCATTTAATTGCAGAAACTGTCTGATTACTTCTCTAATTTCCTCTGTGATCCATTGTTTGTTCAGAAGTGTGTTGTTCAATTTCCATGTGTTTATGAAATTATTTGGTTTCTTTTGCTATTGATCTCAAATTTCATTGCACTATGGTCTGATAATATAGAGGAGATAAATTCCTTTGCATTTAATTAAACATGTTCTAAGAGCAAATATGTGGTCTCTTTTTGAGAACAACCCATCTGCAGCTAAAAAGAATGTGTATTCTGATTTTGTGGGGTGGAACACTCTACAAACATCTGTTAAATCCATTTGTTCAAGAGTTTGGTTGAATTCTAGGATTTTGTTGTTTATTTTTTTCTCTAGTTGATATATTGATTTGTGAGAGTGGGGTTTTGAGGTCCCCCACTACTATTGTATTAGTGGTTATTTGATTTTTTATGTCCATTAGTATTTGTTTATATAGTTGGGTGCACTAGTATTTGGTATACATATATATATATATATATATATATATATATATATATATATATATATGACTGTCATCTCTTCCTCTTGGATGGTTCCCTTTACAAAGATGTAGTGTCCTTCTTTGTCCTTGTTAATCAGTTTTGATTTGAAATTCATTTGATCTTCAAAGAGAATAGCTACTCCTGCTTTTTGGGGGGGCTCCTCTCACATGAAGTATTGTATTCACCCTTTAATTTTCAGCCTATGAGTTTCTTTTTGAATTAAGTGTGTTTCTTGTATGCAGAATATTGTTGGATCTTGGTTCTTGACCCATTCTATCAGTATATTTCTTTTATTTGTTGAACTGAGACCATTGACATTGATGGTTATAACTGATATTTATTGACTTATCTTTGTCATGACCTTTTCCTGTTTTTAGATTCTCCTTCTTTGCATTTAATTTCTTGTCTTGCCTGATGGTTTCATTCTGGTGGGCTTCATGGGGTTGTGACCTTCATTGTCTTTTCCTAGGATATTGTTTATAATTTTTGGAGTGTTGTTTTGGTATTCATGAAATTCCCCATGTGTTCTTCATCATGAAACTATCTTATTTCTCCATGGATTTTGAAAGGTAGTTTTGCAGGGAACATGAATCTGGGTTGGAGGTTGTTTTCTTTTAGGGCTTGAAGTACTTTACTCCTGGCTGTTCTTCAGGCTTTTTATTGAGAGGTCTGCTGTGATTCTGGTGGGCCTTTCTTTGTATGTGATTTATTTCTTTTCTCTACTTGTGGTATTTTGTTCTTTTGCTGGATTTCTGGAATCTTGACTATTATATGATTAGGTGTAGATTTTTGTTTTCACAGCTACTTGGAGTCCTATATGCCTCACTTATCTGTATGTGAAATTCTTTCCCCTGCTTGGGAAGTTTTTTTTCCATTACTTTTGTGAACAATTTTTAATGTCATTTGCACTCTGTCCTGTTTCTTCATTGACTCCTATCAGTCTTATGTTATTCTTCTTTGCATCATCTAGCAGTTGCTGGATTGATTTCTTGTGGTTCCTTACTATTTTTAAGAAATTTTTCTTTTCCTGGTCACTAACTGCAATCCTGCCTTCTATATCTGATATTGTGTCCTTACATTGGCTCATTCTGCTGTGTAAACTTTCAATGGCATTTTTAATCTCCTGGATATCTGTTTGCATCTGTTTCATGGATTCCATTTGTTTCCTATGCTGGGATTCCATCATGTTCCTCAGCTCCTCTTCTTTTCTTTTAATGTGTGTCTCCTCTAGAGTTATTAAACATGTTTTTCACTATGGACAGAATCTCTATTGTTGTGTGAGAAATTATTTCTGATTTTATTTTTTCCAGATTCTCCTTTGTTGCTAGTTCAGGGAGTTCAGGTATCAGTGCCTTAAGTAATCTGGAAGTCTGGTTTGAGTCTTGTTTATGTTTCTTCTCATTTCAACAAAGGTACAGATGGCAGGTGCAGCCTGCTGCACCTTTTTGGAGGTGACTCTTTGCTCTCCCAGTGGGCTTCAATTCTCAGTTAGCCTCAGAGAGGCCCTCTCTCTATTGCTTACCAATGTGCCAATTCCTGTGTTCAGAATGGTGGCCTCTGGATCCCTGCACTGAAGTCTTGTCCAGGTGGGGTTCTTGCTGGGTCCTGCCCACCCATAGCTGTGGTCTGAGATGCCCTTTCATTGGGGCCTGTGTACCCATGCCTCTGTTGTCTGGGTGCACTTCCTGCTAACCCTGCATTGCTGAGCCACTGGTGTCTGAGTGTGATGGCTGGGGTCTGCATGCACTTCTATCTGATAATATCTTATCTGCTATGTAGATTTCTCTTTTTTTTTCTTTTTTCTTTTTTTGGTACCAGGGATCGAACTTGGGACCTTGTGCTTACGAGGCAGGCAATGGCACCACTGATCTAAATCCACGGCCCCTATGTCAGATTTCTTAACTTTTCAGGTATCTGATATTCTAAGTTATGCATGTGATAAGTAAATAAATAGACTAGGTTAAAATATCACCAATAGCAAAATTCTTATTTATTTGCATCAATAATTATTAATGTTGTTCAAAAGTATAAATTTACAATTTTTTAATTTACAAATTTAATTGATACATTTAACTGACTTATTCCTTTTTTAGTTGTCAAAGAATTTAGTCATTTTGATTAATTATGTTTTTTTTCCTTTACAAAAATTGTGAGTTTGCTTTTTTTTCAAAATTTTGATTTGCATTCTGAGTTACGAGGAATCCCTGAAGGCAGCCTCAGAGGAGCTTGTTTTTTAATTTTAAATAGATTAAAATATGAAAACTTTTAAATAATTTAAGAAAACTTTTCCAAAAATCACATGTTCATCTATAAAAGATTGACATACACAGATAATATAAAATTCTACTCTTGTCTTATGTTCTCTATTAATAAAATGGACATATAATGCAAATGAGCATATTTGCTTTTATAAGACAGAATAAATGTCATATAGAAAACCAGGCCAATTCCAAAATATATTAAATCTAATAACATTTTATATAATTCATATGAGCTATGCATGTATTAAATAATCAACTGTTTGAATCACTAATATTTTCTATAATATAATGCTAATTTGGCACTAATTACATAGCAAATTAAAACAGATATGGCAGTGTAGAAATCAATACTTAAGAAACCAGAAAATTCCTCCCTACTTTAAGATGTTACATTCCCTCAACAGAAATAAAGCCTACACTGCTTTACGGAAGTTCGTCCCTATATTAAGATATTACATTCTCAAAACATTCTGCTGTCACATTTGATAATAGAAATCAAGCAATGCATGGGCCCAAGGCCATTCAGAGAAATTCTTTGCAAATTACTGAACTTGAGGAAAGAACAATACTGATCATGAATCAGAGATCACATTTATAAAAAAATGAATAATGAAAAATGAACATAGTTACAAATAAATATGTACATTAGTACATTGAAATGTCTGTCATAAGTGTGCCAGGGGATAAAGGAAGGAGCAGAAAACTATTTGAGGAAATGACTAAATTCTCTCTTAAATTGATGAGAAAGATTAAACTACATATTTCAGATGCTCAATTAACTCTAAAAGAAGGAAACCTCAGATGCATCCCCGAGCATATCATAATAAAAAAAATTGGTAAGAAAAAAACTTAAAAGTAGAAAGAGTAATGAAAGTACAATGGATATGCAAGAACATTATGGTCTCATGAACAAGAGACTAAAAGCAAAAATGGTGCATTCAATAAAAAATGTTTCAAAAATGAAAGTAAATTAAAGATACTTCTAAAAATACTACAGACTTGATTACTAGAAGATTCCCTTTACAAAACATACTGAAGAAAGTTCTTCAGGCTAAAAAACATGAAAACACCAAAATTTGAACTCATGGAAAAAACAATCAGTAAAAGGTAATTATATGTAATTATAAAAGCCAAAAAAGGCATATTTCCATATCTCTTTTCTCTTAACTCATTTAAAAGGCAATACAATGGGTGTATCATTATTTTGTTGGCACTAAAACAAAGAAATGTCATATATTTATCACTAAGAGCTGGAAAGAAATACAAAAAAAATAAAGCTTTTATCAATAGGAAATGGTAACAATTCTTGAGAAGAAAGAAAAAATTAAAAAATGGAAAATAGTAAGTTTAATATAACAGATAAGTAAACTTGCTGAAAAGTACACAATTCATTTGAAGACAATTAATAAATGTCTAAATAAAATGGAAATTTCATTTCCATGTACCAGAAGTCATAATTTTGTTAAAATAGCAATACTTCTTAAATTAATGATCACATTTAATAAAAGTATAGGAATTTTCAAAAGGATACTACAATAAATGTAAAATTTGAGGGGAACTTGTTTATTAAACTGATATTGACGAGAGGACCACATTAAAAGTCTCATACTTCTCATTTTTAAAATTTAGTATGAAGCTAATCAAGAAAAGTGCTTTCTCATATGTGGAAATATATTTATGTATCTATTGATCTATGATACATATATATGGAAATGTATAAAATATATATATTTTTGGATATATATATATTTATATATATACATATATATGGAATAGAATTGAGATTTCAGAAATAAATCTTTATATCTGTAGCCTCTTGCAGTTTTCTAAGGATGCCAAGAACAGCTTTTAAACAAATACTACTGGCATCACTGATTATGCACATAGAAAACAATGCAATAGACATATTTCTGATGCCACACATTAAAATTAACATAAAATTGATTTTAGACATAATTATAAAAGCTAAAAGTATGAAACTCTTAGGAGAAAATGTAGAAATCTTTATAATCTTGAATTAGACATGGTCTCTTAATGCAATACCAAAACTAAAGCTAAAAAGAAACTCACAGATAAACTGCACACCAAAAATGTAAGTACTTTTGCATTTGAAGCTATATCCATAAGCAAGTAGAAGCACAACCTATAGGAGAAAAAAATATTTGCAAATTATGTACCTGATAAAGTACTTGTATGTAGAACGTATCATAAATTTTATAATTCAACAATAAAATATAACCCAATCTAAAATGAGCAAAGTATATGAATAGTTGTTTCTCCAAAGAAGATATGCAAATTGCAAATAACTCATAAATAGATGTTCAACATAATTAGTTGATAAGAAAATGATTCCAACAAAACAAAAAGATTCAAATTCATAACTACTAGGATAAGATAATCAAAGAGACATTCACTAATGACTATTGGAAAGATATGAAGAAACTAGAATTATCATAGATTTCCAGCACAGTTATAAAAATTCTGAGTTGGGAAAGAGCTGTGTGTTATTAAATTATTAAATATAGAATTACCAAATAAACTAAAACATCCTTTTTGTGTATATTATCAAGAGAAACAGCAATACATTGCTATACAAAAGTGCATAGACAAATGTTCAGAGCAGTTCTGTGGTGTAATAAGAATATTTAGTTTTTCTTCCTGATTTCTGGCATAGAGGTCTTAAAACTGTTAAAATGGAAGAGACTTTTTTGAATGAAATGATTCCTGGATTACAATCATAGAATGTTAAATCTCATAACCCCACTTCCCCAGTCTCTGAGGAGGGGAAAAAGGTCTGAAAATTGTGTTAATTATCAATGGGCAATGATTCAATTGATCATGGTTATGTAATAAAATATCTATGAAAAACACTGAACTTTGGGATTCAAGGAGCTTCCATATTGAAGAACCTATCCACTTGCCAGAGAGGAGAGAAACATCCTAACTCTACCAGACCAGAATCTCCTGTTCTTGGGATCCGTGTGGACTTCACCATGTTTCACTTCATGCAGTGGTTTATTTAAATCCCTCATATTAAGCCAGCGATAGCAAGAAAATAACTTCCCAAATTATTTAAACCATTTCATCAAATTATAAAGCTTGTGGGAAGAGTTGCGGGAACACTCAATTTATAGCTGGTCAATCAGAAGTACGGATATCTTAGGAATTATACTTGGCATCTGAGGTGGAAGCAGTCTTGTGGGATTAAGCACTTTAATTTATGGATCCCATACAAACTCTAAATGGTATCTGGAGTGAAATGAAGTGAATTGTTGGACACTCAGTTGGTATCAAGGTGTTGAAAAAGACAAAACTTTTAATCAGGAGACAAAGAACTCTCAACTATTACTGTGAAAGCTAAAATGTACAAATAACCCAAAAACTAACTGATGAGTAAGTAAAATGTCTTATATTTACAATAGCTTATTGTTTGAAGATAAAAAATAATAAAGTAGTATTTTAAGCTATAAAATGAATGAACCTATGCAACATTGTGTTCAGTGAAATAAGCTAGTCGTCAAATTTTATATGTTGAATGATTCCATTTTCATAATATTCCAAAGTAGATAGACAAAAACAAAAAAAAATAGATTAGTTGCATAAAGCTTTTAGGGTGAAAGAGTGATTGCTAATTCATATGGGGTTTTGGGGGGTGAGAAAATGTTTTAAATTGGTGAATTGTAAAAGTTGCACAACTCAACATATATTAAAATCATTAAATGCTTCAGAAACTTAGGTTGAGCCAACACACCTGGAAAGGCCAGTTATTCCTTCTGATTACTGTTTGTACAAATAAAAACAAAAAACATAAGATACTCCCTAGGTTTGGTTTATTATTTATTTAATTGCTATCAAATTCTGTAGCTTTGATTATTATAGGATCATCTATGTAGTAATACAGTTTAAGTATTGTTTCTTTGGTTGATACCTATTCTGCCTCTTACTCTCCATATGTTAATTGATGTTTAATAATTTCAGATTGCTAAAATGTTGTTTATTCATATAATGAATAGCATTATCATTCATATTTTTCTAAGAGATCCAGTTTAAGTCATTTTAATATCCCTAATATGGTAAAATGTAAAATTAAAGAGAGATATTAATTTGATGAGGATTTGAATCATCAATGGGAGTACAAGGCAGTCAAAAGGAGACCCAAGTTCGATCCCCAGTACCAAAAAAAAAAGATAGGGAAAATGGAAAATTCTCTCTATCCCTTTTTTCCTCCCTTCTACTAATAGTCTTCAAGGTAGGAATTTGATTTTTATTCACAACAAAGGCAAGGATAAATTATACAGTGGACCTCATAATAAATCTTTTTTTAAAAATTCTTTTATTGGTACATTTTAGGTATACAACACATTTACATTTCTCATTGGGAACTTGTACCTTTACATGATGTATCTTGGTTCTTATTTTTCCCCATTCCTATCCCTCCCTTCACCCCCTCCACCCTTCCCTATTTACAAAAACTTTGTTTCCATTTTTTCCATTTCTCAGCATTTTTCCTTTTCCTTCTTTCTTTTCCCCTGTCCTTCCCACTACCCCTACCCCTTTGGACCATTTCTTCCTGTTTCACATTATCAATTATTCATTCTAATCATTGGTACATTTTAGGTATGCAATATAATGATATACATCATTGGAAATTTGCACCTTTACATTATTTCTCTTGGTTCTTATTTTTCACCCTTCCCCTCCCCTCCCTTCAACCCCTCCATCCTTCCCTATTTGCAAACACTTTGTTTCCATTTTCTCATATTAATTCCATTCTTTCTTTCCTTTCCCCTACCCCTCTCACTTCCCCTTCCCCTTTCCCTTTGCCCCTTTTCTTCTTATTTCACATTATCTATTATATATTTTAGTCCTTATTTACACTTTCAGTGTCTCACACTACAGAAACTATTCGGTATTTATACATGTGTGTCCTATTTATTTCACTTAAGAACATCACCTCAATGTGCAACCATTTAGCTATAAATGTCTCTAATTTCTCACTTTTTATGGCTGAGTAGTATTCCGTTTTATTTTTAAAAACCACATTTTCTTGATCCAGTCTCCAGTTGATGGGCATTTGGGCTGTTTCCAAGTTTTAGCTATTACAAATTGTGCTGTGATGAACGTGGGTGCACATATATCATTGTGGTAGGATTCTTTTCATTCTTTGGGGAAGATTCCCAGCAGGGAAATAACTGGGTCAAATGGGACTTCCAGCCCTAATTATTTGAGGTATCTCCATACTGATTTCCACAGTGGTTGCACCAGTCTACACTCTCTCCAGCAGTGGAGCCAGGTTCCTCTTTCCCCATAGCCCTGCCAGCGTTTGATTTCATGATAGCAGCCATTCTTTCTGGAGTGAGGTGGAATCTCAGTGTTGTTTTCATTTGCATCTCTCGAATGAC
>NW_004624748.1:18865049-18917578 GCF_000247695.1 Heterocephalus glaber
ATACTCTTAAGTGAAATAAATAGGACACACATGTGTAAATACCGAATAGTATCTCTAGTGTGAGAAACTGAAAGTGTAAATAAGGATGAAAATGATTAAAATGAATAATTGATAATTTGAAATAGGAAAAGTTCCAAAGTGGAGGGGTGGCTTGAGGGGAAGAGGAAAGGGAAGAAAGGAAAGGAAAAATTATGAGAAAGAAAAAAATGTGGAAATAAAGTCTATGTAAATAGGGAAGGGTGGTGGGGGTGAAGGGTGCATAGATAACAGGGAAGAAAATAAGAACTAAGATACATCATGTTCAGCTACAAACACCCAATGATAAATGCAAATGTATACCTAAAATGTACCAATTAATATATAAATAAAAAAATAAATTAATCCAACCATTTATGGAGAGTTGATGATTGATTAAAGTTTTACAAGAAAAAGATAAAACGTTTACAAATACACAGTGGGGACAAACAATCTCTTCAACAGATGGCATTGAAATAGCTAGAAATGCACATGCAGAAGAATGAAGTAAACTTTTATGTCAGGTATACAAAAATAAACTCAAAATGAATTAAAAAATTAAATGTAGACAAATATTGTTGACAAAATTGAGAATTCATGTTCAAATAACAAAATGGCACCCTTATCTTACATAAATGTATTAAAGATCTGATACTATAAAATGCCTAGATGAAAATATTGTATATTACACCTAAAGCACAGGAAACACAAACAAAAAAAAGCCAATTGGGATTACTTTAAAATAAACCATTCCTGAATACCAAAGGAAACAATCCACTGAGTGAAGGCACACTCTACATAATGAGCAAAAATATTTTCAAATCTAAATCAGAGAAGAGGCAAAGAACATAAAATTATACATACTTATCTTTCAGTATCCATGAAGGATTGCTTTTAGGAACCCCTACAGATACCAAATCCACAGAAGCTGAAGCCTCATATTTAATGGCATTTTTTTCATATAGTAGCTGTCCTATAGCTTATGCACATATATTTAAATCATATCTAGACTTCTTATAACACCTGATAAAATGTAAATGTTATGTCAATATTTTTTTTTTACATTACTGCTTAGAGAATAATGACAAGGAAAGAAAACGGACTATTCATATTCAGTAAAGACAATTTTTTAAAAAAATGTATTGTATCTTTGGTTGAATCGACAAATATGGAACCCACAGATAGGGAAGCCAGCTGCACAAGAATCACAAACAATTTAGTAGGAAGAATGAAATAATCAAGTTTTGAAAAATAGGCAAAAAATGCTAAATGCCTTTTCTAAAAAGAAGACATACAAATAGAAAACAATTATATGAAAAACTTCAATATCAATAATAACCAAAAAAGCCATATTTAAACCATATTGATCTATCACCTCCCACCTGTTAGAATAGATATGAAAACATCAGAAGATATTAAAGGTTGGTGAAAATTTAGAGAAAAAGAAAGCCTTCTACACCATTGGGAAGCAGATAAATTAGTATAGCCATAATGGAAAAAAAAAGTATGGTAGTTCTTCTGATCATTATAAGTAGACTCATTTGCTGGGGTTATCCAGCAATTCTACTACTGGGTATACATCCCAGGAAAAGTGAAATCATGATGTAGGTGAGATATCTGAACTCTCATGTTCATCGCATTATTATTCACAATAGCCAAGATACAGAATATGCGCGTGCCTCTTAGAAGATGAATACATAAAAGGAACTGTGATAAATATACAGAGAGGAATATAACTATGCCTTAAAAATCAAGGGCATCTGATTGTTTGTGATAACATGGTTAAATTTGGAAGATATTATGCTAAGTGAAATAAACTAAGCAAGAAAAAATGGCACTGGTTACCAGTGACTGAAATATTATGTAAGAAAACTTTTGGGAGAGTTGGTCAAATAATACAAAATTTCATTTAGATGCAGGAAATAAGTTCAAGAAATCTATTGCACAAAATAGTAACTACTTTTTAGTGATTATATTTAATAATAACATTGTATTCTTCAAAATTGTGAAAGAGTACTGAATTCTCATCATGCAAAAATATGTGACATATTTGTTAATTAGCTGAATTTCACCATTCCACAAAGTATGCATGTTTCAGGAATTTTGTATACAATATATTTTTCAATTAAATGTGGACATAAAAATTAAAAATCAAAATTAAAAGTTCAATAAAAACTAAAAGGCAAAGATTAAATAGGTCAAGACAGTACAAAATGCTACAAGATACAATTATATAGTTCAATTTGATAAGTATCCATTGTTTCTTGAAGAGATACAAAACAAAAGATTATCCAAAAAAAACTCAACTGTTTCTTTTTCTTTTTTTTTTTCCAGTACCAGTTATCGAACTAAGGACCTTGTGCTTGCAAGGCAGGCACAGTGCCACTGAGCTAAATCCCCAGCCCTCAATTGTTTCTTATTACTTTATAACTATCAATTACTATTTCATCTTTAGAAATTAAATAATGTGGCCTACTATAGATTAAGGTAATGTATGCACTTGCAACTGTATTAATGGAGAAAAATTAGTTATAATAACTTTAAATTAGTTTTTTCAATTAAAAATCCATTAATTTAATATTAATTTGGAGCAATTTTTAAACCTGTATTTGAACAACTCTTTGAAAGATTACATTGCACTTCAATATTTGTATTAACCAATACTGATTATTTTTTCCAATCTGAAATAAAGAATTACATTGTGGAATGAAACCACTGTTTTCTTTCATGTTATTTTAGATTACATCAATTTACTCTTTCACATTCTATCTTTGCAAATCAAGATATCATGTTTATAAAAATATTTATAAATAATTTGATTTCTATTGGTCTCTCAAATAATTAACAGACAAAAATAAAATGCTACTTTGGAAAAACATTTCACAATTATTAGGGGTTAGAGGATTTTCTTTTTCAAATGCAAGTAAAACACCAAAGTATGATGAATTATTAGGTTTTCAAGAGGAATATAAACTAAATTTAGCTGCATTTTTGTTCCACCTTTCCACACCAACAAAGAACAATTTTAAGGGTATGAAAAAGCAGGAACAAATTTCCAATGTCATTTTTGTATGCTAATAGTAAAAGAAAAACGTAATTAATTCAGTTTTAACATGGAACCATAACAGAGAGATTGTGAAAAGGGTGTTAATTATCAGATGTTTACTCTTGCAAAAAGTGCCTGTGTGACCTACATATATTCACATAGCAGAGACAGAAAAACTTCAAACAGGCCACAAGCTTGGACCTTCAAGGATTCTATAAATCGCTCCTGCTTCACTCTCCAGATAATAATAGAGAAAAAAGAATACATGGTAGCAGAACTCATAAAGGTTTATGAAAGATACAAATAAAACTCCATGGCCTAATCATATCCTAGGTTGCACGAAACAGTAAATTTAACATCCAACCTGGGAGATATCATAGATAGGTGTCTGAAATATGAAGATGAAAGGACGATCAGTACAACCAGAATCCACCCCATGTCAAATGCAATTATCTTAGAACTTCTTAAGTTTTTACACTAGATGTGTTTAGGTGGAGAGTGGGTTCAAGTAAATATATACAAGTGTCAAAACTAATAAAGACTTGATTTGTCTTGCAAATGCCATGAGTATGTTATATTCTCCCTGAATAATGTAGATAAATCTTGTTGAGTAACAAAATTGTATTATATAAATTTCCAATTCACAATTTATTGAAAACTTCATTCATTCAATATATTTTTGTTGGAAATATGTGATACACATGATCAAATATGAAAATAATAGAATTAGGATATTATATAAAAACTGTGATCAAAGGCCTACATTTTTAATCTCCAGTCTAGAAAACTAACACTTTTAAGATTTATATACAGAGAGTTTTGTCTTAACATGGGGGTTAATTAATATGCTCACCTCTGTCCCTACATAAGAATATATGTCACCTGGTTAAATATCATAAAATCAAAACTTTAAGTATCATGGAAATAAATAGAAGTCTCAGGATTCAATACCTGCCTCATCACTTTTAAAGATATAACTAGGAGAAAATCACTATTCTCTAAATGTTTTAGATTATTACCTATAAATGCAAATGGTGCTGCCCTATCAAGCTCATTAGAGTAAACACTTTTAGTGTTGGACCCACTTTCTTTCAGATCATTATAGCTTTTCTGATTCATTTTACCTAGCTTTGCTCTTCCTTTGCTTTGCTTCCCCATAGCCCACAGCTATGATTCTAAGGACCTGATCTTGGCTGCTTAGAGTCCAAAGAGAGTCAGAATTACTCAAGAGATACACTCCTTCACCTTACTTAGACCATCCTAATAGCCAGGAGCCAAGAACTGACATGTTAGTAAAGTGAAGGCCCTGTTCACTTGTTTTTGTCTGAGACAGTTACCATGGCATAATCTAAAGGTTCCCTGCCATATCAGTTGAAGCGGTACTCAGATTTTGGCTGAAATTGTGCTTCTGTCATATTCCATGATTTCTTCCCTTTCTCCTGCTTTTTCTACTTCTTCACTGGATTTGCCTTGGAACAATTCTTCAGTAAATCATTTGCATAAATACCTGTGTCTCAGGGTTTGCTTTTGGAGAACTCAACCTAAGACAATACCAAACTTTAAAATGACTATACAGTATTTGGAAATAGAACCATTTAGGATTAGATGTGCCTACTGGCTCTAAAACTGACTATACATTACTAGTTCCATATTAAAAATAAATTGTACAGCTTCCTAATATCTCACTGAAACTGGGTAATACATTTTACTTGCTTTTTTATTAGTATATATATGTTTGTGCTATATAGTGTTTAAATTTAGTGTGGAAGGTTGGTACAGGTACATAATACACGATAATTCCTTTTTTCTTCCCCTTTCTCTTCCCTCCCTCCCTGCTCCACCCATCTCTCTATCCCATTCTTTTTTTAAAAAATGAGTTTCAGTTTTCTCTAGAATTTTAAGAATCTTCTACTTCTTGAAAACTACTTTAATATTTTTAAAACTATAAGTCATTATACCATTGTAAAACACAATTATTTACTAAACAAATATTTATGCAATACCCACTATTTACCATTGTGCACATTTCTCTGAGTTTGTAGAAGTGATTTTTTTAAACAAATGATTATATCTGTAATTGTTTAACTGCAAAGATGGTACTTGCTGTGAAAGATAAGCACAGAAAACTATTGAAGCAATAAAAACAAGACCTAATTCAAGTTGAAATGTCAGGTAAGGTTTTCCTGTAGAATAACACTAAGTTGAAGCATGAAGGACTGGCCAAACTAAAACCTTGAAATATAGGGGAAGGAATGAAGTATTCCAAGTATAATCAAGGAAATGGATGAAATTCCTAATGTTGGAAGGACTTGCTAAACAGCAAAGAGATCAATAGAGGATGGATAGCTAGGAGACAGGGGATGGATCTCTGGCAAATAGAGAGAGGTACAAGAGACCAAGGGAGAAGACAGAGGAGGAGCAGAAGGGAAAATAAATAGAATTAATATATATCATCTATAGGAACCTAATATCCTCAATGAATGTAAACATTATATGCCATAAGTATGAGCTAAGATTAATAGTATCAATAAGAATGTAACTGGAAAAAGGAAAATTAGAGGAGAAGGAAGGAAGGGGGGTGGGGAAAGGAATTTTTTGGTAAAAGGAAGCAAGTCATATTATGTGCATGTATCCACTCTCCAAGATGACTGTAAACTGCATGTACTACAAACGCATACTAATAAAATTTAAAAGACAAAAACTGACTGTTTTTCAGTGAAGATAAAAAATATATTTCCACTTCAAATATATGTCATCTTTCTTAATTGTTTTTCTCTTTGTATTTCCTTGAAATAGTACAACACATACACAGGTGAACTCAGTTTGTTTTAGACAGGGTCTCTCTCTGTAGTTCAGACTAGCCTTGAATTCACTGTGTACCTCTCTCTTACTGAACTCAAACTGGCAATGATCCTTCTGCCTCAGACTCCAAAGTACTGAGATTACAAGCATGCACCACCACACCCAGTGGTAAATTCAGTTAGTATACAGTAACTCTAGGTTCCCCAATATATGCGACGGTATGATGTGATGGAATGCATCTACACATTTAACTATGTCTAGACTAGTTTATTAACTACACTAACTAGCTCTGTCAGTCAAATTTAATACCTTCTAATAATATCTTTATAATCTAATAGAAATATTAAATAGAATGAGAATTATCTTTTTGAAAATTATGAAAAAATTGCATATTTTAACAAATTGTCATCATAAAAATGGACTTTAAAAACAAAATGAGGTTTCTCATGCAGTTATTACTCAGAAAAAAATTTCTCTTTAAGGAAAATACCAGGCTTCTCTAATTGCATAAAATGTACAATTCTGAGAATACAGGGGCAGCAAAAAATTATATAAAACCACATACTCTCTGAGAATTATAATAAATGTATGTATTGGTTTGTGTGTGTGTTTACATACATATGTATATACGTATATAGAGACATATACATAGATATAGATATAAATATATATAGACACACACACATATATAGACATTTCCAAGTCTTCACAGCAATAAAAAATAAGAGCCATATATTGTCTAGCAACCTAGGATTTGATTGTTTTTGAGTCACAAAAATCATTTTTACTTATTTGAAAAGAGAAAATAAATTTCAACTCTAAAATAACTTAAAAAATCATTAGAATTACAGAAGATAGTTTATACAAACAAAAATCATGGTAGCAGAGTCACTTCTATTCTGTTGTGCAGATAAAAGTCTTACTCAAAGCTCCATAAAGGATACAGAGCCGTAAATATGTTAGCTCTTGTTCCTGCAAGTCTCTTTTATTTTACTTTAATTTTTGTTTATCCAAGTAATTCTAAGTTTCAGTTGGTGGTAAAGCAAATCAAGTTTATGAAAATGATGACCTTGAATACATATCACCTGCTAGGCTTTGCTCCAATCAAAGAAAACTACAAGATGTCTTGAGACCCACTCAGCTCTTTAATAGATTTTTGAAACAAGAAAGATCTTATATTTGTTTTAATATTTTTCAATCAAGAAAATAAGAAAACAAATGCTTTTGGGAAGGTAGATAAGAAAGACATCATTCCAAATTATGCTTATGGAAAGCACTTCTTATCAACATACATTTCTAAACTATTACTGAGTTAACAAATGTGTGAGGGAGAGAAAAGTTAACCTTCAATGGAAATTCATAAATTAAAAATTATTTATTGTCAGGGACAATACCTTCTAAACTTGCCACATGACATTTATCCTGTTAACTGCCCTCCTCAATCTGACTGACTTCTAAAAAGACCAAATTTATGTGGATTCATGCAAGGCCTCTTAAAAATAAATCTTAAGAACAGAGTAGAGTATAAATTGCCTAGGAAATGTCAGTCCTGAAGAGTGATCAGTGCTGGAAGGATGGAATAATAAAGAGCATGAAAGCTAAATTTTGACATGACCTCAGTGACACTTCCCACTTTCATCTTTCATCTTTCCAATGGCTCTTTTATGTGTTGAATTATAGATAATGAAGTACTAGATGAAATAATAATTATCTCAATGATCATTATTAATGCTCAATGAGTTTTGAGTATCTCTCATGCACCTATAATTATCCCATTCTTTAACATTGCTAAATTTCTCTATAGTTACACCAGAGGTAACTTACTATTTAATGTAATTGAAGAGACCCTAAATACTTCTAACTCTCAAATAAAATGTAATTCTTCTAGGACACTTTCAATGACTTTCATAATTTAATGATTTTTTTGTATCTTCCGCAGTGTTTATACTGTATTGAAATACTTTAGATGTTCAAAATAAAAATTCATAGTTTAATGATGCTTTTTCTTCTCTATTTGCTACATTTTATCAATATCTGAATTAAATGTTTAATTTCTATCCAACAGTAGAACAAAACAATAGGGTATGTTGATAGAAGCAACATTTTTAGTATGTACATGTACAGAAGCATGGACACACATTCACACATATACACACATGGTCTTTGACTTATGGGTCATGTCTCAATAAACCCATGATAAGTTAAAATATAAGTTAAAGATACATTTAACGCACTTAAACTACTGAACATTGTAAGTGAGCAACACAGGACCCTGTGGAGTGCTGGGGTCCTTTGGCCTCCTGATCCTCTGGCTGACTGGGAGCTGAAGCTCTCTGCTACTGCCCAGCATCTTGAAAGTATATTACACTCCAGATTCTAAGCCTAAGGGGAGATCAAAATTCAAAATTCAAAATTCAGACTGCAGTTTCTACCAAATGAATACCATTTGCATGATGATAAAGTCAAAATTTTAAGTCAATTCTGCTCAGTCAAAAACCTGTGTGCATATGTGTATGTGTGTATCTCTCTGGGTGTGTAATTCCATCAGAGTCCATCATAGTGACTTCTAAAAGCAGTGAACTATATCTCTGACAACTTACCTAGTTGCCTGTTGACACTAGTAATAATAAGTCTCAAGGCTGCCAAGGATTAAGTCCTTTTCCTCAACTCCTCAATTTAACAGTAAATTACTCCTCTGTTTGTATTGTCTCTACCTTTTCGTTACCCTCTTTACATCCAAGTTATGTATATCCTTACATAATAATGAACAGTGATCAAACTAGATTATGTTTTTGCCACCTTCCACACATATATGATCACAAAACTTTCTATAGCTAATGACTACCAAAATATTGATGGAATTTTAGAGCAAGGAGTGGATAATTAGATACATAAATAACATCATTGATTTGCAATTGAAGAAAAAATAGCTAGTTATATTTCCCCCAAAATCATACAGTGGTAAAACAAAAATGAGTGTGCTTGACTCTTAATTTACTATTTTGTATCCTTTGCCCTGCATGGTGAAAATCAGTATTATTTTTGCCTACTACATAAAATTATAGGGAATTGGACTGACCTAAATTTTGAGTAAGTTTGATACCTTTAAAATAGCTTCATAAAGTTATGTGAGCTCAGACTGGTGTTGGTTACCACATACGTGATTTACTACATTTCCCTTAAATACTTCTTACCTCTCAGTGTGCATATATTATAATTATTTTGTAGTGCCCTAAAGGGTAAACAAGGTATCTGGGAATTATTTCTATATGGTGAGTACATTATATTTTCTTTTCTAATCAAAATATGAAAAACAATGTGTTACATAACTATGATCTTTTAAAAGGACAACATAATTTCTGAGCTGGTACTTGTGACTCACATAAAAATTTATGGATAAAACTTATAAATTATAATATTAGTTTGAATTTTTCCTAAATTTAATATCTTTACTTGTTTTAAAAGAAAGCTCTACAAAACTTAACATAAAAGCCTCTTCAAAATTCTTGACAGTATGAAATAGTAGGTTGTATCTGATTTTTTTTTTTTTTTTGGGTACCGGGGATCAAACTCTGGTCCTTGCGCTTGCATAGCAGGTGTTGAAACCACTGAGCTAAATCCCCAGCCCAGTAGTTTGTGTCTGAAAAGGTGGTTTTACTCCTTGGATATAATGAAAATATATCAAAATAAAATTTTCCATTTACAATTTTCTCACATCAGCAGTGATTTAGCAATTTATTCTGAAATTCCTTTTTATAGCATGGATAATTTATCTAGCCCCTGAAATAAAGTTAGAATTGGTTTTGTTTGTAACTGAAAAAAAAGCTTAGGATACGTTAGCATTTTTTATGAGTTTCAGAGTGATCAGGAATATAAAGATAGTCCTCTATATCCCATAGAAGTAAAACTGTTCTATTACAACATTGTATACAGAGTCTGTAACCTTTGTAAAATAAGTGAGATCATATTTTCTCACAAAGCAGCTATTCCTATACAATTTGTTCAAACGTTAGCATGAAGATAAACACGTATTTGAACTTGTCAGCCTTTTTTCCTTAGCTTATTTTTTTCTGACATACTATTGAAGCCAGTATTAAAGAGCATATAATTATCTTGTCATGTTTTGTCTCCTGTACATATTTTTTAAAAATTCTACCTACAAATCATCAAAAATTTTTGACATTCTCATTGTTTACTGTCTCTGTCTTCCATTCAACAACAAAAAAATTTGACAGAAAATACATATATGTTAAAATAGTGACAATAAAAAATATACAACCTCAGGAGACACTTCCTTTCTACAGAATGTTATGATATTGGTTTATATTACTTTACCTTTGGAAGGGACTGGACGGTTCACAAAATATGTGCACACATATTATCTCATTTAATTCTTACATTTACCAGGGTTATATTTAGTATCATTTCCTTCTTTTTAATTCATGAGAAACTTGATCCTCACAAAAATTAAACAAATTAACCATGGCTATCACAATAAGTTCTTAAATGAAAAGTTAACTTGTCCAGCATTACTAAAATTTCATCCAGTATTAGAAAATATTATGAGTGTCTGTAGATATTTTTTCATTGTATTTTATAAGCCAGTACTGTCTGTCTGCCTATCTATCCCTCTATCCCTCTATCTATCTATCTAGCCTGAGTTATACATTTGATTACATTCTACTTATTATATTATATTGCAATGAAATATCCTGCAGATGAGTAAAAATATAAAATAAGTTTCCATCATCAGTCTAAAGTTAGAGATGACAGCCCTATCCATTCACAATATTAAAAAGTCCTATGAGGTTGCATAGATGCTAACAGTGTCAGTCAAAAGTCACGCCACTGGGCCAGGGATTTAACTCTGGATTCGCTGCCTGCTGCACAAGGACCCAAGTTCGATCCCCAGTACAAAAAAAAAAAAAAAAAATCACTCCACTGAATTCTGCATCTCAGAATCAGGGGAAAAGGAAACAAGTCTAAAGAAATTTTAGAAATATGTGTTAACAATACAAGTGTAGAAGAAAGTCAGAGAAGTTTAAAAATTCCAAGACCTAGGGACAGTATACTATGCTATTTGGTTGAGCTGTCCATGACAGATAAGAAAATAAACCCTCAGCAATAGTTATGATGGGGTTTTGGTGAGGGTTATTAATACACAGTTAAGCTAGGAAGAGTTTAAAGAATTAGAAGTTAAAACCAAGTTGATCAGTTGTGTTAAATTAAGGTAGTGAAGAGCAGAAATTAAAGAGTAAGAGGAGAAATTCAAGCTTTAAAAATTTGGATAAAGAAAAGCCTCTAGATAGGTCCACATAAAGGTATTTCTTAACAGTAAATGGAAATTTTTGAAATATATGTCAAGAGGACAAGTGTCTAATTTTTGAAATGTAATAACAGAGAGTATTGAAATCATCAAGAAAAGTACTCATTATAGTTTTAAAAATTATGAAATATGTGTTATGTGCCAAAAAGGTAACTGGTATGGAAAAGAATTGATGTATTTATTTATGTGATGATTTATTCAATAAATATTAATGGAGTGCATATGATATGCCAACTAGTAAAAACTGTCTATAGTGGTAAAGAAATAATGGACTGTAGATTCTATTCCCACAGAGCTTAGAATTTAGTAGATATATAACATTTGGAAAATGGTGCAGTAACAAGTATGTCAAAAGTTTTATTTGTTTTTTCCAATAAAATTATTTACTCTTGATTCTACATGTCCAAAAGTTTGAGACTGGGGCTTTTCTCAACATATGGCCATGCCCTCGTGATCTACATTTCCTTATATGTACTATATGCATGTTTGTGTAAATTCTACCCCTTGGTTGAGTCTATGACTTGCTTTGAACCAAAGTAATATTGTAAAGGTGACTCAGACCACTCAGGCTACTGTTAAAATGCACCCATACAGACAAGGGGTCAGGTGGCATAAATAATAGAAAATTATTTTTTACAATTCTGTAGGCTGGGAACTCCAAGAAGAAAGTTCTGGCTTATTTGGATTCTTGTAAGGGCTGTTTTCATATGTTATTGAAGCCCAGGTTATTGCTAGACCCTCACATGCCTTTACTCGATTCACCAAGAACGATGCGGGGGAGGGCACTGTATGCACTCTAGTGACTGTTCTTATTAAGGGTATTAATGCTACAGGATCAGGTCACAACCTTGAAACGTCATTTAACCTTGACCATTTCCTTACATGGATCTTCAAAAATCCCCACAATGTTATTTAGGGTATCAATATACAAATTTTGAAGACACAAACATTCAGTATGTAATATGATAAATGTGACCTCAGTGTTACTAAATAGAATCGTAATTTCTGTCATTGTATGTCCCTTGCTCATTTGATAAAGCTAACTAATATGTGAGCAGGCTTCTGGAAATATCAATAGAACAAGCAACTAAAGGTGACCCCTAGAAAATAAGTAGCAAGAAACTGAGGTTCTCAATCTCACAGCATTCAAAGAACAGAAAGCTACTAGCAAACACATGAGCTTGGAAGCAGATGTTTCTCCAGACTAGAATCAGATGTAAATGCATCCCTGTCAACATCTCAATTATGGTTTCATGAACTCGTAAAGGAGAGAACTCAGATAAACCAGGCCAAACGTCAGACTAATAGAAACTGAGAAAATAAATGTCGTGTTTCATGTTACTAGATTTCTGGTAATGTTATACAGCAATATATAAATAATACAAGTAGGAGTAACTAGGGTTTAATTTACTGGAAGAGGATGTAACAGAAAGTTTCAAAAATAAAAATGAAACTAAGTACAATTTTTGATAACACAGAAGGACAGGCCCCCAGATGTCCTTGGCTGATGCAGCTCTTCCTTCTTTTACAATTCTCAGGCAAAATATACCAGGTATAGCATTCTCAGATAAGAAGGCAATGTCTGGAACAATCTGTACTATGTCCTTCTTACTCCAGGAATAGGATGTTCTGCACTGCTTAAGCTCAGAAAGCAAAGTCCTGCTAAAAGGAGCCAGGATAGAGTCCTTTTGGTCCCTCAGCTCAGCTGTGACATGAGGCATGGGTGGATTGAGACTCCATCCACCCTGAGCAGCTTTCCTGAATTTTGCTGGACCAGTTCGCTGTGGTTCTTGGGTCTCTAATTATCCTTGATGCCTATCTCTGAGTAATAAATCTGCTTGACTGACTTGTACAAGTGTTCTGTCTCACCAGACTAGACCTAAGAAACTTTGCAGAGAATAAGTAGGAACTTGGAAGAAAGCCAGGAATGGAAGTGAAGGCAGCCATAGCAAGGCTTAGAAGCTTGAAAGTGTATGTGGCAGGAAATAAAAGTTGTCAATAGTGCTAGAATAACAGGAATGTGTATAAGGATATGTGAATGAATGCTAGGCAGAAATCTTTCAAAGTTCTAGACAAAAGAAGCATAAAAGATTTGGAGTAAATGAGTCGTATGTTTAGAATTATGAGTTACATATGCAAAAGGCTTTCTTTGTTCAATCGAAAAATTACATATGCATAGTTGTAATTAATAATGCCAGCATAATTGTAATGCCAGCATAGCTGGCATGCTTTAAAACATTTAAATCAACTCTGTAAATTCTACAAAATAACTCTTTAGATATCTTTAAAAAGAACTTGCCCCATAGATAATACGTTTTGACAACAATATGAAATAACTAAACCATCTTATCAAACAGCCAAAAATAAGCTGTTCTTTCTTAACACAATCTTTTAAATAAATAACAAATTTTTATAAAGAAGGTCATTCAAACTATATAAATTTTACATTAGATTCCCACCATTGTGACAACATATCTGAAATACATCAACTTGAAGGAAGAAACATATTTTGGCCTATGATTTCAGTGATTTCAGTCCAGAGTCAGCTGGAAAGTTTGCTTTTATGACTGTGGCGAGGCAGAAACGTCATGTTAGAAAGGTATAGCAGAAGAAAGCTGCTAAGCTCTTGGCATCCAAGAAGCAGAAAGATAATGAGAGAGAAAGGTACAAAATGATACTTGGCATTTTCTATCACAACAAATAAACAATACACAATGTTTATATTTCAATGAAATAAAAAATCTTACATTTACATATGTCTTCGTTACTTTTTTAATTGCTGAGACAAAATACCCAACACCTAAAGTTAAAGGAGGAAAAGTTTATTCTGGCTCACAGTTTGTAGAGGTTTCAGTCCATAATTGCCTGGTTCTAAGGAAGGATAGCATAGCAGAGGAGTATTGCAGAGGGAAAAAAAAGTTCATGGAATGGAAGGTGGAAGACAAGAGGGAGCAAATGCAGCAGGTAACATTTGAAGGCAGCAGCTCTCTTTCTGTCCTTTATATTTTACTAAGACTACCTACCCTTAGGGCAGGTAGCATACACACCCAGGATGGACCTTCCCATTATCCACATCCAGAACTATGCCAAAACAATCAGTTTCCTAATTCAGTAATCACATACCCTTGATTCCAGAAGTACACTCTCTAGATCCATCCACCTCTGAAAAGCCTCACCTATGATCACATGAGAGTTTGGGGGAACATCTAGACACAAACCATAACATCATAGCTAAATATTAGAACGTTAAACATTAGAAGAGTTCATTTAAAAAATGCTAGTAGAACCAGACTTGAAGCAGTCATTGGTAAGAACATAAAACTAGAATGTGAAAATAGAATTAAGCTTATTCCAGTGAATAACTTCTTTCATTTGTATCTTTGTTTGACCTTTTCATAAGTAAATCTATTTGTATTAGAGGCCAGTGAATTTTTAATTTTCTGTTCAAGAAATTTTGAAAACTAACGAAGAATATTTCTGGTAACAATTCTCTTGAAAGCTGGAAGTAAGAACTACTTTTAAGTAAATCTAGAAATTTATCTGTGTGTCCCTTATTGTGTAGTCTACTAATAAAATTTACAAACTTTATGAATTTCTATTCCATTTCAACACGTATGAAATGACTTATGTGATCCTTTATTATAATAAAATTATAATTATTTTCATCATAGCCAAAACTATAAGTTGACTGAAAGACTGATATTCCAACAGAAATTATATATTCTAGAACAAGTAATGTATTCTACAATAAATTCTTAACGGTCCTGTATTCCAGAGAATCAGTGAACTTTCAAAACTGTATGAAAATTTGTATATATGTGCAGATAGAGTTTTTTCTGTTTTTCTGCAAAAATATCCAAAAATCCTCCAAAATTTCACACATCTTATCATCTAATGTGAGAAAATTTAAGTTATGATTTGAACAAGTCATTTAACCTGTTGTCTTATTTGTCTAGTCTACCTTAAAAATACTGCTGCAAAAGTAAGTTTTAACTTGTGAAATAGCAAGAGATATTATTTTTAGAAGTCATAGTTTTTAAATTATTATTTATCTCACATGAGGCATACATAACCAAAATCACTTCCTAACCACTTGTCATGTGCCACTATCTCTTAAATTATTTATATCTATTATTTTGTCCTCACAATTAAACTATAAAATAGATTTTTATAGTCTTCCTCATTTTAATGGTAAGAAATTTAAGATGTTAAAACTTCTGCCTTTTAGAAATCTAAACACTCAATCTTAGAGAAAGTATTGTATTTCATAAATATATGAGACCTTTCCCATTAGAAGAATTATACACCTCCTTCTGGTTAAATTCAGGTATGTCCATGTGACTTTCTTTGTGCAATAAAAATATAGTAATTGTCACTCTTGCTGAAGAGCATAAGCATAAGGTGTCAGTGCCAGTATAAAAGTCATCATATTCTCTAACCTGCTCCTATGTTTATGGAAAATGTACCCAGCAGAATCTGTGTCAGTTTAGATAAGAAAAGAAAATATGAAATAGAGAACCCTGAAAAATTCCAAAAGAATAGTGAAGCATGAATAGGGGAGAAACTTGATTATTTCAATCCAGTAAAATTTGGACATCTGTGTATGTTATTCCAGCAAAACTTACCCTGTCCTGACTGGGGCAGATAACCAGAATGAAGGAGAGCTAACATTAGAGCCAAGTCAATCTAGCTCCTGAGCCTCAGCTTTTAGCTACTCTTCTATACTTCCTGCTTGATTTAAAAAATGATTTTAATGCACATTTTCACTAACCTCTAAAGGAACAACTAACTTGTCCTGCATGATTCTAGTTTGCATAGAAAAATAATTACTTATAAGTTACGGAAACTTTCCCCAAAGAGCTATTTTGAATTTTGGAATAAACCAATATTAGAATGAAAAATCTATCTGATGCTAAAAATATTTACACAAAGGTGAGAACTCAAAAAGAATACTTTCACTAATAGAATCCATAGAACATTTATTGTTAAAGTGGTGTTACCCTATAAATCATATTAAAATGAACAAAATTACATAAATCATTTATGTAACATTTATTACATAAACTTTCAGGTAATTTCTTGTACAAATATTCATATAACTTTTTTCTACCTATACATTTGCCAGATTACTTAGAGAAACAAAGATGATCAACAAAATCCTTTCCGTGAACCAAAATGGCTAAAAGTTGGTTTGATAAAGATGAAGATGAGGATGATAATAAATAAATGACGAAGATAGGAATATGATGAAGATAGAATTTAAGATCTCTTCAGGACTCATGTGCTGGGCACGCTTGTTGATTTGTCTTCTGGACCTTATAAAATGGATGCAATTGCAGCCTGTACTACTCAGAGGAAACACTAGTGTAACCACAAAAAATGGGCTAAGATCAAGCAGAGGCAAAGCAACTTTTGCACTCCCATGTTTTATTTCTCTGTTATATTTGTCCTGTGCTGTTGAGAGAAAATCTAATTTCCTTTTAGGTAAAGATTTTCTAGGGTGTTCGATTCCAGTTTGAAGTTCTTTGTCAAAAACTCACTTGTATTATTTCTCATAGTCAGGGGGAAACTTGTAGTGATAGGCAAAGCTAGATGATCCTTCATTTGAGAGTATACAACCTATGTTCCAGAATCTTCACACCAAAGACTCATGATTTTTACATTTTGGTCAAAAATTTTATTTCCATTTGTGTGTGTTATTATTTCACTCCAGTTTTAAAATGAAAATAGCAATGACAGTCTCCCAAGTTTTCACAGAACATAGAATGCAATCCTCCAAATATAAACCAATCTGAGTTTTACTGTATCAGAAATCAATTTTATCCTAAAAAAGGATTGAATAATTCAAGATACTGCTTTGAATTAGGGATCAGGATGGTGGTAATACAAAAGAAAGTGAAGAAATAGTTCTGTGAAATCCTCCATTTCTGTTTTATTTTCTTTGTTCATTACAGTTTTAAAACTCTGAGCTTCAGGCTAATCAAGCATATATTTAATTGTGTGAAGAAATAACAAACATCATCCCAAACTACAGTTAATAGACATTAAACTGTATCAGATATAAGATTTTGAGTGCAATATGCTTTACCTTTGGAAAACAGGTATTATCTATTGGAATAGTATTTGTTCAGTAAATTTCTTTTTTCTTAGAAATTATTTATAAAAACAGTATTATGTAAGACAAAATTGGTATTTTTTTTCCTTTTTGTTTCTCAGTTTTCTGGGTGTGTTCCCTATTATTTGAAGATAGGTATTAGTTTTAAGAAATAAGTCTATACAAATGAATTTGAAAAGCTTTAATTTAGGTAAACCGAAAATGCAAATATGTTTGTCATATCCTGAGTGGCTTAGCTTTGCTCTCTGATGCCTTCTACATATTTCTAGTTTCCGTGGCTTCATGCCTATCATGTTCATGACAAGCATTCAAAGCAAGAATACTGTAGGAGGACTGCTTGTCTGAGAACACACATACTACTTAAGCCTTTATTTCTGGCTCACTGACACCATACGCCTAAACATAAAGTGAATGGTCAGACAAGCAAAACTTAATCTTTATTCTTCTTTGTCAATGTCAGGACTGTTTAACCTGGCATGTTTATTTTATATACAATGGCTTTTGTTTCTGTGTCCATATGAGCTATCAAATCAGTGACTCCCAGTGGGTAGTATAAATCATGACACCATTACTTCTAATGTCATACTAAACCACACTGGATGAGCCTCCTTATTTAATTTGGATCTACATAGTTAATCTGGGACTCAAAGTACTTTACTAACTTAATAATTTCTTGAGTATATAAATCACATTCCTGTTTTAATTGGAAGTTAAATGTCTATATGTGTCAGGACAGAAAACATCTATAAATGTTTTGTCCAATAACATACTCAAAAACACGTGTAGATTTTTAAATTAAAATCAAATTAAAATTTCAATAACCAAAGAGTTCTACTTCATAGAGAACTCATTTCTAACACAAAGATAAAGTAGGAACAATATATACTAGTGCAAAACTTAGTGAGATTTTAAGTCAAATACTGTTATCCAAAACATGTAATTTATATTTATAAAACATCACCCCTTTTCAAAATAATTTCATTTTGCTTTGAAACATATTTTTGAATTCTGAAACTCCATGTACTACTCTGAAGATCTCCTCACTTGACTGTAAGTAGTTTTTTTCTTAGCCTTTCTCCAGAGGCGTATGGTATTTTCAAATGAAAATAGCAAGCAGGCAAAGCCACTTTTTATTGTTATGACTTCCACTATAACCCATTATAATTAAAATTATATTTGACATTATTTTTAAGGAAATTTATGAAACACCTATTATTCAGATAGAATTTATAATTTTCTGGCATGATTTCCTTTAAAATTAGTGCATATATACATGTACTCATTTAACAGGTTTGAATCTTAAATATCCCCCAAAGGGGGCTGGGGATTTAGCTCAATGGTGTAGCTCCTGCTTTGCAAGCTCAAGGTCATAGATAGATAGATAGATAGATAGATAGATAGATAGATAGATAGAGAAATATATATATTCCTCTATAGGCATAGGCATATATATGTATAATAAAGGTTTGTCCCTCAACCAGTGGCACTGCTGGATGATATAACTTTTAGAAGGTAATGCCTAGTAGAAGGAAGTTTGACCACTGGAATAATGATCTTCAAAGGGATATCGGGACTCCAGCCCCCTCTTCTCTCTGCTTCTCAGTTGCTCTGCTCTGTCAAACACCTCTTGCCTTGGTGTTGCACCTGACCAGAAGCCCAGAGCATCCAAAACCATGAGTCAAAATAAATGTTTCCTCCTGATAAGAAGATAGATCCCAGGTTATTTGTCAGAACAAGAGAAAGCTGGACAATGCATAGTAGTTTGACTATTGTAAGAATATTCTGTATTTAAACATACAATTTATATTTCTTCTAAAACTGTGGAATCCAAGTGATCACAATCCATAAATATGTACACATATGGATTTCTTAATCTCCTGAGTTTATTTTACTCATTCTTAATATGGGGTTATTAACTTCTTGGGCAGTTGGAGGATTAAACTAAAAAATTCATGTAAAACAGTTAATCAAATACCTGAAAATAGAAAACAATAAATACTGTTAGGAAAATCACACAAATTCTGATTCATTCTCCTAAAAATAGAAAATAATATTTATGATTCAATGGTGGCATTTTTTCATAAGCTAAATAATCACACAAATAAAGTGGTATTTACCAGGTAAATTCTCCATTTGAGGAAGTTTATTCAAATATTATTGCTGAAACATGAGGATCCTCATATACTAACCATTGTGAATATATTTTAAATACCATACTACTGTTTTCTTTACTCTGACATTTCCATTAAATAATTAGCAATAAAAGAATCCTCAAGATAAAAAAGCTTAACAATCTGTAATTTGCATTTCTCAGTGGAAATCAATATTATGTTTATATTATAACACAGATAACATCATTAGAAGAATAATTGTGCCAAATGAATCATTACTGAAAATCTGATTATCAGAAGGCACCATGCTGATATCATAAACCTCAGATACTTTCTTCGTTCATCTTACTGTGAGATCAGATTTCTTATGAGATTTAGTAGGCATGCTTCGGTGTCTGTTTCTGAGGTATCTTTTAATAACTATTGCTTTGATATTGTAATATGTTTCTTGTGAAAGCCTTAAATTAATTTACTATTTCAAAGAAGAATCTACAAACAAGGACAACTGTTTCTAATAAATGTATTTACAGCTAACTAATGTTCAATTTGTCGCTTGTCAAAACATTGAGAACTATGTTCTTGTTTCATGTAAAATATAATTAGCCAATACTTTGAGTAGGACGTGTACACAGCTGATGCATTACCAAATCACAACTCCATGATTTACATTTATTCCTCTTTGATTTTAAGAAAGAATTGAAGAAGTCTTATCTTCTGTTCAAATAAAATAATTTCACATATTCTTTTCATGTTTCATTGTATCATTTTTCAATTTCACAATAAGCAGTGTAAACAAAAAGGACTTATTTGGAATCTAATAAGTACTGAAGCATCAAAAAATCCATATCCATATGGTTGAAACCAAATTTTAGTGTTTTTAGAGTGTTTTATTTTAATATATTTTTGTATAATGAAAAATAAAGATAGTCATATTCTAGAATCATATGATGGAAATATTTTTATGTGTAATTAATTTTACAGAACTCCTTTGATATTTAGTTCCTCCTAATTATTGATTATTTATAAGCTTCCCTTCATAAGCAACTAGAAGCATAAACTGTGTAAAACAGATTTCTAAGTCACCTGACAACTACCAAAAGACCACCAAAATTTGAATTACTACCATCAATTAGTGTTTATTGACCATCCACAGAGATGAGATGACGGTACCATCCTACAACTCTGACATTCTATTTAGATATAAGTTCCACACAGACTTTATTATTGCCTCATAATGAGCATATTGAAATAAATAAATACATTATAAAATGTTATAATAAAAATAGTTCTACCTAGAATAAACAAATAATTTGTTTTTATCATGCAGGATAAAGGGGGAACTCAAATAATTTAAGACCAATTGGTTTGAATTACGTTATCATTGCTGGGACAGATTACACAACACCCACAATTTAAAGGAGGAAAGGCTTATTTAAGCTCACAGTTTGTAGTTTTTCAGGCCACACAGAGCTGGCTCTAAGTCAGGACAGCATGGGTGAGTGGCATGGCAGAGAAGAACAGTTCATATAAGGAAGAGTAGGAAGAGGAGAGGACTTGGGGGAAAGGAGATATATCCTCCCACCCACAGTGCCTCCCCTTATCCTACCAGCCTTCTCCTCCCAACATCACACGTGGCTATAAACCCATTATCAGTGGAATAATCCAATGCCGAGCATCACACAACCATGATCCAGTCACTTCCCAAAAACTCCACCTACGAGTGCATAGGTTTTACACTGAGTTTATAATTTCTGTTCTTTATTAAGCTGAACTCAATGAATTTCTGTGATGCCTGGGACAAGCAGATATACTTTCATACCTTAGAGTTCCTCTGGCTTCCACCTTCTGTTCAATAATTTTCTCCACACATATAAAACAGTTCCTGTTTCTTCTTCTTTTTGGCCATCGGTGTTCTTCCCAATCTGTTAGTTAAAACTTTGGATAATGGCTATCTGCTCACCACTTACTTCTTCACCGCACAAGGCAAATTTTCCCTGGTCTCATTTTAAGGCATTGTCCTACTTATAAGAGAGCAAACTTGTATTATCTGATTCAGAAATGGGGTGAACATAAGTGCAATATTAAGTTGGCAAAATTTACTTACTTATGACTACCCAAGGATTAACCCTTCTTTATAGGTCCATCAATTCCATGCAGATGGTGTGAGTAGAAATAAAATAGATTTGGAAACAAAATCTAACCACTAGTTTGTTGTTTAACTTTGTTGGTTTCTGTTTCTTTATCTATGAAACAATGGCAGTGATACCACAATACTGTAAAGAAAGAAAACATTGTATGCATTGGCAGATGGTAGGATAGCATAGTGAGAACTGAGATTTAAAAATGAGTCACACTATTTTTAATGTTTTATATTCAATATAATCTTAAACAAGTTATTTTATGTCTCAGTTTATGTTTCTTCAGATGGGACTAAAACTAATACCAAACACACGGGATAGTGATAATTGAGTAATACTTGTAAATTTTTAGTTGTGCTACAATGAGCATTTACAGTATTTTCCCAATCAATATTTATTCTTAATAACCAGAATCAAAATATACCACCAAACTCAGCCAAAATCTTACAATTCAATGGCTAGATAATTTTTTAGTGATACTAAGAAGTGAAAGAAACCAAGGAGAGAATGATGTGGTTTTGTGATTCTCTAATGCACTTACCTAGTATTTCTCTGTTTTTTCTCTAGGCATATCATAGATTCACTTTTTAATGTAGGTTTCACTGTGATAATTGCTTAAGAAGCTTGGAGTGTAAAAGAATGGAATCCTTTACCAAAAAAGATACTTGTAAACCAGTGTTTATTGTGGAATTTTTTATAATAGTTGAGGTATAGCATCAGCTTGGTTGCTCATCAACAGATGAATGGAAAAATAAAATATGGTATACATCATATTATTCAGCCATAAAGAAAAATGAAATCTTGTCATTTGCATCAAAATGAATGGGATAGGAACTCATAGATGATATGGATAGAAATACAGAATTTCAAAATTTATACAACAGTCCATTTTATATATTTTTCTGGATATTTTAGTATGCATTTGAAATATTTTTTTCAGTTGAAATAATGTTACAAACTTGATTACTCCTAAAAAGGTAAGAAATACTTTAATAATCAAAATGAATGGAGCATCCAAGATGACATTATTATATTATTCTCCTTATATGAGGCTCTGAAAAATTGACAACCGAAAGAAAAATCACTGAAGCTGTGTTTGATGAATTCAGATATTGCTTTTTAATGACACATGGGAAAATAGGGAACAAGGATGGTAGAAGACAGAGAAAGAGTAAGAGGAAAAAATACTCTACTTAGTGACCAAATATAGGCAACTCAAAAAAAAGAAACCTTATCCCTCCTTTTTTGATGATCTATTCCCATAAGAGTAAGTTTTACACAGAACAAGAAAATACACAGCCAGGGCTGGGATAAAGAATCACTTAAACCACGTGATGGAAGGAGGAAGACTGTCAATGTCACTTGTGTGACCAGGCTCCAACTATTCAAAATTCAGAGATTCTTCTCCCCTCACTGAGATTCTTCTTATTGTCACCATTTAATGGTAACAGAAGAAGAAAAAGTGAGAATATTACACAGTAGAAAATTAGCCTCTGTTAATCAACTTTATGTTACTAGAACAAAACATATGTACCAACTTAGAAGAAGAGAGCTTTATATTGGCTCATAGTTTCAAAGGTTTCAGTCCATAGTTCACTGGCTCAAAGACAGAAACATCATGGTGGAGGAACACGGTAAAGGGAAGCTTCTCACCTCATGGCAGCTGGAAGCAGAGAGAAGTAAGAGAGCCAGAGAGAAAGAAATAATATCTTCCAATCAGGACCCACCTCCTCGTAGCACATTCAGCGATGAATTCTTCAGTAGATTAATCCACTGATTAGCACCTTTATGATCCAATTATTTTTCAAAAGTCCCATTTCTGACCACATGAGTTTCATGGAGAAAATTTCTCTATCTCCTTCTCTGTCTCTGTCTCTGTCTCTCTGTCTCTGTTTCTGTCTGTCTTTCTCTCCCTCCCTGTCCATCTCTCTCCAACTCTGTCTCTGTCTCTGTCTCTCTCTCTCACACCCATACACATGCTCTACATACAACAATAAGAGTATATGACTGCAGTAACATGTATCTGAGTCCAAGTATTACATAGAACTGCATAAAAAGCAACAAATGAGAACATTAATAACAAATGGAATGGGAAAAATTTTTGAGACATTTTTGGGGTTGATGAAAAGTTTGCTGAATGATTGATTTTTTCCTGATAGTGCATCAAAATAGTGTTAGAGAAATTTTATTCAGACGGCTTTGAGAAAGCATAACTGAGGACATTGACAGGTCAAATAAGTCCATATAAGCAATTAAATTAATTCTGATCAATAAAACTGAGGCACACTGAAGAGAAGAAATACACATATTATGGCCTATGTCTTCAAAGTTAGTAGGATGGTTGTTTTGAATGTACTCACAAGGAAGGAAAGAGAAAAGCCATCCTATAGTGGACCTCAAGGAAATAAAGTTTAATCCCTTAGTTCTTCTAACAATTGATTTTCATATTTCTCTACATGGCACTTATGGCCAGAGCACTGATAGTTATCTGTACCTTGATAAACTTATGATAAACACGAAGTGTCTAACAGAAGTTGAGGGTCTAAATGTCTTTGTACCTGAAACAGACTAGAGGTTATAGTTTTATTCATTTCTTCTCCATATGCAGTTTCCTCATTGAAACCTTCAGGTAGTAATAAAAAGCACTTGGAAGAGATTGCTAGTGTCACAGACTTTACAAAGTGTCTAAGCATAGTGTGTTAAGTGCAGAGATTTGAATTTTCCAGATTCACTAATGTTAAAAAAATATAAAGGGAAGATGAGGGAAAAGTCACACACTGGGAGCAATGTGTTCTTTCTTCCTGAATGGGAAAGGAGCTGAGCAGCATGAACTATTTAGAAGATATTTTAAGAGACAACACAGGAAAGCTATAAGTCTGTGATCAATGATTGAAGAAACAATACTAATGAACAATTAATTAGTGATATTGTACCCATTTGTTGGAGTGTATATGCATTTGTGGTTGTGCCAGCAGTTTAAAAATTTGGAAAATCATAATTTACACCTATTAAAGAATACAGTGGTAAAATAGTAATACATTGTACCCCAAATCAGAATCTTTGAGTTGTCTAGTAAAGAGTCATTATATTGGGCCTGGGATTTAGCTCAGTGGTTCTGCTACCTGCCTCAAAAGCACAAGGTCCCGAGTTCAATCCCCGGTACCAAAAAAAAAAAGTAAGAGTCGTTATATTTAAGAAATAATTACTAATAGACATCCCGCTATGAAGAAGGATAAGGGGAAATAAGCCTTCACTTATTTTCCTTATAAATAAGGTCATATTTGAGGAAACTATTTTGGATCATCAGTGAGGGGCATCATTTTTCAACATTTGTGATATTAACTATTTGAAAACACTGTTGGGTATACTGTGTTTGAAATGACTATGGAGATATATTTTGAACAGCATTTGGTTGAAATGTGGTAAATAACTTTAAGGAACTATAAATCTTGAACTGGCAGGATTGAAACTTTTACTGACACATGACAGTGTTTTCTGAATTCTGATTTTTGAGCATCTCATCTCTAGTAAAGGATGATCAGCATGTATATAATGTTGGTTTTTACTTCTTGAATCCATGACATCAAAATTAGAGTGTCAGGATGGTAAATATCTGCTAATAAGACAGTTAAAAAGAGGCTGGGCATGGCTATGTGTGCCTGTAATCCCAGGTAGCAGGCAGAGGTAGAAGGATTGCAGGATTGAGACTGATGAACCTGGACAAAATTGCAAGACACAAAAGAGAGAGAGGCAGGGCATAAGGGTAGAAATGATGGTAGCAGAGAATGCTATCGAGTAGTTTGTCAGACAAAGTCTCACTGTAGACACAGCATATGAATGGGCAACTAAATGTAGTGAGGTGGCAAGCTTTGCAGATTTTGGAGGAAGAACATGCTAACCCTAGAGAAGTATAAGTGCAGTGTAGGAAGATACAGCAAAGAAACCAAGAGGCATTCCAGTGTGGTCTTATCAAATATTATAGTGATATCTCAATTCACAAATTTAATTCTTTCCACAATTCTAGTCACACACCAAATCAGACAAAAACTGAATCAAATTTCCCCATGAGGTCAACATTGAACCTAACCATTGAATTTGATTTGGTTTTCATCCAATTCAGTTTGTAATCAGAATTAAGTATGCGAACTGTATCTGTGTAACCAAAACTCTATTAATGTAGTTCAAATGAATCCACTCATAATAAAATTAGGCGGGGACTAGCCAGTAGTTTCGTGAATATAAGAAGCTAAATGTGGTTGGCTTTTAGGAATGATGAAAAATAATTAAGGCTGGGGACATTACTCAGTGGACTAGCATATGCAAGGTCTTGTATCCATCCCAAGTACCACCAAAAAACCCCATTATGAGTAAATATAAAAGTTTGCACATACCCATCAAGAATTCCTATAAGCCATTAAGATGATGCTTCTGTATTAAATACTTTGAATGGAAACAAAGCTTACATATGATACAAAGGTGGAGTCTGAAAAAGGTTATGGTTAGGTGTTTTCCACGGAAAGAAAAGTGACAATTGCTACTAGGAGCTTATCAGAATTAAATGTATATTAACCTATTATGCACAAGCGTATGGTTTAATATATGTTTCTATAATAATATAGTAGCCTAATATGAATACAAACACACACACAGATGTATATTTGTGCTGTACACTGATGCATTTTAAGCAACAAATAGAAAAAATATAGAAAATACATAAGGTATACAGAAGGACACACTGCTGTTATGAAATAACTAGTTATGATAAGAAATAGCTATGATAAGAAGACATGAAAGATTTTCTATGAACACAGAATATAAGCCACTTAAGAAGTTAAAATATTTCCTAGAAATAGTGATATCTGAAGGATTAGCTGAATCACAGGCACTCTCTTCCACTCTTCCTTTGCTTTTATCCTGGTAAACTTCCACTAATCCTACAATTCTAAATTTCCTCCTACTTTTTCGGTGGCCATTTTTGTACTTCCATCTACTGGAAAAGTTTTTATCCTTTATTATTATATTTCATTGGATCCTGTTCTTCATAAAAATTGGGAAATATTTTAACTATCCTTTTACTTGTGGGTATTTTTTTTTACTTCCCTTCTTTACAACTAGACTGTAAATTCTGAATGTTAGATATTAATGCTAGTTTGATCAAAATAGCCTTCAATGAATATTGGCCAAATGAATTAATTTAACTTGGATAAGAGATTAAAACAAGCATCTAAGAGAAAAATTACAAGGAAAAAGTTGCAAAAATTTTCTCATAAAAGTGAGAAAGTGTTTAACGAATTTATCAAACAAACAAGCAAAAAGGTTTGTTCCAGTGAAGTGTAAAGACAGGCAGTAGTAATTTGGGAAGCATGGGTATAAAATTCAACAGGACATGACATCACAAAGGACATGAGATGAAGTTTGCTAATGCAATAGAATATGAAAGATGCTGAACAGTTCCAGAATCAAAGCAAAATTCATAGATCATTTAGTTTGAAGTGTAGAGGATGGACTGCAAGAAGTAAAACTGTAGTCTCAGTAAAGAACAAGGTAACCAATGGGAAAATGTGTGGAAAAGTCTTTGTTGATGAAGGGCTATGATGTTATGAAGGGAATGAATTCAGTTTCAGTGCTACTCGACAGCTATCACCAACAAACTCTGTAGGATTAATTTTTAACAAATATAAGATAAAATTAAATTTCTATAAATTATAAATAGAAAAATAATTTATGAGTATTGAACTGAAAGAAATAACAGAAAAATATTGGTAGATTTTATTTTATACCTATTTTATGATGTGTGTATTAAAACCAAACAAGGAAACTATAAAAAGAAAATTTTGAGATTACAAAAAGCAAGACAGTTAATTTCCTAATGATAAAAACTTCATGTAATTATGCATTTATCAATAAAATGTAAATGGTAAACAGGCAAATATGAGAGAATTTCAACAGAGTAAGTAGTATTTAATAAACATGAACAAATATTCAACATGATGAAGTATCAGCTCATGTCTAAAACCATGTTTAAATATTTGTACTATATTCTCTTAAATCATCAGTCTACTAATGTGATAAAATTTCACTAAATCATGAAACAGCAAATATGTGGTACATGTAAGAAACTGCACTAAATACTGGTGACAGAAGAGTATTGTAAAGAACTCTACAATAAATGTAACATTTTCTTTCAAAAATACATGTTGGTTCCTAGTCATATCTTATTTCTACTTTAGATTTCCATAAACATTATACATTGCAATATTTTACTGAAAATAATCACATTATTCATTTAAATTATATTTCTTCTTTTTTCCTTTCATTTCTTTTTTTAATTTATGAAGTTTATTGGTACATTTTAGGTATACAATATGATGACATTCATCATTGGGAATGTGTACTTTACATGATGTATGTTGGTTCTTATTCTTTTCCCCATTACCCTGCCCTCCCTCGAATCTTTCCATCCCTCCCTATTTAAACAAAGACTTTGTTTTCATTTTGTCCTTTTTTCATATTTTTTCCTTTCCCTTTTCTTTTCCTGCCCCCGTCCCACTTCTCCTTCCCCTTCCCTTTGGACCTTTCATTTCTTCAATGATGGAGAAATATTTCAGACATATTTCAGAGGCTTCCTTTTTTAATTTTCTTGTTTGTTTATTTTCTGAGAAGGGTCTCACTAAATAGCCAGACTGGCCTCAAACTTGTCCTCTTCCAGCATCAGCCTCCTGAATACCGAGATTAGAGGCATGGGCTACCACACCTGACCTGAGCTTTCATTTCTTAAAATACTTATTCCTTGAAAGAGCTTATAATTTGTACAGGTATTGCAGTATTAGCCACATTTCATTTGAGTTTTAGAAAATACAGTATTTGGAAATTTCTTAGTTAAAAGTCAAGTAAAGCAGAATATAAATTACAGTACAGTTTCTCAAGGTAAAAGTGAACATTTAAGATGATGTGAGTTACTACTTTATGTTATTTGAGGAGTACGTTTTTCAATGTAGCTAAAGAGAATAAAAATATTTTCCACAGACTTTTATCTGAGATTTAAAGCTAACCTAGCCAAAGACAAGTCTTTAATTACAACATATTTATGTCAAATCAATCATATTTAAATGTTTAGATTTCATTTAAAAATCTTGAGTAAAGCAAGTGATGACAAATGTTTTCTAGTGATTTACCAAAAGCATTGTTAAAATAATGGCCACCTATAAATTAATTAATTTACTCTACAGAGGGTATTTTAGATGCTCTAGAGTAAGCCAAGATGAAATAATACCAAACTCCTTTTGAAATAGGGGAAAAGAATAATTTCTATGAACTGCATGCAATTTCTTTCTACTTTATTTTAGTAATAACATAAATAGAATGAAGTTTCCCAGTTATAAAATTAAATGCTTTTTGAGTAACATATAGCAGGAACACTATAAATAAATCATATTTAATTCAGCTTAAAATAGTATTTCAGAATATATATATATATATATATATATGAAATATTCTACTTTCTTTAAGCATACAAGAAACTATGTTGATGATGAAAAGTTATAAGAAATGTCTTAGCAGGGAGAAAAGCATTATACCTCAAAATGTTCAATTCATTAAGAAACCACAAGATGGCAAGTACAATCAGTATAATAGAACAAGCTCAACCTACAGATCAAGCTTGCACTGAAGAGTAGAAAACCTAAGAGAACTAATACATAGTTTCACTGCACCATTGGATATCATTCAGAACAACAAAAACAATCTTCTGAATAATGGGAATGATATTACGGAAAAGCTATAGTTACATGGGTGGATACTTCACACTACAAATTCTACAGGACTCTACTACTTCTGTGATGAGTATTATACATACCATGGAAGAATATGTTTCTCACAAATATGCAACCAAAGCGCAGAAAAAGACAAAATGCAATGGCATTGAAACATTCAGTCTCTCACTACCTCCATATCTGACAAGTCATTAAAATGCTTTAGACAGCATTGAATACTTTACTATTAGGAGGTAGCAATAGGTGAAGGCATCTTTGTTGAACCCATTTAAAATGGTAATGACAAATATATTGCTATAGATAATATCTGTGAAGTAATATAAAAGGCCACAGAGTGGCTAAAAATAATGATAAAATGATTTATTCTTACTTCACAATGTTGAAGTTACTATTTTTCCCTATGTAAAATTAAAAGTAATGCCTACTCTACAAAGATATATGGAGACTAAATTGGGCACTTATCACTTATTATTGATCAAACAATGCCATCCAGTCAGCCTACCAAAATTATATATTGAACACATTTCCTTTTCAAGGAAGTAAAGAATGATCATAACAGCTTAATACTGGCTTCTATGACCAAAATACAGAGAGTTGTGTTTTTTCTATACTTATTAAAGACACAAATAACAATAGAAATTAAGAATAATAAGTTGTAAGACTCTAAGCACATTTTATTTTAGGTTAATTGTATAATTTGGCAAAGCAAACATTAAACTGATGCTCATTCACTACTTTCTTGATATGCAATCCTTACTTTCACATAGAAAGTATATTTCATATCATTTTGAGTATTAGGACGTCTTTCCTGTTTACATAAATTCCCTCTCATTTGGAGTAGTATTCTACAGTCAACTTCTGTTGTTTCTTTTTTCATTTGTTTCTTCTTCAACATTTTGACATTTAATTTTCATTTCAAGAGACTGATAAAATTACCTTCTCATAAATCATCAAACACCTTATTTTATGTTATTTCAAGTGTATTTTATGTGGCTTCATCTGTTTGATTTCTTTTACCATCAACCACCTTTGACTTCTTCCTTGGTTTTTGTAGCAAAAATCTATCTTAGTATTTTTCAGAGCTTGCTCAACCCCATATTTGGTTCCCTCAATTAATACTTTCTCTTTACCTACATTTTAAATGGAGTTATATCTATTTTTACTCCTTAATCCACTACTCTCTTCAGGCCTTTTATCTCCTCACATAAGATTCATACTCATATATTTTTGTTACCAAATGTACATCCTTTCTTTCTGAACTCCGTAATCCAGTTATAAAATGAATATACAGAATTCAGCATAAATCAGAGAAAGCACTACATTTTCCCCCTGTATACTTGAGTATCTTTTCTTATTTAATAGTTTATTAAAATATTCTCAATTGCTTCATTTTTAATGTTCTACATAGTCAGTAATTCCATTTCTTCTTATAACTCCATTCTTAGAACCTAAAATTTTTGTATGTTAGCACTGCCTTAGATAATCCAGTAATTTCTTAACTGAATTCCACAAATTCTAACAATAACTGGCAGTTTTATCATACTTTTCTTTTTTAAAACTTGAATCTGAAAGTGTTAGGTTTAAAGGAATTAAAAAAATAATAATCATAACAATTTAATAGTGGTTTATGTGACCAATAAAATACATATTAACCTAGACTTTTAATTTTCCCATACTTACTACTGATTCAAATAAAAACAGGAAAATAAGAGTGTGCTAAAAAATTCTTACATAAAATAGGAAAGTAAGAGTACATTACTTTTCTGCTAAGAAAATTAATTTAGTATAGAGTAAATATGAAATTTCTCAAATTTCCATCACAAGCTTTTAGCTACTACTACATTATACTTCCTCAAATATCACTTTAGTGTTCCTTGCTTTTTAGCATCAGTGTGCTAAATATTGTCTTTTCTGCTTGCTTTTGTTTCTGGAGTACCATTTACTTCACATAATATCTCTTTGAAAAATTTTCCCAAAGTTTGACTTTCCAGGCTCAAGTCATTAATATTGGTAAGAAAACCTCTGCAGAAAGCATTAATTAGATGAAATCCTTATGTCTTCCTGTCTTTCTGTACCCCTTCTATTTTTTTTTTCTGATTTATAGCCTCAGCTATTAGAACACACATATCTATCCTCTGGGCCTAGTTCTTAGTACATTGTGACTTTAACAAGAGTCTGTACTGACCTTTGAATTACTATCATGTATTGCTTGTTGGTGAGTAAAAGACAGTCAATAAATATTTTAATTGTGTAAATGAATGAATGGCTTGTATTCTCATAGTTACAGTCAGGGCAGTAGATAAGCAATAGAATATATAATTCTAAAATATCTTCCTATTTTTAATATAGTATTCCATTACTGATCAATTAGTATTTTTATTTATACTTTCACTTTATTTCACTGATTGTATGTCATTTTTGCTCAATAACATTTGTTTCTTTTTATAAAATGTATTTATTAATTCATGGTTGTGATATATAATGACTACTTTCATTGTGGGTATTTGGTACATGTGCATAACGTATCTTAGTTCTTTCTTACATCCCCTTCCTGTCCCCTCTTTTCCCCTGCCCCTCCATCTCTTAGTTCTCTTTCCATTCCCAGTAGATCTATCTCTCTGTGCCTTTTTACTTATCTTTCTTTTTTTTTTTTTTTTTTTGGCTTTTTATTTACTCATACCTTGGATGTTTCTTAATGATTGTTTAGTATTTGTGAGGAATCGAGTATTCAGCTCCATCCCCTATCTCTGTTGCTACCTGGAGGAGGAGGCAAAAAATAGTAGTAATGTTAGCCTGAATTTAGTAAAATATAAGCTCACTTAAACAACTAGTATTTACATTGCATTACACTTAAGAATATTATTCAGTGGAAATTTGGAGAAAAGTATATTTTTCAAATGTGTCAGGGGAAATAAGACAATGTTTAAATTGAAATGCATTATAGCTAATCTCAGTGATTTAAAACATTTTATATTATTGCCTAAAATATAATTTTTCCAAAAAATGCATATATTACCCTGTTCACTAACTGGTATTTTAGATATCTTCCCAGAAAGAACAGAATTATCATTATAATGAATAGTAACTCTACTTAGTTTTATCTATTCTTTTTTGTTTTGTTTTGTTTTGTTACCAGGGATCGAACTCAGGTCCTTCTGCTTGTGAGGCAAATGCGGTTCCCCTGAGCTAAATCCCAGCCCAAGTTTTATCTATTCTTAACACTTTTTTGCATAATGTTTTTTTTTTTCTTTCGTACTTATTCAGTATTGTAGCATGTAAGTCTGAGGTGTTTGCAGATGTCAGAGTGTAAAAGAGTGGCTGTCTCTGTACACCTAAGTCTGCACTGATTACACAGATGTCGATCACACTGTCAGCCCACAGGAGCACACCAACTTTAAATCTCCCTGCTTCAGTTTTTATGTAAGGAAAATGTATTATGCAAAATGAAGAATTGGCAGCCAAGAGGTAATCGCTGCTAAATGTCAGTTGACAAAATCGTGAGAGCTTGCACATAGGAAACTATACATTTTTACTATGTGACAGTGTATTACCTGGAAGAAGAGTCTTCTGAAAGAACAGGAGTAAAATATCTGATTATTCTCTGATTCTTTGGAAGTAAGCTTCGTTAGGAGAACAAAAATTGACTACATGCAACTTTTTCTTACAGTTGTCCAATATTATAACCTAAGATTATTGCTAAATATTTACATTACTATATTTTATAGTACTTGTTTTAGAACAATGTATAAAAGTTTTCATGAAAAATATTAAAGTATGATAATTACAAAATGAAAACCAAACACATGATTTCTACCAGTAGAATTTTTATCCAAGAAAATTTTCTGAAAAGAATATTTCCAAGCCAATATTCAGCCACATTTTCTTTTAGTTTCTTCAGAGTTTCAATTTTATTCAATATTATATGTTATTCTACACATAGAACTATAAAGAATATTTCATAATATAGCTATGCATTGATAGACTTTTTATAAAATTGATAATGAATACTGCGACCTCTTTCTGTGTCTTTGGTTTAATTGTATTATTCTTGTTATCTTTTATACCACTCATATCACAATCTCTCTTAAATTTAAAACTTAAATCATGTTTTATTATCTGGTTGTGTAGTTATTCATTATTTTTCACGTCATTGTTTTCTTTGGCTTTCACACATATTTCCTCCATGTAAGACATTTCTACGCATTTATTTTTAATACTAACCTTGTATTTTGGTTACAATTGCATGAAAATGTGATATTTATTCACAGAGAATTCTTCCTTGGTCATCAATTAATGTATAACAAAATACTTCAAAACTTAATGGCTTCAAATGTTGAGCAAGAACATGGTGTTTGTTATCCAGTCATAAGTGGTTGTTCTGTGGGTCCCAAAACAGCTTCATTCACAACATCATAGCTTAGATTGAGTGAGTAGAAAGTTCCTTCTTTATTTAGTCTGAAGTTCTCATCCACCATATGTTCTCCTGGGCAGGATTTTTGAACCTAGCACATAGTATCTCAGGGACCAAGAGACCAAGCTAGTAGTTTCAATCTTCTTAAAGATGAGGTCTGATACAACACACTCACTTCAGTCACACAGCTGTCCTTTAGTATTAGAAGTGATGTTTTCTAAAACTCCAATGGATAGTGATATCCTTTATATAAAATGGTAGTGTTTACATACAACCTATGCAGAGCTTCTTATGTACTTTAAATGATGTCTAGACTACTTATAATGCCCAATACAATTTAAATGCTATATAAATATATTTTGAAATCTATTGTTTAGGAAATAATAACAAATAAATTTGTACATGCTTAACACAAACACAAGGTTTTTAAAAAAATGTTGTTCATCCATGGTTAGTTGAATCTAGGTATGTGGAACCCATGCATACAGAGGACCAGCTATACTGTATATTGGTCAAAACAGGCACAGGCCAGAAAAAATTCAAGGAGAAATGAACTACTTTTTTCATAAAATAAAAAAAAGAAGTGGCAAAAATTTGCCACTGTCATTAATCCACGATAGTTTGTACTTGCCAAAAAAATTTTTACCTGGTTCTAACATATTAAAATATTTACCGTCTCAAGACTCCCAAACTTCGAATCCATACACCCTTGGATCAAATGATGAAAAAGAAATTTTTCCACATGGAAAATAGTGCATAATATGAGAGTTAAGACAAGCCTAACATTAACCCAATAAAGTTGGTAATGCTACAATAAATGTTCAATTATTAAAGCACTCCCAGAAATAGTTTGTTTCTAATCCTTCAACTCTCTACTCAGTTCCTCACCACCACTCACTCCTGAAGTTACTCTCTTTGATCCAATGATTAGTGTTAAAACTTGACCCAGTCACTGCTTTCGGGGACAAACCTCCAGTGTCGCAGATCATCTCCTTTCTACTTCCATAGTAACTTTCCCTTGGCAATTTCATACTGTTAATGTTGACCTGGGTAAGGAAATAAAATAGTAGTATTTTTACATTACATATGTTTGATGAAAGTCAGCTCCAAATGGCCCAGAGGATCATTTTCTCCATGCCTTCATTAGGTTAGCCAAGAGCTGGTTCAAGTGGCGAACCATTCTTCATTATGCCTGGCTGGTGAAGCATTTCTAGGGTCTGTGTATACTTGGTGCTTGTTATGGCTTCTATCTAGACCCCTCCCACACACACACACAGCATCATGTGCTAATAGGTGCGGCTTTTTAGAGATGACTGGGTCATGAGTGTATGACACTGGAGTAAAGGTTGCCATGACTGGATGAGTCCACTGATGGTTTAACATGTCTGCAGGTATGGATAATGGAAAGCCCCACTCTGGTGTTGGTGGCACCAACCCATAGGCTTGTAGCCTGGCTAAAGGGAAGATGAAAAGCAGGCTCCCTGCTTTCTATCTGCCCTGCAGTAGACTTTTTCTCCTCTGTGATGCCCCCTGCCATGTCACCCCAACTTGGAGCCAGCAGACTATGAATTGAAACCTCTGCACACTGTAAGTTAAACCTTTCTTCATTTAACTTGTGAGTCTCAAGTCTTTTGTCACAGCAATGAGAAAAGTAACTAAGGCAGTGCTCACTGACCATGTCTCTGTTTCTGCTTTAGACCTAGGAAGTCCCCCAAAAGGCACATGTGTTCAAAGGTTAGGCTTTTGGAATGTGATTGTATAATGGGGTGCTCTCTTATCAGTAGTAAGTACATTAGTACTCAACTAATGAGTTCAGTAACTGAATGGGCTGTGGCAGTGTGGCCCTGTTGGAGGCAGGTCATTGGGGGTGTAAAGTGGAAGGGTACCTCTCCCTCCCCGGCTACTCCCGTCTCCTTCCAGGTCACCAAAACATGAGCAGCTTTCTTCAGCTGGATCTTTATACTTTCCCTGCCTTGGAATGAGCTGATCACAGACTGAATCCTCTAAAAATCATAAACCAAAGGAAATCTCTTCTTTAAGTTTTTGGGGTCAGATATTTTGTCCCAGTTATGAGAAAGTGACTAAGACACCATCCTTTAGAGAAACCACCTCTTCGTAACTCAGGTTAAGATGCTAATATTGTATAGATAGGTAATGTGTTGTGGAGGTATTTTCCCACTATTATTTTAATGTGATCTAGCTGAAGCTAGTCCTCCTCTGCTGAAATTTTGACCATATACATTTAGGCCATATACATATACTCCATGTCCTGCCATGTTGTGGAAGAATGGCAGTTCAGATGACAACATGTTCAACTCCACTTCCTTAAGGCATTATCCTCACAAAATCTTTCAGTCCTTCATGATATGAGCCTGTGATATGCTTGGCCTCCTGTGACAATAACAGTCAATGAAATGGTAAATGGCAACGTGCTGTCATGTTTTGATTCATGCAAAATAATGTAGTTTATCAGAAAATGGAAAAAGCAGTGTGTTACATTAAAAAACAAAATTGTAACAATCAGAATGATGCCTTTACTCTGCAAGCTCTTATAAAGAATAAAGAGTCTTAAACTTTATAAAACTCACAAATTTTCATTAAAAATATAAAAATCGATAATGCAGCTAATTTAGGAAGAAATCTTCCATTGTCTTTTACAAAATAATTTTTCAACTGAATTGATTTTCACACCCTCCATAGGAAATCAAAGGAATAAAAAGCAGCAGTTTTGAAAATATACATTTATGATCTTATCAGCTTTAACTACAACTTTGTTTTTCACATTTATATTTCAGTCTATATGTGTAGAGATTGTATGGTCAGAAAATCAAGAAATATGATTTGGGAAATATATGACATGTTTTGTCAACATGAAGTAGTTTTTCACAATACCGTTAACAATCCATTAATTAGAATTCACACTCTCAATGTCATTACAATGAGAATTCAGCTAAAAAAAAACCAGACTAATTGCTCATTTCTTCAGAGCTTAACCTGTCCATGTCATTTACAAAAATTATATTGAGTTTTAATTATTATAAACATACAACATTGTAAATAATGATCATTTATAACCAAAAGCTATTTAAAATTTTTTCAATGCTTGGATCTAACTGGAACTTAGTTTTAGAATAAATAATATTTTAAAATTTTTGTTTTCAGTCTGTTGTGAAAATAACCTGATAAGTTATTCTATCTAATAAGCTTTGGTCAAATATGAAAAATATTCTACTAATAGATATGTTACTCATGAGTACATTTGAATTAATATTCTTGTATTTTCTATATAAAAATCTTACTTTTTAAAAATAGGAACAAGGGCTATATTATCTTTACAGTAATAATATTGCTTTATTTAATCTTATTATAATAGATAAAATTTGAAGATTAATGCAATAGTACATATATTTCTTAAAATTAAATGGTAAGACCCTTAGATAGTTTTAGAATGTAAAAATAATCCTTCACATTTTATAAACAACTTTTAGTGATGTCATTTACTTAATATCTGTTATTCTCTTTTTCCTATTTTCATTTTATATGTTTGATTTATGTCACAACTTCTCCTCAGCAAATGATTAATGCTGGCCTTTGCTTTCCTCAATTAAGTTATCCAAGTGCTTGATTTTAAAGGTGATTATGATGTGGTAGACTTGCTGAATTTGTTCACATTTCAAAATCCTCATTACTCTATCATTATCACACCCTCTACAAAAAGAGCAAGTTACTGGGGCTAGGAGTTTAGCTCAGTGGTGCTTCCACCTGCCTCACAAGTACAGGGTCCTGAGTTCAAGTGAGGTGCCAAACAAAAATTTTTTTTTAAAGAGCAAGTTATTTAGTATGTACTTATCAGTCTTTTCCATTATGCTTTTATTATCTATTTTTATATAACACTTTATATGTTTGAAAATATATTCAGTTCAGTATATTTCTACATGATGATTTAATTTCAATGAATTTTCTTTAATACACAATCTTAATTTACAGAAAACAATAACTTCATTTCTCTATTATAACTTTAAATGTTGTTTCTGTTAGTTGTCTATCCTCATCTCATCTCTAGCAAAATATTGTTTGAAATTTTTCCTACAGAATACTGATTTAGTCATCTACACCATTAATCTTAACTTTAATTCAGATGCTGTGTTTTCTTATACAGTTATTAATGTTTTCTTTGGTTTTCTTCTAAGGATGACAATTTTTAATTAAACATAATGTTTTATTAGCATTTCTGTTGCATTTTTCTTTTTTGTCCATCACATATTTTCTTCAATTTTATTGGTAACAAAATGCAGGAGGTTTCTAATATATGTTTCTCTTTGCAATCTTTTCTCTTTCTAGTGTTTTCTTATCTCTGGATGCTATCATGATGTCTTCTTTTAATTCATTAATTTTGTTGGTACATTTTAGGTATACAATATGATGACATTCATCATTGGGAATTTGTACCTTTACATGATTTATCTTGGTTCTTATTTGTTCCCCATTCCCTGCCCTCCCTTCAACCCCTCCACCACTCCCTATTTACAAAGACTTTGTTTCCATTTTTTCCTTTTCTCATATTTATATCTTTCATAATGTCTTACCTTACAGTTAGTTTCTATATCCCTATATGACATCCTTGACTGAAATGAGAAATGTCCAATAGTAAAAAGGGGATTTTTTTTTAAGACCAGTAAAAGTTTAAGATTATATATGTACAATGATATCCTCATGTTCCTTGATTGTTATTAAAATTTTCATTTCTAGTTTTAAGTTTACATGCCTGAGACATATGTTTGGAACAGTGATTTATATTAGTGATTAGTATTTATTTCAGTAATTATTGTCATGCAAGAAAACTAAAAGCTTTTTCAGGACAAAACTCTGTTCCATTGTCCCTTTGAATCATTCATAGAATCTAACATAATTTAGGCATATTTAATGTAATTTGTTTTCCTACTTGAAAAATGATGCCATGATCCTATGGAGATAAAATGTGAAAGGCAATGAAAATTCTTACTTCGTGTTCTACACTCACATCAAAGTTCATGATGTGAAATAATTCAGTCATTTGTAGCATGTCCATCTATGTGGAAATTTGTAACTTGTGCTAGAATATCCTTTCATTCTCAAAATTTCTCATGGCCAAAATACTTGGATTTGCTCTGTATTGCCTTTTTCATCAATATACGTTATTACATATTTGAATAATGCAATTTCAAACATATAATTTAAATGTATCACAATACAATTAAAAATGAAATAATTACTCAAAGTGTTATATTTGTTCACTCAAGCACATACTACTTGCATATCAGAACTATTCAGCCCATCAATGAGACAACTGTGCTAAAGTTAACTAGTCAATGTTTTGTGACTGTAAGAGCTTGGATCCTTTTTATGCAGCTTTGCAAGCCTTACTTTCTTTTTCTTTAAATAACTTTCTGGTACATTTTAGGTATACATTATGATCACAATCCTCATTGGGAATTTGTACATGATATATTTTAGTACATATTTTTTCCCATTCCCCTTCCTTCCCTTTCACCCCTCCACCCCTCCTTATTTACAAAAGCTTTGTTTCCACTTTTCCATTTTTTTCTTCTTTTCTTATATTTTTTCTTTCCCTTCTCCCCCCCCCCCTCTCCTTCCCCTTTGAAACTTTGCTTCTTATTTCACACTATCTATTATACATTTTGGTCCTCATTTACATTTTCAATTTCTCACACCAGAGAGACAATTCAATATTTATATATGTGTTTCTCATTTATATCACTTAAGACTATGGTCTCAATATGCATCAGTTTAGCAATAAATGTCTCTAGTTTGTCATTCTTTATGTCTGAGTAGTATTCCATTATATATGTAAAAAAACTACATCTTCTTTGTCCAGTCACCAATAGCCTTCTTGTACACAAATAACAGACTCACTGAGAGAAAATAGGAGGAAACAATTCCTTTCACAATAGCATCAACAAAATGAAATATCTAGAAATCAATTTAAAGAAGGAAGTAAAAGACCTCTAGTCTGAAAACTACAGCACTCTGAAAAAAAGAGTTTGAAGAGAATGTCAGAAAATGGAAAGACATCCCTTGTTCTTCAGTAAGAAGAACCAATATAGTGAAAATGGCCATATTCCAAAACTGGTATATAGATTCAATACAATCCCAATTGAAATTGCAACAGCATATTTCACAGAACTAGAGAAAGCAATCCAAAAATCATCTGGAACAAGAAGAGACCTAGAACAGCAAAAGCAATTCTAGGCAACAAAGACAAGGTAGGGAGTATCACAATCCACAACTTGAAACTATACTACAAAGCTACTATGATAAAACAGCATGGTACTGGCAAAGAAACAGACCCAAGGATCAGTGGAACAGATTAGAAGAAGCAGAATCAACTGCAGATATGCTCAGCCACCTCATCTTCAACAAAGGAGCCAAACACCCTCACTGGAGGGAAGATAGCCTCTTTAATAAATGGTGCTGGAAGAACTGGGTTTCAAGTTGACAAAGATTAAAAGTAGACCCATATCTCTCACCATGCACTGAACTAAAATCAAAATGGATTAAAGATCTTTATATTAAAACAGAAGAGAGGTTAGGTAGAACTCTTGAAGACACTGGCATAAGAAAAAATTTTAGGAAGTTTTATTTTCTTGTGCCTAACTTTTAACATTCCTGTGGTCTGATGTTCAATTTCTATTTTGCATTTCTAACTCCCTATTCAACCATCCCCAATCTTTTGCTGTGTCCAAATATTGCTAATATTAAAAACATTTACTTAGTATACATTCTTGTGTGCAGTTTGGTGTTTGAAAATAAAACAGCTCATGTTCTGGTTTGTTAGACTATTTATATAGTAATAATAATAATATAACATATATAATATTTTGTAACTATACTATTTTGCAAATGTTGTAAATGTATATATGGCAAATATTTTAAGATTCAGATTATAAATTTTCCATTCATGCTGTTTACTTAATAATCTTCATTACCCTTACCTACTTTGATTTACTCAATGTGTACTTGGGGTCACCATTACATTATTTATATGTAACTTATTTGTATGTCTTACCTTTCCAATTATTAGAATGTAGCTTGTTTGTATTTAGAGATTACAGCATGTTAATCTTCCCATCAACAGTGTGCCAATGAAAACTGGTAATTGAACAACCAGTCTCAAAAAATCTGTTTTATAGGCTCTCCACCTTATAATCTAGGACCTATTGTTATTTGTGGGAAGGGTAATAGTAGCAGAGTTTTGGATCATTCCCCAATTTTCCTATTTAGTGTCTGTTAATCTTTGGGAAAATTAGAGTCCACAAAACAAGTTTACATTTTTGCATACCTTAGAATAGTGTTTGAGAATTAAATGAGTTATGATGTGTAAACCACATACATAGCAAGCCCTGAATAGATTGTTAGCCCTTATATTATCCAGGTATGTCATTAAGTTTGCAAGTTCAGAATTAATAAAGGTCAGCATTAATACTGTTAGAATTATTTTGCAATGAGTTTTCATCAGAGTAGAATTTAACATTCCATTTGTTGGTAACCTAATTCTAGTAATTAACATTAAGTGGAATTTATAAAAAGATCAGTGGTAGATTTATGTGACATAGCCATAAGGAAGATTTGTTACTCCTAGTGTTTTGTAGTACTAAAATGTAATAGCTCATTAAAGCATATCAACACATCCACATGTTTCTAAAGAGAACATCTTAATATGGGTGTCTATTACTCTGTCAATGTTTACAACTCCATTTAGTGCTTTACTCCAGGCTATCATTTTGTCTTTAAATCTCCCATACTGGGTACAATATTACCAGATAGGCACTCAGTAACTGCAGTTAGAGTAAACAAAACCAAAAAAACACTTCTGTAAAATAATGGCCTACCTATCAATAATCCAAATTATTAACAAAAAATTATGTTCAGCCTGGTAATACTAATGTTTCTAATTATTTAGATTACATTATTACAATAGAAATAAATTTTTCAAACATTTTTTTGTTGTTCATGTTATCTCTTTAACATGCCTTTTGTTAAATGTTCCTTTGTATTTTAACAAAAATACAATAAGAAGGCCCGGGATTTAGCTCAGTGATTCTGCCTCCTGCCTCACAAGTGCAAGGTCCTGAGTTCAATCCCCAGTCCAAAAAAAAAAAATACTATAGGAGAACATAAATGGGACAAAGTCATCCACCAATTTAAGCTTTAGTATTTTGCCAAACCTAATTTTAATTATTTTTTAAAAATTTATCAAATTTTAAAGGAAATATATAATCATATGAATTAGGAAATGGATACATTTTAAATTCCAATATTATAAATAAAGTTAGGTGACAGTCAATATAGGAATTTTAAAAATAGCTTCAAGAATGTTATTGTGCACATGTGAACTATAAAATTTGAATGTTAAAACTAAAGTTATTAAAGACCAAAGTAAAATTGAACAAGAAAACATAAATTAGAGTACTACCCCTTTGTCTTTATATGTTTTTAGTTTTTCAACCTCTCATTAACAAATTTTCATTGCCTTATAAATTAACCTCAGTAAGAAGATGGGTTCATGTGCACTTTCTTGTAGTAAATGCTTAGAAAATATGATACTATCTTTAAATAGCTGAGACATAATTATATATCAGTAATATTTCTTTATTAAAATATTATTTATATCAAATAAAAATTTTAAATGTTTTATTCATGAGAATTATGGATAGTTCTAAGTCATTATAAATAAATTCTCTTCTAGATGGTTGAGGTACAGAGATTGGAGATTAAATTTACTTGTAGAAAGATAGTTGACCTTATATTTGCAGCAACATTTTTGATTAATAGATCTGCATTTGTCTGCAAAGGCTGTCATAACAAAATGCCACTGACTGGGTCACCTAATCAACAGCAAGATAATTTTCTCATGGTTATGCAGACTGAAGCCTAAGATTAAGGTGCCAACAAGGTTGGCTTGTGGTGTGACCTCTCTCTTTAGCTTGAGGACAGCCACCTTCTCTCTGTGTTTTTACATCATGCACAGTCATCCATTGGTATCTCTTCCTCTAATTAGCACAGCAATCATATTTAATCAAGGTACTATCTTTATGACCTCATTTAACTATAATTATCATTTCAAAAGCCCTACCTCCAAATGTAATCACTATGGGCTTATAGCTTCAACATATAAAATATGGAAACTTCATTTAGTCCGTAACAAAATCTAATACTTTCTTTTCAGAAAATTTTATGAATATTGTATTATAGATAAGGTACTGGTCACTTCCCTACATTCAGAAGACTTGTAGGGAAAAATCAACTGCGAAATAATGAGAGCTTATTTAAATGAAATGTGAATTATAATATTGACCATAATTGAATGCAACAATTGTAAGGAAGATAAAGTTTCTTTGAATAGTTAAATAGCAAACTGAACAGAGAGTCATATGATGAAATGACCTGGTGTTAATAAAAATTGAGAACAGAAAATGTTATTTAAGGGTAGAACTTAACATTTTTTATTAAATCAGTCTTCATTATATGCTTAACATTTAGTATAATCTTGACATATGAGAAACACTTTATACATACTTGTTGAATAAATTGTTTATCAAATAAATTAAAATTCAATTTTCATGAATAAATTGAGTTATATAAGGTTCATAATTATTTTAATTTATTACTTATTCAGTGGAAGTTTATTTGAGGCACCAAAGGCAAGATATACCAAGAATTGGAAAGATTAATTATATCTAATCTATTTTCGAGGAAGCCACAGTATAAGGGAAGATGAATTATTAGGCAATGAAGAAATATTATGATAAGTCATCAATGATGTCCTGGAGATAAACAAAAGCAAAGATGAATGAACAACTAATTAGACATGTAAGTCTCTGAGAAGACTTCATGAAAGCCAGTGGCAAATAAACAGACTTTTAAAGTTTAAGCAGGAAAAAAGATAAATGATATTGTGGGCAAAGATAGTAATAAAAGTGATCACCATGATTATATGAAGAAGAATAGGTGTCAAAAAAACACTCTTTCTATGAAAATGATTTTTAAGGGTATGGACAAGAGATAGTCCTAGATTAATAGTTTGAAGTCAGACCACAAAAGACTTTGAATTCCATCTTGTACTGCAGGATTAACATTTTCTTTCTGTTAAGGGCAAGGTAGGAAACACCTTAAGCTTTATGTGACATGTGATTTGTGATGTAAATACTCAACTACATCATTGTAACATGAAATGGCCTTACACGTTATATAAATGAATATATTCCCATAAAATTTTATTTACAAAAACATTAAATAAGCTAAAGTTTCCCAAACTCTAGCATGTGCATATGGAGAAATCATAGAATATTTAAAAAAAATATTATAGGAAAACAATTCAAAAGTATAGACTTAATCCTTTAATTTCCCCTTTAATTAACATTGCTTTCTGTCTCATTCTTTCTTTAATTTTTAAATTATTTTTATTTTTATTAGTACATGTTTGCAGTACATAATGATTACATTTATTGTGGAGAATTGGGACATGTACATAACACATCTCAATTCTTTTTGTGCCTTTCTCCTTACCTCCTTTTTAAAGATATTTTTTACCACCATTAGTTTCCTTAATTTATTCTATAAGACCTTATAAAGTTAATTATCATAAATAAAGATTAAAATCCAGAATAACAGGCCAAAAGTCATAAACTTTGAAAGACAATTAAATATACTCAAAAGCAAGGTACACTTTTAGATTCATTGTCCAAACTAGATTGCATTAACATTTTTTTTTCTTTTTTTCCTATTGTCTTTCCTTTATTTTGCACTGTATTTACATATTGGGCTTCTCATTTAAGAGAAACCATGTGATATTCGACCCAGCGTGTCTGATTTACTTAACTTAACATTAAGATCATGGAGTGCATCCATTTTCCCACAAAGAACTTGAGTTTATCCTTCTTTATGGCAGAGTAGTACTCTGCTATGTATAATACCACACTTTCTTTATCCATTCTTCTGTTGATGGGCATCTAGAATGCTTCCAAGATTTCACAATTACAAATTGTGCTGCTATAAACATCAGTATCCATACATCACTGTGATATGATGTTTTTAACATTTTAAAATACCTAGAAGGAGAATAGGTGAGTCAAATGAAATTTCTATTTTTAATTTTTTGAGGAATCTCCAGAGTGATTTCCACAGTGTTGGTACCTACCTAAACTACTACCAACAATGAAGAAGGGTACCATTTTTCCCCTCAGAGCCTTTCTGGCATTTGTTATTGGTTAATTTTTTAATTCTAACCATTCTGAGTGAGATGGAATCTCAATGTTAATTTGCATTTCTTGAATGGCTATCGATATTGAACATTCTTTCAAGTAGAATTGGTGATTTTTACTTCTTCATTTAAGTAATGTCTATTCATTTCAGATGGTAATTTTTTAATTGGATCTTTAAATTTGTGGTGTTTAATGTTTTTTAGTCTTTCAGATATTCTAGATATTGATTGATGTTGTTTATTATAAATATATACATTTACTTGTTAATTGGAAGGAGAGATAGGAGAGCAAGAGAAAAGTCTGGAATGGATCACAAACAAATGAATCCAGGATTCAGATTGAGGACATAGCAGGAACGGTGAAAAATCTACCTGGGACATCTTATGTAGTGCTGAATCTGTAAACAACATAGGTACCTAAACAAACTGACGGACTAGACTTTATTAGTAAAGTCAAAGTAGCAGAAGCTACTATGAATAATAAACCATACTGTCTTCTGTATTCTGGAATAAGGATAGGCCTTGGGAAATGGATAGGTGAGGAAAATGTGGGAGAATATGAATAGCTAAATTTTAAAAGACTGATCACAAAGAAGTAAATAAATACATATTTAATGAGCATGGAGGACACACTAAATTACTATGAAAGTAAATTTTCAAAAGTGAATTAAAAACTTGTTTTAGTAAAGGTTATTAGGTAAAATTAATCAGTTACATATCAAGTACAAAAAATCAAATTTCTTTTCATGTCTGAGTAGTTTCAGTACAGTATAGTTGATACACCATCCTGCTGCAAAATGAATGTCTAAAAGTAGGATTTTAGAAAATGAAATTTAAATGAAGTGAAAATAAAAAGAAGGGAAAATGAGGAGAGAAATTCCTAGGGCAAGAAGATTGGGAGATTCATGGATTATAATGAAAACCTAAATTGAAAAAATTACAATACAATAATTGGAAGGAGTTGGATTAAACATAAATTCCAGCATTTTATTCTTTTTAATTACATGGCTTTATGTTTTAATTTAGAATCATAAATATAAGTGACTGTTGTAATTAATTAAATATTTTTAGTTTATCTCATGTTTATTCTTTTTTTTTCCAGTACTAAGGATTGAACCCAGGGCTTCATGTTCCCTAGACAAGCACTTTAGCACTGAGATACACACTTTGTGTTGATTCTTTTAAAAGCAAATATAAATATATTGTGCTATTTTCTCCAGTATGTATGCTTCTTTTTTCTTCACTATACAATCTAAAACATGATTTGAAATCAACGTCTACATGAAGAATTTAAGGTCTATTCCAAAATCTACTTAATTGATTAAATATTATAGCATACTGCTGGATTTGATTGAAGAACAGGTAGTGGACAGCAAGGGAGCAGCTGAAGTTGACATTAATATTTATTATTTGTAAAAATTATGTAAATGAGGATATCACTAATCTAAACCACAAGTATAAACAAAGCAACACTTATATGCAAGCTAAGAAACAGGCACATTTAGATTAACTCACAATAGTTTTGTATGTGAAGTACACAGAAAGCAAGGGATTTTAGCACAGAAGAGTTGAGATATGATAATTTTCCATACACTAGAAATTATCAAAATGGGTGATTTCAAAGGAAAAAAGAATGGTTACTCCAGGATGGCATTGGGTGGAAGAGATTGACCAATGAATAAACAGAGAGCACAAATTTTTTTTAATATGAAGAAGGAGAGAAATCTCTTAAGATCCCTAAAAAGAATGCTTATATTAAAATAGGAAAACATGGAAGAATAGTTTCCTTAAGACACAAAGGAAAGAAGATATTAAAAAGTATAGCGGATGCCAAATGCTAAGAATTGGTTGGACTAGATAAAAACAGAAAATAGGCCTTTGCATAGAATACTTCAGAGCAATAGAATTTTGCAGTGGAAGTCAAAAGAAGAGATTAAGATCCAAATTAACTTGAAACAAAAATGTTTTTATTTATGCTCTTGTCATTGGTGATCTTATTTTTTAAGGAGTTTGCAGATGAACAAAATGTAAAGGAAAAGAATAATAGAACAGGATGGAAGCCAAGGCAAGAGATTCACATATGAGTAAGTTTGATTTCAGGGGACTAAGAGAAGTTAAAGGTTTAAAGAGTATATTTATACTGTTAATTTGCCCTGGACCATGCTGAGTAAGGATAGTGTGTAAAGTGAAAATATGGACTAGATGCCCAAGGAAGAAAAAAAAAAAGATAAAAGGAAAATAAATACATATGTGACAATGCAGAATGTCCTTGGTATTGCAGGTGATATTTAGAAGCCATCAAAATATCAGTGCTATACAATACTGTTCTGTATCATGTTCAATGCATATTTCTTTAGTGTACTCAGAGAAATACTCTCCTAGAGGATTTCTAGGAGAAACAAAAGAACAAGATTCTTTGGGATTTTTCTTGAATTTATAGTACTTGCTTGTGAATAGAATAGTTCACTGAAATATTGATTGGCACACACTTACAAAACAAATCACAGAGTATTTTTTAGGCTATAATGTGGGCCCTTGACTTATGAACTTGATCAGTTCCCTAGGAATGGTTGTAACTAAAGTTGGTTGTAAGTCAGTATGGATGAGATCTTGAGGGTTACCTGGATACACAGTATACATAACAAGAGCTAGATGAATCTCCCATTAACCTAATTAACCCAAGTTGTTCATATGTCAGGTGAGTTGTAATTTGAGGGTTCACTGCATAAGAAGGAATCAAAATGGTGTGGACCTGACAAGCTTCAGAATATAATTAATTACATAGATTACAAACAATTTCAACTTGGTTTTCTTATATGCAACTACTATCAGAATCCCACAAAAATATTTTCTCTGCATTATATTGAAGCATGAAATACCATACACACATACCACTTTAGAGTTATATTTATTAAGTTTCTTTTCTGAAGCATTATATAGTTGAATACTCTGTTAAAATAATCTTGCAATTACAGTTTCTGTTCAAATGCCAACAGGGGAATTATAATTTTCAAAATAAATAGTTATATGCCTGGTGGTGTAGTTTTTATTCTCTTGTGTGTGGTTCTCCAAACAGCTAGAGATTGCCCTGCCTTCCCAATGAAAATAATTACAAAAATGATACCAAAAACTGGCTTTAGAGTGGAAAACTAAGATAATCTCATTTGCTTGTGAATGGAATAGTTGCCTGTAGTAAAATCTTGCTGAAATTTTGAGAAGCACTGTTACACCTATGCAAATTAATGTATCAATTCAAACTAAAACTTTTCTGCTTATTCTGCTTTGTTATATCAGGAACAGCTAATATCAACACCATAGAAGCCTTGTAATATTTTAGAGACAAAGTATTAATCAACCATCGTAAAGCTGACTCTATGCTAGACTCCCTGAGGATTTGAAAGTACATTCAGCAAGCAATTCTAATGCCTCTGGCAATCAAAGGGTTTCTCTATGTTAAATTCAACTGCAATTTTCACTTGAGTGAAGGGAGAGATGCTTTGGAATGCTAAATATGGGCATATGTGGCTGATGGAATGGAATGTTTTGTATTGTTCATTCTTACATTTATTTTACCTGACAGAATTCTACTTATGTCCTAGGGTTTGAAGTCATAAAACTCAGAGGGTCTGTTTGGGGTAGTTTAGCAGACTGCATATTTACAAAATATCTTAAAAGAAATGATAGTCAAAAAGTGTAATATGTTTTGAGATTTTTTGATATAAAATTTATATAATGTTTGATGATGATAAATGATTATACTTAATTTTTCTACCATCACTTAATCACTTTTGGATTTCTAAAAACCACACAACCCTTTTAAATAACATTCACATTTTGACTCTTACAGACAGTTCTTTGAGGAGAAATATGTGTTTTTCAAAATACATTGCTTTACAGATGTCAACTAAAAAGAAAGAGAACTACCCGAACTGGATGCTATGCACTGAATTTGAAGAGTCAAAAGTAACTAAGATAATTTACCTAAGATAAATGAACAAATAAACCAACCAGTAATAGTTTCTACTAACTTTTCTTATAGTTGACTTTCATTTCTTTTTTTAACCTAATATAAAGAATGCTATACTCATACATATATATATATATAATATGCAACAAAGAAAATAGATATAAATATTAATTATGTGACATTATGTTTGAATATATGAAAGAACATGAGTAACACTGATGCAATGTAATACAAACATTTTAAAGACATATAACTTTTAAAGTATAGGTAATTTGATTGAAATAATGCAAGAAAACTATAGAGAGAAATATGAAGTGTTTTGATATGTTTGTTTTGTCTTTCTATATCATATTCAACTTTGTAGCTATAGTTATTACTATTTTATGGGTCAATTTTAAAAGTTTAAAACGTATCAGTAGAAACTGCTATATCATGTTTGTATGAGTTACTGTAGATTCAAGTAATGTATTTTGTCTCATAGAAAAGAAATGGAATTTGGCTTGGAACACAACTGCACAAGTGTGCAGGCCACACCCAGGGCCTTGCCCAGGCACCAGTGGCTTGGGCACACAGGCCCCACCCAAAGGCCCACATGGAAAAAAGCTTCAAAGGTGTGCAGGCCAGACAGAGGCCCACCCAAACACCATTGATAAGTGTGCACAGACCTGGCCAGAAGCCTGCTTGGACAAGAGTGGTGTGGGTGACCAGGTCCCAGACAGGGTCCCACCCAGACACCAGAAGCTTGAACTCACAGGCCCCAGCCAAAGAACAGCCTGGAAAACAGTTGCCCAGGCACACAAGCCACAGTCAGGACTGCACCCAGACACCAGTGTCGGGCCAACAGGCTCCACCCAAAGGCCCACCTGGCAAACAGCTGCTTGGGCATGCAGGCTTCAGCCAGAGGCTCTCCAAAATACTATCTGTAAATGTGCACCACCTCAGACAGAAGTCCACTCAGAAAGCAGAGACTCAGGTAAACAACCCCCAGCCAAAGGCCCACCCACAACAGCTATACAGTTGGGCAGGCCACAGCCAGAGGCACACCTAGAAACTACCCCAAGTGTGCCCAAGCCCTAGCCAGAATGCCACCTGGACAACAGCACAGTGCAGGAATCCAAAAAGCCACCATTCTGAACCCAGGAATTTTCACATTGGTGAGCAGCAGAGAAAAGGCCTCTCTGAGGCTTGCTGAGAATTGAAGCCCACTGGGCAAGCAAAGAGTCACCTCAACAAATAATGAGCAGGCTACATCTGTTGAAATGAGAAGACATGTAAACAAGACTCAAAACCCAGATTTCAAGATCACCTAAGGCAATGCCAAAGGGCAAAGAGATGGAACAATCTGATACACAACAAACTGGACTCCCTGAACTGGCAATAAAAGAAGATCTGGAAAAATTGAAATCAGAAATAATTTCTCAGGTGGGCCAGGGATTTAGCTCAGTGGTTTCGTGGCCTAGCTCACAAGTACAAGGTCCCAGGTTGGATCTCCAGTACCAAACAAACAAAAAAAAAAAAAAAAAGAAAGAAAGAAAGAAAGAATTTCTTAGGTAACAACAGAGATTGTGTCCATAGGGAAAGACATGATTAATAACTCTAGAGCAGACACAGATAAAATAATACAGGAGTTAAGGAACATGATGGAATCCCAGCATAGGAAACAAATGATATCCATAAAAATGATACAAAGAACATATCTAGGGGATTAAAAACTCCACTGAAAGTTTACACAGTAGAATGAGCCAGTGTGAAGAAAGAATATTCGATGCAGAAGACGGGACTGCAACTAGTGACAAAGAAAAGAAAAATTTCTTAAAAATAGTACGGGACCACAAGAAATAAATCCAGCAACTGTTAGATGATATGAAGAAGAATAACAAGACTAATCAGACTCAATGAATAAACAGGAAATAGTGCAAATGACATAAAAAAACTATTTACAGAAGTAATGGCAAAAAACTTCCCAAGCAGGGGAAAAGAATTTGACATACAGATAAATGAGCCATATAGAACTCCACCTAGCCATGAGCAAAAAATATCTACACCTAGGCATGTAGTAGTCAAGATTCCAGAAACCCAACAGAAGAACAAAATACTACAAGCAGTTAGAGAAAAAACAAATCACATACAAAGGAAAGCCCATCAGAATCATACCAGACTTCTCAATACATCCCCTCAAATCAAGAACACCCTGGAGTGAAATATATTTCAAGCCCTAAAAGAAAACAACCTCCAATCCAGTTTGATATACACTACAAAACTACTTTTCAAAATCCTTGGAGAAATAAGGTACTTTCAGAACACCTGAGGAATTTCATGAATTTTGAAACAGCACAAAAAAATTTTAAACAATATCCTATTAAAAGACAGTAAAGGTCACAACTCCAGGAAGCCTGGCAGAATGAAACCATCAGGCAAGACAAGAAATTAAATAAAAAGAGAGAGAATGCAACAAAGGAAAAGGTCATGCCAAAGATAAGTCAATACATAACAGTTATAATCATCAATGTCAATGGTCTCAATTCACAAATAAAAAGAATTATACTGGCAGAATGGGTCAAAAAGCAAGATCCAACAATATGCTGCACACAAGAAGCACACTTAATTGAAAAAGAATATAAAAATCAGACTTCCTAAATTTAAAGACCCAGTCCAAAAATGGGCATCAGAAATGAGAAGGCATTTCTCAGACAAAGAAGTAGAAATAGCAAATAAATACATGAAAAAATGTTCAACATCACTGGTCATTGGAGAGATGCAAATGAAAACAACACTGAGTTTCCACCTCACCCCAGAAAGAATAGCTGCTATCATGAAATCAACCAATAACAAATGCTGGTGGGGCTGTGGGGAAAGAGGAACACTACCCCACTACTGGTGGGAGTAGAGACTGATGCAACCACTCTGGAAATCAGTATGGAGATACTGCAAACAACTAGGATTGGAAGTCCCATTTGACCCTGCTATTCCCTTGCTGGGTATCTTCCCCCAAAGAATTAAAAGAATCATACTACAGTGATAAATGTGCCCCCACATTCATAGCAGCACAATTCGTGTTAGCTAAAACTTGGAAACAGCCCAATTGCCCATCAACTGGAGATTGGATAAACAAAATGTGTTTTTTTAATAAAATAAAGTACTATTCAGCCATAAAGAATGAGAAACTAGAGACATTTATAGCTAAATGGATGCACATTGAGACCATACTCTTCAGTGAAATAAATAGGACACACATGTGTAAATACCGAATAGTTTCTTTAGTGTGAGAAACTGAAAGTGTAAATTATGATCAAAATGTATAATAGATATGAAATAGGAAGAAAATGTCCAAATGCAGGGGTGAAATGGGAGGGGAAGGGGAAAGGAAAGAAGGGAAAGAAATAAATATGAGAAAAGAAAAAAATGCAAACAAAGTCTTTGTAAATAGAGAGGGATGAAGGGATTGAAGGGAGGGAAGGGGAATGGGGAAAAAAATAAGAACCAAGATATATACTATAAAGGTACAAATTCCCAATGAATGTCAACATACTGTATACCTAAAATGTCCCAATAAAATAAATAAATTT
>NW_004624748.1:18936950-18991693 GCF_000247695.1 Heterocephalus glaber
CTCTCTCTCTCTCTCTCTCTCTCTCTCTCTCTCTCTCTCTCTCTCTCTCTCTCTCCTGTGTATGGTGGGGAGAGCAGCTTTCCACTACCACACCCTTCCTTCATCGTATTCTGCCTCACCACAACTCAAAAACAATGAAACTAGCAAACCATGGACTGAAACCTCTGAAATTGTGAGCCGAAATAAAATCTTTGCTCCTTTAAGTTGTTCAATGAAGGTATTTTATCAGTGATGAAAAGCTGACAAACAAGATTGACATCAAACCATAAAGTAATTTGAATATAAACTAATAGAAATATCTGTTACAAACCTAATGGTTACATTATATTAAAGAGAAAACTTCCATTGAAAAAATTAGATTTATTTGTAATATAAATAAATATATTTCACAGAATCTTTCATTCTGTTTTCAAATTCTGACTTTTGACACTTGCCATTTGTTTACTCTAAGTATATCATTTTGTACCCATAATTTGACTTCTGCCAAACTACACATGTAAGATGTGTCTCTCTTTCACATATTGGATAACACAAATTGCCATTTATAGTATTATTAATATTTATAGATAAGCAATTCAAATCACAGACAGGTTATGTAACTTCCAAAACATCACACACCCAGTAAGTGGCAAACTTAGATTTTGACAGAGCAATGTTTCCAGAAAAGGAAACTGAGAAGTCTCATCACAGAGAAATACTTTATATTTATGTTGGAATATTTGAAATTTCTAAGCTCACTTTCAGAGTTTAGAATATAAACCAGCAAACTGTATTTATGGAACATATAATAAACAATACATAGACTTTTATTACCATAGTGAAGTAATAGAAGATACTTAGAAAAAATGGTGTATCACTAAAATACACATAGGACATTATCAAATCATATAACACACAGATCACAGGGTAAAGATTTTAGAGGTAATTTTTCTCCCTATTTCTAGAGGCAAGCTCACAGTTGGACGTGACTAGACAAACTCACAAAGACTGACTCCAGCTACCAGGTTCTCCATATACCTTTATAAGCATCTATTCTCCGACAGGGCAAGATCCTTCCCATTAGATGAGTCAACATTTTCTGAGCATTGTCTTTCAATGCCAGTTATTGTAGAGAGAGTCAAGAGCTTGTTCTTCTTAATTATAGCTTATTGTGCATAGTTTCAGATAATTAATGTTTAGAACATTACTATTTAACTAGTTATTTCTGAAAATAGAACTATTTAATATGTAAAATAATCCTATACTTTCTTAGAGTCACAGAACACTGAAAACTCATATTGAGTAAACTTTGACTTTACTGATTAATTTTGGAAACAGTTACTTTGAAAAGAACAAAATTGGGTTTCAGAGCAAAAGATTATTGTATACAGGGCATTTTTGATCCATTAACATTGCAGTACTTCGTCCTAAGATTCTTTGACATCATAACCTTTTTATTTTCTATTCACCACTTTCTTTGACTTGAATACAATATGTGTTAATTCACATTCATCAAACTTCACAATTAGCTGCATATTTTATGTTTATTTTTATTTGGTTCTTTTTCCAAGATGGTTCTCAGAGATTTACACATTAAAAGTAAATGAAATGTCCTTGAGGAAGGTTAGGCACCTGGACCTTAGTAAATATTATAAAACAATAATTTTTTCATTAGTATGGGGAACCAGTTTCAAAGAGCCTGAAGAATATGAATTAAATGTTCTCTGGGAGAAATAGAAAAGGTTAAAATTCATCATTTTAACTGATAGGCTTTCTACAGGAAAATAAGCAATGCAAAGAATACAAAATACAGTTTTAATTTTAAAGTCCTCCAAATATATTTTCAAAGGGAAAATATTGTTTAATTATTTCTATTGTAAACAAGCTTTTAATGATAATTATTGATTTCACATATAATTGTCCTTAATGAGATATATTTCTGAGTTTAAAAAACATTGAATGAAACAGTTTAGCAGCTTTTTTATTTTAAATACAGTGTAACCTGTGAATGGTAAAATTAACTCCTTCAAGTTTGACATGCTAAATCTAGTGCTTGGATTAGATTTTTACCCTGCTTTTCATGACTTAATTTCATACTCCCTACAGTACAGAATCAGATTTTTAGAAAAATTCTACTAGTTATACTTCAGTTTTCTTCATTTTCAAGGGAACAAAAATAAGGAAAAAGTGCAAAGTCATTAGCAAGCTCCTGGTTTGATTAGGAAAAAGACAAAAAAGTAGTAACAATAAAGTATAACAGCAAGATGAGGAATTTTCCTTAGTTTTCAATTGTGACCTGAATAATATAATGTCAAATATTTCTGTCATAGAGAGCTCTGAAATCATCTGCTTGACTTAGAAGAATGGAAAGGTTCTCAACTCAAAAGAAAATATCTAAGGATAGATTACCATAAGCAACAAGCATCGCACAAAAGTACAGTGCATAGATAGTTGTACTATCAACTTGGTTTTTTGTATCTTAGTTTTTAATCTAAAGGCAAAAAGATCCTAGGGGAGAACCATAAAATATGTTGCTAGTGCACAGTAAAAATTCAAAATTCCTGGAAATAGTTATTGAACTGGACACAAATATATGATTTTAAGGGGCAGTAATAAAAAAAAGACTTTTATTCTTGTGTTTTTTAAAGGAAACTTGTGTATGTGTTAACAAGTGGGCATGTAAGACTTAGAAAAATTTAAACAGCAGGGAGGACACAGGAACCCAGAGACAGAGACTTAGTTTCATATTGGGTCTGTGTTAAACCAAGTGAGGATGTAGAATTCTTATGTGAAAAATGAAAGGAGATGGAGGCTAGACTTTTTGCACAAGCATATATGCTTGTATCATTGAGAAAAGGGCAAAGAAACTGAGAGCATCTCAAGAGGAGTCCAAGGATTTAAGTGGGTCAGGAAGTTCTGAAGTCTAGGTTGAACTGGATAGACACAGATTGAAAACACAGAGGAGAGCTCACAAGAAGAATCCTTGGATTATGAGACTTCAAGGTACAAACAAATTTCTAAAGTCAGTACCTATAAAAACTCCATGTTTTCTCTACATTTCTAATATATTTCTATCTAGTTTTCTACCTTGTGTGATATGTTAAGATTTGAGAGAAATGGAATTTACTTTTTATTAAATGGCCTAATGGAGAATTTAAAGGAAATTTGTTTTCTAATGTTATTTTTTATCTTAACTTTGTTTTGCAAAAATCACCTTGATTTAAACATGAGTCGGGCTTGTGCTGACAGTGCCATCTTTGAAAGTTTGTTAGCCTCTGTGAAGTTTCTCATCTTTAAATTGTGTATAAATACATTGTTGGATGGGCTTTTTGACACAGTATGTGTAAATTGTCTGGTAAATAGTGATCTGTATAGCCAGCATGTAATCCCAACTACTTAGGAGAGTGAAGCAGGAGGATCTCAATTTGGAAGGCAGCCTAAGCAAATTATGGAGAACCAGACTCAAAATAAATAGTAAAAAGAAATGGGGACATGGCTCAGCAGCCCCTGAATTTAATCCCAGAGCTGCAAAGACTATCTCTAAATAAAGGAAAATTATTTATCTAATCCCTCTAATTTTCCCTCTAATCCCTTAATTTTGTACTTCTTTCAGCAGCTTGCTAGACAGAAGACCTTTTTTTATTGATAACCTGGGTTTATTAACATGGTCCAGCCTTTTTTCTAGTTATTACATTGGAAAATTTTGGCATGTGCCTGTCCTTTGTTACAGCTCCAGTTTGTTTAATCCCAAGGCTGAAGAAGAAGAGTAGCAAGGTCAGTAATCTCTCCTCAGCACCCTCAAGCTATTCATCATAATGAGCAATTAATTTCCTCTCTTGGATATTTTTATACAAAATCTTTATTCGACACAAAACAGCAAAATATAAACTTGAAATATTTGCAAATAATCGTGGAAGTGCTTAAATATCTAGGGGCAACATAGGTTACCTTCTCAGAAATTTCTATTTGCAATTTCTGTTTTAATAGAAATTGAAGTGGCCTCAGGTACTGATGTAAGTTAAGTATTTTTACTGTTATGAAAAAATCATTTTCTTTAAGATCGTTCAGTACAATGATATCAAACATATTTGACTTAAGTAGATTTTACAAGTGCTTTAGTAAAGGCAAAATTAATCACAACATGTTCCATTTTCAGTATTTCATATCCTTTGTTCATATAACTATACATTTTTAAAATTCTATTTTAATACTACCATGTCTACATATTTTATTTAGTTGGATAATGTATGCTGCTAATGAAGTGAAGGGAATTGGTGACATGCTTTCTCAGGCCAATTAAGTTTAAGTCTGTACACAGACTTGTTTGAGTATGTCCATAGACACTAACCTAAGGGAAATTATACTAAAATCAAATGTCCTCAATTATAAGGCAACCAGGACTTGGAAAACATTTGATTAATTCATCATAACTGGAAAAAAACCTCAGTGTCGACATCTGTAAGGGCCAATTCATTGTAGTCTTACATAAACACAGCTCATTATTATTTTTAAATTACTTTTATCTGTACAAGGCCTTATCTTTTTTCTCAGACTTTTTTGGGACAAATTAGTTCACTGATATTAAAGTCATGGTAGTTTGAATCTTTTTCATTTATTCAACCCTTTAAAATTTGAACAATCCTTGTACATATATTTCAAATTACAAAGAGGTGAATAGTAGTTCTTATTATAGGTATTCTATCTAGATTTATAACTCCTACAAAGAGTTTTCACTTTAATTTCTTTTTCCATGAGTTCACAAATGAAAAGATTCTTTGAACTTATAGGCCAGTTTCTGTTTTAGCATTAAGGTTGATAATCTGTAGCCATATGTGTGATGTCAAGTGGTATGATTAGGTTTATGGTTCCAATAGGGATGCTGAGCCGTTAAAACTGTATATACATCTTTTACTGTTAGCCCCTAAAAGTGTGAGTGAACATTTCAAAACAGATTATAAATCATTACAATTAACAACTTTCAAACTGCCCATCCAAGCAGCTGGTTTGACATGCCATCTGTTATTTCTTCTTTAAAACCCTCTAGTCTGTTTATCTAAGGCAGCCATTTAACATTTAAAATGATGTTCCTTTTAAGGTGTGTGATGGACTGATGAAGACAAGCTTTTGTTTTAATTACCAACAATTTCTGTGATGCAATATAATTTTTTCAGTGCTCAGGACACTTTACAAACAAAAAGGAATCCAACTAAAACAGTAATTAATGTCAAACGACTAGTCACAAAAGCCTCTATTTAATTAAAAAGTTTTCATCTTTGATTAAATCTCATCACACATTCTCCTGATTACAAACTGTTCTCTAAAAAAAGATGTAATTGGGTACATAGCTTATTATTTATCTAAAATGACACCTACAAATTATAAAAAATGACTATGGTCTGCTTAAAAGTTGAAAATCATTCTTAAATTGTGTTTTTATATTGGTTGAATTTTTTTACTGCCATAGTTGGAATTCTTATTTTTCAATAAACAGCATATAAAACACATATAAAATAGAAAAATCCAAAAACTTTATGAATTAATAAGGATATTTTCTCCTATATTTCTTAGAGTTGAAGTTAAATTGTTAACTATATCCTTATAAAATCAATAGCAAAACTATGAGAAAATACAATATTGGGCCAATCATTATGGTATATTTTATGCTTATAAGTGGAAATATTTCAAACTTAAGTCAATTTTATCATTAACACTTTTCTTCAAATCTCATATTCTAATGCCTATTGTTTCTATTTTATATTGAAGTCACTGATAATGTAGTGTATATATAGATACACATGTATAAAATACATATATATATTACAACCTATTGCATTTATTTTATAATGTGATCATAGTCTTAGACTTAATTATAGGAGTTCTAAATTTAGATATCAATAGCATTTTATTGATATTAAAAAATAGATATAATCCTAAATGAACATGAAGAGAGGAGATTCTTAGCACATTCCTGTAGTTCATCGTCGTCATATGTTCTCTCCATTATGATGGCCTTGATCTAAACCATGTACATCTGAATAACATAGTACTCAATTAAGTTTGAATACTATTAACTGACAAGTTGATCTTTTGTACACTGTTTTATTATTATATTCCATCCTCTGTTGAATTATTTTATTTCATATCCTACCAATTTTATGCTAATGTTAGTTTCCATTCTAGACTAAACTATTATTCTAACCATTTCTATTATTTTCAAAGGAAAGCAAAAAAGAAAGTTTTGAGAAAAGCTTGACGGAAGATTATAGTTATTCATTCTTTGCCTACTATTGTACGTGTGACATTTAAGGTATATCATTTTATTTAATCTATCAATTTAAGTATTAAACATCTGTGGTTTAAACAGAAAACTTGTATGGTATATTTATCACATGGAGTGTCTATACCAAGAGAATATGCAATTATTATTTTCAATATATTGGTTAATATATGAAATATATTAATATATGAGATATTTCTAAAATATTTTAGCAGCAAGTGATATTGCTTAGGACAATTTGATATAATTTTTAACTCTAAGATTGAGCTAATGACTAAAGAAATAAAATGGTTTCTTGTCTTTCTTTTATAATAGAATTAAGTATGTGATAAATTAATATAACCCATCTTAAACTATAGCATCAAGTCTCATGTGTATGGCTTACATGAAAACAGCAGTGTGCTAAAATTTGTGGAACTGACACTTCAGTAAAAAAATGAAAATAACTCCATAAGGATAATTGAAACAATAAAGCAAATTAAAAGACATATCATAAATGATTCCAAAATTAGTTATGTGAAGTATTTAACATATGTCATAATTGATAATCATACCTAAGATAAAAACATAAATATAAATTCTAATTGAAACTTGATGTCTCTCTTGTTTGGAATTTAAGAGACAGAGACAACTATAATCATTTTAAACCCAGTCATTTATTTAATTCTCTCATTCTAAAGACAATTTCTATAAGCTGTGCAAAAGTAAAATTTTTTCAGATCAGTTAACCAGACAATGAAGATTTTATTCATGACTATTGTAAAAGAGAGGAGAGATTGAATTCGATTCTACTGAAACAAATAAGAGAGCTTAAATAGTAACATAAAATATGCAAATGTAGGTACTATACAAATACACATTCCTATTTATTTCTATATTTATGTTGACATTTGCATCTATATGATGATAAACATGTATATCCCAGTATTTCCAATTCCTCTACAAAACTTCAGAGTTCACACTACTTCCACTATGTCCACATTTCTGTTTCCATTTGTGGAGTGTGAAACAAGGCTCCCATCAGCTTAATTCTCCTGCATGGTGCCAATCTCACAACAGTGTTCAGGGAGCTACACCCACACACTTGGCCCTACACTGACTTCAGCCTTTCCAATTTGATGCTTATGTTTGATGCTGATGGGTTTATGATAATGGAAAGAAGGAAGGAAAGTGAAAAGAAGGAGGGAAGAAAGCAGTAAATACCCCTTAAGGCAAAGAGGAGTGGGACAGTTGTGGTCTTCTGAGAAAAATTTGGAAATGTTCATTGATTTTCATGTTTTCACGTAGCAAAAATTTCAAACTTTCAGAATGTTTGCAACACTAAGAGTTATACCAAGAATATTTGCAAATCTTTACTAATTTAGCTTTTGGAAATATTTTGTGATCCTTGCTTTCTTACTTATTTTCCCTTCCCACTGTGGAATATATATTTAACATATGAATCTATGGAAGTGCACATACAAATCCATGTTTGTGTATACATTCATGAACTTTTAAATTATGTCAAAGTGTTTCATAAATCATGTCTATTTACTCTTGAATAAATTAATGTATATTTTCTCAGAATAAGCACATTCCCTTAAATAACCGCAGAAGGGTAATTGAAATAAAAAATGTAATATAGAAACATTTTTGTTTAATCAACAATATGCACCCTAATTATGTGATTTTATTTAGTAATATCCCTTATAATGTTTTTTAAATTCAGTAAAGAATACTATTTAGTATCAGATATTACAGTCATTGTCATGTCTATTTAGTCTTTTCTAATTTAAAATATTTCCACAGGATTTTTTTATCTTTTATGACACTGACGTATTTGAAGCATATCTCCCCTAATTTTGGTTGGATATATCTGTCATTAAATATGCATTAGGCATAACTGATTAACTTCTTGCAAACTAATTTCACATGAAAAATACTCCCACAAATATATAACACTATGGCAAAAATTATTTAAATTTCTATACTTTAAAAATAAAGCAAGAGAATCAATCTACATTAAGAAGGAACTAGCTATACACACCAGTATGCACAAAATAATCTTATGTATTCATTTCAAAGAACAATGTTCAACCATGGAAATATGTGTACGATGTCTCATTACTGGCAGAAAAATTGATTATGTGAAACTGTGACTAGTGCTATCTAATTTATCTTTTTGGTAGCATATTGGTGCTTTTATAAAATCCTAGACTGAATCACATTTTGAAATTGTTGTCAAGATTATTTAAAACAAAGACAGAAATTTAAATATTCAAATTATATTTAAGACTACTCTAAATAATTAAAACCTCTTTTACATTCCAAAAATTAAAATTTTTACTATTCAGTAGTTTTCTGACACTAGATATTTGTAGCAATTTTAGTGACATATAAAAAAGTAGTATAATCTCAGTTTTATTCAGCATAAGACTTCGAATACCAAATTCTCTACAAATTCTGTAAAGGAATAGCCATTAATGTTTTGGGATATGTACAATTATTACTAATTTAACTGGTAATATTTAGTAATACGTGCATTACATAGTTTTAAAAATTGCACAAGGAAGCTGCCTGTGTATCAAATAACTATCAAAATAATGTGTAAACGTTACCTTTTGAATCAACTTGTAGGCATCCAGCAGAGGAAGTCACATGTAGAAATGTACTCTATATAAAGAACAAGAATGTCAGTTTCCCCCTGCCAAAATTATGCAATAGACAGAGAATATTGCTGCTAATTGGTATATATTTTCTTTTAGAAGTGAAAACTCTAACCTTTTACTTGACAGATGTTTGGGTAAAATGCCAAGTAACATTTTGAGAGCTTATCTGTGCTCTTTACAGTTGTGTTTATGCTGCCACACATTCAAGAGCAAATGAATGAAAAACTAAACAAAAGTAAAAATATGACCTAATTAGCTACTTAGAGATAAACATATAAATCAAAAGCAAATTATTTCAGATATGTAAAATATGTAATGGACTAATCAAATAAAATACCAACCCAGAAACCACATTTCTAAACATTTAAAACATTTGATAACAAATAGCATGTGGGGTGGTCAATAGATTGGTAATTATAAATAAATAAAAATAATAATTGGACCTTTTATAAGAACATTTACAATTTTTAAATGCCCACTATCTCCATTTAGTCATAATCTACCTGTAAATGACTAATACAATGGTCAGAATTGCTTTTTAGGGTTATCAAAATTTATCTCAATTATAATTTGGTTGGCACAAATGTGGAGGGGAGGAATACTGGGTATTTTATTGGTTTTTTTTGAGGTATGAAAAGTTTGTCTCTGTAAAGTTATCTGGTTTGCCTTGTGGAGTAGATAAAAAGTAAGCTTTTTCTGGTAACATTTGCAACATCATTAATGGAACATACTACCTTGACTAGCCCACCCAAGACTGTTAGAAACATTTAAACAAAGTAAGGACTGCCAACAAACCCATGTACTTATTATGTAGATATTTTATCAGTAAATATGTTGTTGGATGAACTTATGCCTTAAGACTTCTAAGAAAATTCTTACTGAGTCTGCATAAATCAACTGGCTTTGTTTAGCTCTTGAGTCATAGATATCATAAACACATCAAAATATGTGATAAATATATCCAGTTAGACAGACATGAAGATGACTTGGAGTTTCAATGAATCAATTCACACTTTTATAGTAAAACAGTATTTTAGTAAATCAGTTATTCTAATTGATTTACCAAAGATATACATTGTATACTGAACCTTAAAAATATAACATATCAACTTATTATTCCAATTCTAATGAGTTAAGTCACAGAAATAAAAGTAGAAATTAGTAACAAATATTTTTCCTTTGACCTGTTAAGTTACTACATATCAAATTAATGGGTCCAAAAAGAGAACAGTACTAGTGTAGGTAGACCTACACAAGGACGTCCTTGCTCTACTTGGAGGATAAATTATTTACTATGAATCTAACAATGAGAAAAAAGCTGCTGGTAGTATAAACAATCAGGTGCTCTAAGTTTTAAAGACTTGAGAGGTTTCTGTGGAAAAAAAAAGATTTACCTCATGGTAAAAAGAAAAAAAAGCAAACATGGAAATTAATATTGCTTGTTTGAGAAGTAATGAAGGGACAGACATTAAAGGTCTTGCTGAATAAAAATCAAGCTATTAGTTTATTTACATATGATATTTAACATAAATTAATGTATTTTCAAATATAAAATTTATAATATTTAAATTTATAAAATTTTTATAGAAGATATTCATAAGTCTTCTGCCACCCTATCATTGAGACACAAATGCTTATCATATATCCTTATGAATGCTGGATGTTTATCTCCTGACTTACTTTCCTACACACAATTGCATACACAAATTTTTTAAAGTTCTATTATTATATACATTGCTTTTATTCTATTTAATGTAAATTATAGTTTTTTCAGATGTCTTAATTTTTATATTAACAGTAATAGAATATTATTATATAACTGTTCTTTAATTTATTTTACCAAATATTTGGTGTTTAGGGAGAATAATCCCTCCAAAGTTCTCGTCCCTCCAAAGTTCTTGAAATCTTAATCCTTAGAATTTGCTAATATAATACACTGCAGGCAATTTCTGATGTAAATAAGATCAGAGATTTTAATTTAGGGAGATTGTCTTCAGTAAGTAGACCTTTGACTTAAGAGCTCAATTCATTCCTGAGGGCTGGTTGTAACTCAGGTTGGTCAATTGAAGGCTCAGGCTTCTTGAGAGCTTGTTTGGAGGTTCTAGCGGGGAAGCGCAGCTACTCGTATACCCTTGACTAAGAAAAAGGTATTTCTCTATCAGGGGTGGTCTTCCTCTTTCAACGTAGTATGCAGCTTCAGGAGGGATGCACATTGAATGGTAAGGGAGGAAGAGGACACCTGCCTAGCCAGTCAGATCAGCTGAATCAACCCTGGCAATCAACGGGGTGGCAGATGTTTCAGCCAAATCACCCTCACATCCAAGTCCCAGGCTCCTCTACACAGCCTTCAAAGTCTTTCTCCTGCATACAGGCAGGTCTCAGTGTCTTTAGAGAAACATTGGCCAAGATTTCTCAAGCAAAAGATGTGGTAATGTTCCTTCCAGAACTCTTTAAGGGTTAAATCTGTACCTGAGACCATCTTGAAGCACAAACATCAGGCATTCAGGGTGTAAATCAAGACTTGGTTCATAAATTAAAACTATAATTCTGGTTGTAAGCCAAATCATTCATATGTGAGGCTGGTCATAACTCGAGGGTCCATTATATTGGAGTGGACCCAAATATAAAATGAGCTTTTAAAAGCTCAGAAATTTCTTCTGCTAAAGGTCAAAGAGATGCATCAAAAGGAGAAGTCAGACTGATTTCAAGGTTGGGAAGGAACATGAGTTTGCTGGTTTGGAATGGACGGGCAAGATGATAGAGACTACATGAAATTCTTCTGAATGATAACCAAGAAGGAAATGGGAATACCAGTCCTTCCACTCCACACAGCCAGATGTAGGCAACAACCTTTGATCTTGTATGAAGGACCTACCTGTTCACCTTTTTCACTACTATAATTCCTGGCCTTGAAATTTAGAACTAATTTTCCATGTCAAAGAATTAATTAATTTTATATTTCTTTTTATAGATTTTTACTGTCACTTGTGAAGATTTGTTTTTCATTTCAGGAGATATATTTTAACTTATGCTGTTCATTTATAAGAAATAAAGGTCTATTTAAATATTTAGTATTTTTAGTATGACAAATTTAAGAGAGGAAACTTTATAGAAGATAAAGGCATCAGAGTCAGTTATGAAAATAATTCCTAATTACCTAGAAAGTCTATAGAAAGAGGTATAAAATACCAAAACTGTGAAAATTTTCCATTACCCTGATGCGTAAGTAGGACAAACTATGAACTCAAAGAGCTTTAGGTGTGCGATTCAAGGTTTTAAAAAGGGCTAAGTCACTACCCTTGGTTCTGGTGGAAGAGGGATGATATAAATGAGTTCTGTTCAATTAAGTTATGAGGGGGAAAAGCACATGTTATCTATGAAAAGTTGAGTCTATATGCTAAAGAACTTCTAACATGTGGAATGCTGGTTTCTTCTGTGCTGCAGCCACAGTGGCTTGCCTACAAGTGAGGCAGTTGTGCCGTCACGCTATCTTGCTCTTGTCCTCCTCAGACTCACTGCCCACATAGGTCCCTCCTTGTGGAAACGACAGAAATCTTTCGTTCTGAGTTGGAATTTCAATGAACATAGCAGGTTCCTGCTCATCTTGTCCCCTGCCCACTGTGCAAAGACCACCCAAAGCAGCTCTAGAGAACATGCTTTGAAGTCTGCACTTAATGTATTTTTGTTTCATAATCTCTGAAATTCAAAATCCAAAGATCATGTCTGTGTTGGTTATTACGCTATGTCAAATAGTCAATGAGCTTGTCTAATTTACAAAACTGGACGCTTTTAACTCCCAAAAATATTTTTCTTTGGATTTTTATAATTATAAATTTTCTTCATTTCACTTTTTTCTTTTAGAATTCCTGCCTTTTATTATTATGTTATGTTAATGAGTGTCCTCCACCTGTCATTGTATTTATTTTTCTCTGACTTTGTTTTTCTCTTCATCCACCCACTTGTGCTGAGTTACAGAAAAATATTTGAACTTTTTCATGTATTCTTTCTGCTACTGACTGTACTGAATATTTATATTTCAATCATATTTTACATTTTATATTATTTGTATGGCTACCTACTTCATCTTTCATGGATTCACAGTCTCCAAAAATCATTATGAGATCATGAACTGGAATTTTTATAAAGATTTCCTTCTCTTTCTTGCTAATTCTAGATATAGGCTTTGAATCTAACCTGCTGTAGTTGTTTTTCGGTACAGTAGATTTAGATGTTCTTTAGAGAGGATGATCTGTCCGAATTAAGAGAGGTTCCTCCAGAGATTACAGATTTGGGTCAAATCCAAACAAAAGTGACATTTTAGCCTCCTGCTACATTTCCCAAAACTACTGATAAGATAAAATATGTGAACATTTATTCCCCAGCTTACTTCTTTTACATTGTCTGTGTACGTATTTACATTTTCCAGGACCTCTTCCTCTTCATTCCAGAGGACATGAATCTAGAGTCTTAAGATTTGAGAAATTTCCTGCAGCCTGGTGTGATCATATTTCTGTCTGTAAATCCCTCTTAATTTTCAAGTATATCAATGTTGGTTTTAATACAATAACGCACTTTTTGTTTTGCATTGTTTTTCTAATGAAAGTTCATCAACATTTGAGGCAAGGAAAGATTAAATGGTAACTTCATGTTACCAATTCACTTTGAAACTAGAACAAGGATTTAGACACTACTTAATATTAAATAGTCCCTTCTTTCCATATATGTACTCACCCTGTTCCCCAAAAGATAGGGCCTAACCTGACAATAATCTTCCTTGAAAACTACAAATCAAAAATGCACTCCCCAGTGCTATTTCCTTGCCTGCCATTGTAGAGTACACCAAGCAAGAGAATAGTGGATATAATCTGTGTGACACTGGCCATCAGCATGGTAACAACCAGGGTTTATTTTTAGGTTAGGTCTTATTTTGGGAGAAACACAGCATTAAAACCATGTATTAAGGTTTCCTTTTCTTTTAGAAGTTTTCATTCTTTTTTTAAAATTGGTTCTCCTGGGGCAAAACACTGTGCTACCAAAAGTGGTTATTTCTAATCTGGAGTCCATTAATTACAAAGAATTCTATGCATTGCTTCTACTTGAATACCCCTCTAAAAATAGGTAATATTTAAATGTATATTTTATATGCAAATATACTGAAAGGGTATTAAGGATTCAAATATTTTCAGTGGATTTGTTTAATACATGACTCAAGAATCTAGTTACTACTTTTATAACATTGTTAATTTATATTTGTTGAAATGGCTATGCCATAAAATAATCATTTAAATCCTCACCTTTTAATTTTTTATTTTAATGTAACACAAGAGATATTAATAAAGAAAATATTAAAAAGCATTCTTATCACTTCTATGAAAAAATAAAATAAAATTTATTTAAAAACATAAACAAAGTTTTTGTAAATAGGAAGGGGTGGAGGGGTTGATGGGAGGGCAGGGGAATGGGGAAAAAATAAGTACCAAGATATATATGTAAAAGTACAAATTCCCAATGATGAATGTCATCATATTGTATACCTAAAATGTACCAATAAATTTAATGAAAAAAAATTAGAAATGACAATACATAATACACTGTATACTGTAATCTTAAAAGAATGGTGAAAATTGTGCTCAGAGTATAAGTCATACACAAAAACTCTGATTTCTACCAGTTCACATAGGCAGTACTCTTAACCTTTACCTAGATAGAGTTGTATGGTCATCTTTTACCAATCCAAGCAGGAAAGATGTCTATATCTCAATGAATGTTGCTGTTAAACCTCAATCAATAGTACAGTAAGAAGTCTGCACCCTGGGTAATCATTTATTTCTCTGATCATTGTGAATTCACTTGCATCACAATGATTATAACCTAGTAAGCTTCTCATTGCAAATGAAGTTTTTGGTCTTAAGGGATTTTTTTACTTCAAAATCTGATTTTTTTGAAATATTAATAGTTGCTTTTATAATGCAATGCATAAAACAAATTCATCTCACCTCTCTTAAAATTTTGACATTAGCAGAGAGATCTACTTTTTACATTTTTTCCAAAACAGCTGTGCTTTAATGTATATCCTCAATGAATATGTTTATCAAGTATATACAATTCCTACAAGTGTTCATGAAAATATTTGTATAAATGAACCTTATAGATCACCATCAAATGTATAGGGAAGGGGTCTGTAGCAGTCAGCAGATTCTTGAATGGAACCTTGTCACAAAAGAGTTTACCACTGTTTCTTATTGATATATTTTCAGAATATTGTTAATTTATATTTATCTAAATGGTGAGCAGTAGAATAAGTTTAAAAGCTTTTCTTTTTATGTCTTTTTCATTTCTATATTGTGATCAGGTCCTTTACAAAGGGGAGACTAGATCTCCAGGTGCATGTAATTATTACAGCCAGCATGTTTATAAATTTAATTGGTATTATTCTCAGAAGTATTGGCCAATATTTAGATAAGTACTCAGCATTTGAATTATTTTGTTTAATACTATATTTATGATTGTCTCATATCAAAATTATACTACAAATATCATTTCTGATGAAATGTAAAGATGTCTCACTCATTTACCACCAACACTCTATTTAAATTGTTCAATGTTTATAGCTAAAATATTTTGTCATTCATTCTAGTAAAGACCATGGTGTTTCTTCAGCATATTCTTTTCTTATCTATTCCAGAAACAAGTGACACTGATACAAAAATCTATGAACCATCCTCAAGTGTCTGAGTTCATAGGCTCCAAAAATAATTAAGCTAGAGTGATTTTAAACATGCTTTTTTCCAGTGATTTATTTTATTTAACATAATTTCAAAGACTCACCCAAACAAGCATAAAAATCTTTTTCGGGGTGTGTACCTGTTGATGTGTGTTTTGGGGGAGGTAGGGACTAAATAAAATCACTTTCCCCAAAATAGAGCGTGCTATTTTGAAGGTGACAGACAGTAGCTGTTTAACAGTGCTTGGCTTTCAATTCAGCTGCTCCGAGAATTTTGAAAAGATAAGAGGAAATAATATGCCTAGCTCACTGAAAAGGGGAATTTACATAAGGAGAACATAATTATCCAAATAAGACCTTGTCGCTGAAACTTGGGAGGGTTAATGATTATGATGATAATTAAAATGCAGAGGATTTGTAGAGTCCTTATTTGTTTTTTGAAGAGCTCAGCATACTTCTCTTATATCCTTCGCATTGATCTCTGCATGATAGCTATATAACAGGTTGTTTAAATATCTTAGAATAGTGGAAAGAAATGTGTGACCTGTTATAACCATAAGTGATCATAAGCTTTTGGTTTTGCCTCACCTGAAAGGCAGGACCTCCTGTGACACAGCTATTTGAAACATTATTTCAGGCCATCATTATAAAACTGACTCTGAGGAAAGAGTGCCACCTACTGAATCAGATTTTCCGGGTCCCCTCCACGGGCTTGTATCCTCGCTTTAGCACTGTCCTAACATGCTTAACTATTTTTAAAAAAATGAAATTGCTGAAATGTACATGAAATCATACTATCTTTGCTCTCAGCTTCAGCTATTGTATTTTAGCGACCAAGAAGTCATACCTATAAATTAACTATTTCATTCATAAGCTTTTCATTTGTTTAAAAAGGTAGAGAACAAACATTAAGCAAACATTTTTCCTACTATGCAGTAAATTTCCCACTGTACCTGAATGTCTGTGCTGTCAGAGTGACCACAAGGGGGAGCCAGCATGCAACTTCAAATGGGGCAGGAGAGTTGAGTAGGTATAATTAACTGAACCCTTTTATTTCTGGATGGCAAATGAGGGGAGGCTATAACTATGCCATCTGCAATTTATTAAGATCAAGAAAAGGTTTTCACAGTTACATTTTACGCACTGTATTCTAGTTCTCCCTTTTAAAACACATGTGATGTAGTGTTAACATTTTTTTTCTTCTTGACAATTCCTTTTACTCCATGGTCTACATATACATAAGCACATTTTATTTTAAATTCTGAATAGCCTTTCATTGTAAAACTGCAATTTAAAAATATTAAGTTAAGTTTGAAATTTGTCTCTATACGTCACAATATTTGTCCTGAAATATATTTCACTGTACAAGAGTAGATCATATGTACTAATTTATTATTTCTTTCTGACTCACAAACTTAGAAATATATAGAAAATATACAGATACCAGTTGTAAATTCAGTTCATTTATTGTGAAAGTTACAAATTAATTCCTACTAGATATAACTTGCATATCATTGTTATATTTATCATGTAACTTTGTTCACTGGCAACACATTAGCAAGGGAAGAAGGAACAGATATCTGAATACATCATATTGTAACAACATCAAAATATACATAATAAGAAGAAAATTACAATATATTACTGCCTATCTTAAAATATTTTCTAACTGAAAAAGCCAAAATTTAATACAAATTCAAAAGTTTAATATTTAATTTTAAATATTAAAATTGTATAGAAATATTATACTTTTTAGATTTCAAGAGAGATTGAGTTACCAAAATTTTTTAAATTAGGAACCATGTCTCCTGAAGTTTAAAAATTTTAGTTCATTTGTCTTTTTATTTTAATTCACATTTATTAACAAAAGTTTTAACAATTTTCCTATTAGTATTATAAATTTTTCATTTGTTAAAAGGCAAAGCTCAGATTAAAAAATAGCAAGTGTCAATGACTTTGTATTAGAAGTGAGTCATTAATATTCTAAAAGACAGTGTGAATTTAAGGAACTATCTGTGAATGCAGTACTATTATTCATTTGAGAATTTAAATGTGATTTGAACACTGCAACATTTTTAAATGTTTATCTATTAAACTTATTGTAAACATTTTCAGTTAACAATGTTATATGAAACCATGTATCAAGATGACGATAAAGGTGATATTGAAGGAAATATGGAGAAAGCATTGTTCATTTATATAGTGGTTGTGTTAAAAATATTAGCATTACAAATCCCTATTAAGAACTGTATTTTTTTGAACTTCCAAGATTATACAAGACAGGACAAGTTATGGAAGAATGTTATAACTGCTGCCATTTTGGCTACATTCATAAAATCTCAGGACTACAACTACAGCTAGTAAATATGTATTTCAAAGAACATCTCTGAGATGAAATTAAATGCATTCAATTATTTAAACTTCCATAAAATAGTATTTTCAAAATTATTCCTTAATGATAATGTCATTAATCTAGTTAGTAGAGTGATATGGCAGTATTATTCACGGTCTGTAAAAAAATGACTTTAACAATTTATTTGAAGTCATTCCAACATAAGGATCAATTTACCTTTCTGACTCATCTAAACTAGCATATTTTATTAATTAGATAGATATTATATCTTCAAATCCTTTCTCTCAATGACTGTGCATGCATAGGGAATAATCATACAAGATCTGTAGATATTCAGTTTATGAATAGTCTAATTTAAAATGAATAGTAAAATTTTAGTTTAAGTTTGACTCTATTATTTGTAATTATAAATAATGATTATCAGATTTTCTCAACAAAAATGAGAGTGCAGATATCGTCAGTCATGTACAACACTGCATTCTACTGGTTTTCCTAACTTAATGTCATGTCTATACCCTCCTATAATAGAAAAATCAATAGGATTTTAATTGCTTAACTGTATTTATATCCTCTGTCTTTTTTTAAATTGAGTTCAATATTTTCAGAGTAGTTAAAATGATAATATTGAATAATTATATTATGAACATAAAAACAATTTAGGCAAAATGGTAGAATTTAGAGGTCGAGGGCCAGGGATTTAGCTCAGTGGTTCCGGCGCCTGTCTCGCAAGCGCAAGGACCCGAGTTCAATCCCCAGTACCAAAAAAAAAAAAAAAGGGTTTAGAGGTCAAGAGACATTGTGACGATCCCATCTGGTTAAAAGCAAGCCACAAACTGGAAGTGAGGTATCAGTTATTCAATTTCCTTTAAAAATAAGATAAAGGTACATCATAATGATAAAGTAAATTCCTTGAGGATTTGTTGGTATTAGAAAACAAAATTCAGTACTATAAGTTTCATAAAATGTGAGAAAGATATTTTCTGTATTTTTCTTTTACTGTTCTTTGGCAGATGCCCTGTGGTATTCATCATAAGGGTGGTAGCTTTCTTTCCGTACACTAGGGGGAGATGTGACATAATTACTCTGGAGGGGTTTTGAGCAACTTTGTAAGGATGTATTTTCATGTCACTGTATTTTTTCTTAGACATTGGGTTTCTAATCTTCCCTCTATTGCACAGAAAATATATCTAATTAAGACTATTCAATAAACTGTAACACTGTTCTCTTGTTTTGGCTTTAAAGTAAACCTGAAGTGAGAATATTTTATGACTTTTCTTGAATTAATGTGTAATGCAAGAAAGCTTTACATTTGTCATATTAAAAGTAATGAATAATAAATGAATGTGTAATCATTACTCTTTGAGTTAGCTGATACTTTTAGAGACTCAGAACCTCAGCTTCCATGGTACATGTGTTGGAATAAAGCTTCTAACCCCAGAGTGAAATACAAAGCTGTATTTTTACAAGCCAGCATAGTTAAGCACTCATTCAGCAAAGCAGCCTATATTTATACAAATTTCTAGATTCCCTACTTAACAACGGTATATGCATGACTATGTATTTATTTAGAAAAAAACAAAGACATTTTAGGATTTGAAGGTCTGTCTTCAAAGAACTCCAAACTTTTAAAATATTACCCTTTTTAAGGAGTGGTAAATTTGGATACTGACCAGACAGCAAATTCAGACTATAGGTTATCTTATTGAACCCTCTGGGAAATAAATAGCTTTTTAACCTGAATCTTTAAGCTATTATCCCAACAACAATCTTCAGAACTTTCTTGTAATTGGTCTGGATTTGATTTTCTGTGAATCCTGAATGATTCATGTTTCAGATTTGTATGGTAGTCATTCACAATTTATAAATGGCAACTTAACTTCAGTATTTATGAATTGCAATCAATACTCTAGCAATCAAAACACTCACCTTTTCTATTTCAATGCTTCAATTTTCTTTTTTGTCTTAACTCTTTCCCAGAGCAGCTGGATTGTGAGCAAACCAGTCTTCGCTTGTTGATTGTGGTAATAATTTTGGAAAAAAGAATCTTTGAAATTTCTGAAGTTGATGGGGAAGAATTCGAGCTGGTGTGTGTGTGTGTGTGTGTGTGTGCGCGCGCGCACACTAGCACGCGCTTGCCTTTGTGTGTGTGGTGTTATTTTTAAAAACAGGGATGTGAAATCCTAACAGATTACTGGTCTGCCTTCGTGTTTTACAGTTCAGCTTTCATGCATAGGAGTTTTGGCAAACGTGGTTGTCAGTGGCTATTCCTTCTAAACTATAATTCAAATTACATATGGAACAGGCACAGAGGCAGACAAAACATTAAAATAGTATGTGAAAGAGTGCTACCCATTACTTTGAACCTACACTGCGAAGGGAAGGGCAGAAAATCAAAAGGGAACAATATAAGAATTATTTAGTCAATTTTAGTTGTAACACTGTGCAAAAGCTCGAATTAACTATGAGCCTTTCTTCTTACAAGAAGTGAGGTTATTTTATTGTAAGGAGACATGGCTTCTCTTTCAATGTCCATCTGTTTTTCTTCTGAAACCTTTTCATAATCAAGTTACTTTCCTTGCTTGAGTGCCTGGGGACTGCTGATTTTTACTGAGGACGAAGAAAGTTACATATTGATTGCTGTTGCTCTCGGCTTGTTTGCTCCAATGCGGACAGCAGCGGGATCAAGATCACCCTAGAATTCACATAGACTTATTGAAATGTCATCAAACCCGACAGAACGCGTACACACACACACACACACACACAAACACACACACACACGCACACACACACACACACACGCCCGCACCTCATTCAGATGCATCCAAGCGTAGTCAAAATCTGGACCTCCCTTGATATGGATGGTGAATGATGACGGCGGCGTGTGAGTATGTGTGTGTATGTGTGTGTACAGAAATCCATTAGGAAGAGCGCAGTTACCTTATTCTGCAATCATGCAGATTCTCATTCCCATGTATATAGGGCCAAAAAACAAATTAAATTGCTCTTAAACTTTTTTTGTTTGTTTGTTTTTTAATTCTCTGTTCCTGAGGAAGACAGTGCAGGAGCTTCTCCCAGCAGATAAAGACCCGAGACACCCGATAGCGAGGCCCTGGGCGCCGCCAGCGAGGCGTAGCGCTGGCTTGGTTAGGCACTTTAGTTTCCCATCTAACCGATCTAATCAATGACTGTAAAGCGCTGGGGCTCCTAGCCCCGCCCCCGCCAGCCTCTTCTCCACCTCCTATTGGGCGTGGGCCGAGGAGGAAGGGCCTTGCTCCTCACGCGGATTGGTTGGCAAGGAATCAATATCAATGTTTAAGCGGCAGCGTGAGGTGAATAGAGTCAGTCAGCAAGAGAAGCTGGGGAGAGAACCGGGACTGCAAGCCCGGCGGATGCGGCAGCGGCGGAAGGCGACTAGGGAGACTACTCCAACTGTTGAATTGAAATTTTCACCTTTCATTTCCTCTGCCTCTTTGCTTGCGGGGATGGATTTATTTGGTTTGAAATGCTCACGTCTTTCTCAGGCTTTGGGGTGATCCTGACAGGCACCAGATTGAAAGAGACCACCCGTGACAGCAAAGGGGGAATTTTTAAAAAATCCTCCACAACAGACTGCACAATTAGCTATGCACTCCGATGCTGGACTTTGTGAATAGAGAACACTGAGAGGAAAATCTTGAACTATGATGGGGGCTAAGCTGTGAATAATTACTGGAAACGTGATTTTTTTTCTTTTTCTAAGACTCTGAAAGATTTTGGGGTGACTCAAGCCTAACCAAGAGGAAAGGTTTAGAAAAAAATAAATAAACACACCTAGCAAAGCAGAAGCCTTGCTTTCCAGAGCCTCGGACTCCAGCAGAAAGAGGTAGAGTAAAAGTGGTGCGGGATTCAGCTTCACCTTCCACCCCCCACTCCCCCCCGCCCTTTTCCACCCAACATGAACATGGTTTTTCTTTTTCTAGAGTGAGTCAGAGAAAGCGTTAGGAAGAAGCCGCAACTAATGTCTGTGAAGGGAGGACCAAAAGGCGAGAGTGAATACGATTCGTTCTGCTGCTTCTGACTCATCGGGCAGATCAGAACACCTGCATTTCTGGATGTGTCATTCCCGTATCTCCAGGCGCCTCGTGAACCCGAAATAATGTGTAGACAAACCTGTGCCTAACCTCCTCTCTCAGAGGTAGCTTCCTGGGGTTGGCGCCCCGGGCAGGACCGACTGCAGCTCCTCACCCCTGGCCTCCCCTAGCCGCCCAGAGACTGTAGGACAGACTGCAGAATGCACCACGCAGAACCTTGATGCTTTTCTCTCGTCCAGCCCACTTCTACTATTAATTTTTTTTTGAAGAGGAAAACTCCCTTACTTTATCCTCTTCAAATATTCACCACTTTTATTCCTCGCCAAGATTTTCCTTTCTACAAGAAGAGGACTGGGAGGCTGGGCCACTGGAAGGAGATGCTGAATAGAAAGAAAAGAGAGGCACTTCACAGCCCAGCCCTGTGAATGCAGAGACTGTTTCCCTTCTAGCAAGAGACAGGGAGAGTGTGTGCGAGGGCTCGGAGGGTGGCTCCCCCTTCCTTTTTATTCGGCCTCCCCCTCCCCCTCCAGATCTGCACGTCCAACCATGAGTTGCCTGTTGATTTCCTTTCGCCTGGGAAGAAAAGCAAACTGGAATTAAACTGCATGGCGAGAAGTCCTTGCTGGCAGGAAGAGGATGGGATGGTAGCTGCGGCTACTGGCTTAGCGTAGAGACATCAGAGTGTGTTCTACGATCAGAGGAGGAGATAGATCTATATATTTCCCCCTCCCAATAGACTCACACAGCAAATGCTGATCAGGCTGTGGCTTTCTTGATTTCGGGGGAGAGCCTTTTCGGAGGAAGAGAGGGAGGAGCCTGCTAGGGGGAGGAAACTACAAATCGGGACACTAGTTCTTTGCGCTGCATTTCCTCCCCTCCCTTTGGCTGCTCGGAAAGGAGAGAAAGAAAAAAAATACGCTTGGCTGGGAGATGCAGTCCGCCGCCGCCGCTACCTCAGCCAGCAATGCAAGATTAGATCTGTAAATGCAGCAAAACATTGCCTGAAAACAGACCAGCCTGCGCAGCAAGCAGACATTTCACAGTGCGCCGGGGAAGCTTCGGAAATATTAATCTGTGACTCTCCCTCCGTTGCTCCTCATTCCCATCCATTTCGTCGCGGGAGACCAGTAATAAGTAAGGATTTCACTTTCCGATCTGCCTGGAGACACACCTCCCCAAGCCCTCCCCCACCCGATGTGAAGAGTGTTCCGTAGGCTGCCGGAGAGAGTGGATTTGCGGCACCCTAGCGGGAGCGAGAAAAACCTACCAATTCTCGAGCTCGTTATCATCCCTCTCAGACTCGATTTCCTCCTTATCGCCGGCCTCATCGCTCAAGTTTGAGCCTCCTGAAGTCTAGGCGGGAGAGACAAAGCCCAGGGCTCGCCCTCAGCCGCAGGGAGCCGCCGCCTTGCTCCAAGCCGCTGCAGCTCCGCTGCGCCGCTGCCGCTCACCCGGTGCGGATGCTGTAGATCAACAGGTTCAGGCAACTTGAGCGGAATAAGCAGAGACCGCCTGTGCCGCAGCCCCGGTGCGGAGGAGAGGAAGGACCCACGGACTTGTGGCTCGCCTAGCTAGAGCACGCTCCGCTCGGGCCCCAGGCTGGCGCGCACTCACCGGCTCGTCCCTCCAGTCCGGCTGCTCCTGCCCCCACTCCACCGGTCTGGGATGTACCTTTCCATCTGTTGCTGCTTTCTTCTATGGGCCCCTGCCCTGACTCTCAAAAATCTCAACTACTCAGTGCCAGAGGAGCAAGTGGCCGGGACTGTGATCGGCAACATAGGCAAGGATGCTCGACTGCAGGCAGGGCTTCCGCCGGCTGAGCGCGGTGGCAGCGGAGGGCGAAGCAAGTCGGGCAGCTACCGGGTGCTGGAGAACTCGGCGCCGCACCTGCTGGACGTGGACGCCGACAGCGGGCTCCTCTACACCAAGCAGCGAATCGATCGTGAGTCCTTGTGCCGCCACAATGCCAAGTGCCAGCTGTCCCTCGAGGTATTCGCCAACGACAAGGAGATCTGCATGATCAAGGTAGAGATCCAGGACATCAACGACAACGCTCCCTCCTTCCCCTCTGACCAGATCGAAATGGACATCTCGGAGAACGCTGCCCCGGGCACCCGCTTTCCCCTTACCAGCGCACACGACCCGGATGCCGGCGAGAACGGGCTCCGCACCTATCTGCTCACGCGCGATGACCACGGTCTCTTTGCCCTGGACGTCAAGTCCCGCGGCGACGGCACCAAATTCCCCGAGCTGGTCATCCAGAAGGCACTGGACCGCGAGCAACAGAACTACCACACGCTCGTGCTCACCGCCCTGGATGGCGGGGAGCCGCCGCGCTCCGCCACGGTGCAGATCAACGTGAAGGTGATCGACTCCAATGACAACAGCCCGGTCTTCGAAGCGCCCTCTTACTTGGTGGAACTGCCCGAGAACGCCCCGCTGGGCACCGTGGTCATCGATCTGAACGCCACCGACGCGGATGAGGGGCCCAACGGCGAAGTGCTCTATTCCTTCAGCAGCTACGTGCCCGACCGCGTGCGGGAGCTCTTCTCCATCGACCCGAAGACCGGCCTGATCCGGGTCAAGGGCAACCTCGACTATGAGGAGAACGGTATGCTGGAGATCGATGTCCAGGCCAGAGATCTTGGACCCAACCCGATCCCGGCCCACTGCAAGGTCACAGTCAAGCTCATCGACCGAAACGACAACGCGCCGTCTATCGGTTTCGTCTCCGTGCGCCAGGGGGCGCTCAGTGAGGCCGCCCCGCCCGGCACGGTCATCGCCCTGGTGCGGGTCACTGACCGAGACTCGGGCAAGAATGGGCAGCTGCAGTGTCGGGTCCTGGGTGGAGGTGGGAGCGGCGGCGGCGGCGGCCTGGGGGGGCCAGGGGGCTCCATCCCCTTCAAACTGGAAGAGAACTACGACAACTTCTACACAGTAGTGACTGACCGCCCGCTGGACCGCGAGACTCAGGACGAGTACAATGTGACCATCGTGGCGCGGGACGGGGGCTCGCCTCCGCTCAACTCCACCAAGTCGTTCGCAGTCAAGATTCTGGACGAGAACGACAACCCTCCCCGTTTCACCAAAGGGCTGTACGTGCTGCAAGTGCATGAGAACAACATTCCAGGAGAATACCTGGGTTCCGTGCTTGCCCAGGATCCTGATCTCGGTCAGAACGGGACTGTGTCCTACTCCATCTTACCCTCGCACATCGGTGACGTCTCCATCTACACCTATGTGTCTGTGAACCCCACCAACGGGGCCATATACGCCCTGCGCTCCTTCAACTACGAGCAGACCAAGGCGTTTGAGTTCAAGGTGCTTGCTAAGGACTCGGGGGCGCCCGCGCACTTGGAGAGCAACGCCACGGTGAGGGTGACGGTGTTAGACGTGAACGACAACGCGCCGGTGATCGTGCTGCCCACGCTGCAGAACGACACCGCCGAGCTACAGGTCCCGCGCAACGCTGGCCTGGGCTACCTGGTGAGCACCGTGCGCGCCCTCGACAGTGACTTCGGAGAGAGCGGCCGCCTCACATACGAGATCGTGGACGGCAACGACGATCACTTGTTTGAGATCGATCCATCCAGCGGGGAGATCCGCACGCTGCACCCCTTCTGGGAGGACGTGACGCCCGTCGTGGAGCTGGTGGTGAAGGTGACAGACCACGGCAAGCCCACTCTCTCCGCGGTTGCCAAACTCATCATTAGGTCGGTGAGCGGCTCCCTGCCCGAGGGAGTGCCCCGGGTGAACGGCGAGCAGCACCACTGGGACGTGTCCCTGCCACTCATCGTGACTCTCAGTACTATCTCCATCATCCTCCTAGCGGCCATGATCACCATCGCTGTCAAGTGCAAGCGCGAGAACAAGGAGATCCGCACTTACAACTGCCGCATCGCTGAATACAGTCACCCGCAGCTGGGCGGGGGCAAAGGCAAGAAGAAGAAAATCAACAAAAACGATATCATGCTGGTGCAGAGCGAGGTAGAAGAGAGGAACGCCATGAACGTCATGAACGTGGTGAGCAGTCCCTCCCTGGCCACCTCCCCTATGTACTTCGACTACCAAACCCGCCTGCCCCTCAGCTCGCCCCGGTCAGAGGTGATGTATCTCAAACCGGCCTCCAACAACCTCACTGTTCCCCAGGGGCACGCAGGCTGCCACACCAGCTTCACGGGACAAGGGACTAATTCGAGCGAGACCCCTGCCACTCGGATGTCCATAATTCAGGTAGGAGACTTTTAGCATAATTGGGACTGAATTCACTTTATTGCTGGTTTGGGAGCTGTCCTGAAATCTTTGGAACAGGATAAGCCACGCTGTCAGCAACAGTGAAAGAGAAAGTTTTAAAATGAAAATGCGTTACACTTTGATACTGGACGAGTATCAGCTGCTACACATAACCCCGCCCACATAAACAGCCTGAGATCTACAAGGTGTAAATGTCTTACTTCAGTTACATTATTAAAAGTTTATTTTGATAGGTTTTAGAATGTTAGCAGTGCTCAGTATTCAGACTTTATGTTATTTTATTTGTTGGTCCACATTTCATTACATAAAAGTGTTTCCAGATTAGAAAAAAAACTTCATTCTCTTAAAAAGACTAATTCCATTTTAAATTTTTTGATACAATAATGAAAGAACTGTATATCCAAATATGAAGTTCTTAAAGTATAGCCTTGCACCCAGGCAGAATTCTGGAATTTAAATAAATTTAAACTAAGTAGTCACTACCCCAAAAGTCAGTTTTATATTAAAAAGTGTTTTAAGAGACACAAATCTCATTAGTTCTACAGCTGAAACTGCAGCATAGTGCACTGGTGTAATTTAAGTTCTTGAAATAAGAGTTATAATCTAAAGTGCTCTCAAAAGTTGGAATAAATTCAGGCTAGGGATAGTGACCAGCAGATTTATAAAAGTTGCTATTTGTTTAGACCTGTGCTTTCTCTAATTTTTAGTTTGCTGGAGTCACTGAAGAATTAAAGGTATATAGTAGAAAGTCACAGGATTATTTTGTGCTTTTAAAAATAGGACACAAGTTGCACCTGATTCCAAGCTGCATGTACTTTGCATAATGTGTGTTTCCAATACATCCTGAGTGATAGTTAACATATACTTTAAAGTATAATCTAAAGCTATTACTATATGATAAAAGCTATATGATTGACAAAGCATGGGCATCAACTCTTAGAAAGGTTAACTATTGACTGTACTGTGTTTAGTCACAGTCTAGTTTCTTATCCACACTTGTGTCACAGAAAAATTTAATTCTTGCTTATTGTGAATTTAGGTTGTTACAAATTACTCTGGATAAGCAGTGCTTGAAGTTCAAAATTGAGCTTAACTAAAAATGACACTTTGGGAGGCAGATTTGTATCAGGTAAATAAAAAAAGAATTCATATTATTATGCTTTGAAAAGCAAATAACTTTTAATGAGACTTGACTCAGTAATGGTTTACTGTTAAAACAGAGTAGTAAAATTTCTTGCTCTTATGCTTTCTAGCATAACAAGGGTTCTACATATTAATACTTAATATATTTTCTTAAAATGGGATAATGTCCTTGTAAAATAGATCCTTACATGTGACTCTACTCAATACTAAAGTATCAATAATAATAGTAATTACCAATTTTATAATATTTAGTGTATACAAATAGTCATGCTATTTGAGGTTTATATAAAACTAAAAAAGAAATTTTCAACTTTAAAAAATGTAGTTTCTATGAAGGTCTTTCTGTGACTATGTAAATTTTGACATTTATGATCATCGATATCTCCACAGAGTGAGATGTGCTAACTTATATTATTTTGGGGGTGTAATGCTAGGGATTGGACCAAGGGCCCCATGCATCTCAGTGGAGCACACAACCACTGACTATACCCCCTGCCCTAAAGTGTGTTTATTTGCAAATCTACTACAGTCATTTTATAAATACACATAACTTGTTTAAGTTTTGTATTTATTGGATTAGTAGTACGAATATGTCACAAAAAGTTAATTCTTAACTCTTGACTTCAGGTGTGTCAGTTGAATTTTCATTCAGTTTCCAGTACATGGAATTGGTGCAGTAGAATTCTCAGCAGTTCTCATGTCTTGGTCAGACTAGTGAAGAACAGTCTTGGATTGAAACGTCCAGAAGGTTTTGAGAGACAATGAGGCCTCTACTTATTTCCAACGTGCTGGTCATTGCTTAAGGATGCTGCTCCCACTGCTACTGGTTATTTTCATTAGCAGTAAAACTTAAGCCACAGCAAATTGCACAGACACAAACACAGACATGCACAATTTAAATGGAAAGCAAAAGCGAAACTGCTCCCCTTCTTTTATCCCTAGAATCTGAATCCATACTACAAAAACACAAAATGAGTTTTAATTTCAGGTCTAAATTTTTTTTTCAAAGTATCTCAATTTCTTATATTGGTTCAGACCTGGAAATATTATCAACAGAAACTATTAAAATAAGTGCTTTTTTCCTACTAATTTTTTCAGTCCTGTAAGAAGTGTTTGTAAATGAAGGATATGTTAATTTCCCTTTAAATATATCAGGTTTATCTTGATACTTACCATAGAGAATATGGTAAATTTAAAAATTACTGTTTTTTTTAACTGATGTGCCACAAATACATTGTATTGAAGTGACATGCTTATATTAAAGCGTGCAAGCATCCCATAATCTTGTTCAAAATGCTTTCATTAGTGTGTGTATATAATAGAGCCTGAAAAGGAAGCACATTACTAATCTCATGCGTATTTCTGAAAGTAGTCATTTAATCCACTAAATCTACTTGAAATAACAGCTGCCATGTCTTGTTCATCTTTATTTTTCAGCATTTATAGTGTTTAGAAAGTTCACAGTATAATTCCATCAATGGATTGAAAAGAATTTCATAATTATGTTGCAATAGTCTGATACAATGTGGTGATGTGAAATTTGAGACTTTATGATTTATCGGGCTCACGTTACAATGCAAAGCAATATTTAAGCATCAAATCATTTTATGTACTTCTAACATGTTAAGGTTAATGTCTGAAGGTTCTTCTTGGGCACAAGAGCATTTTTATAGATTATGAATACAAAATAAGCATGTAATCTGGTATAGAAACAAATTTGTGAGATGAAATTTTATTTTAGAGTTTTATCAAGTTCCTCAAATTAAAGTTGGTCTATGTAGTGGTTGTATAATAGATTGTGAAAAAATATCCACAATAGTGCAAATTATAATATACCATAATTATAATGAAATATTTTTTCATGTTAAAGCTATAAAGTTGATTTTGAAGGACAGGAACATAGATTTAGTAATAGGCAAGGGAGACAGATAGTTTTACAATTTTTAGAAAACTTTCCCATGGGAGTAATTTTCATGTGAGTTGTTTCATGTGTTAATATGAAATCTAAAGTGAAGTAGATATTATTATTAATTATGAAGAATAACTGCTAATTATGACTTATCAAGAATTAATTGTTAAGTCTTAAAGTGACTTTTCAACAGGTGTTTTACGTACAGGCCACCTTGAGATGAAGAGGGGAAGCTGGGGACTTCTCACTGATAGGATTTCCGATTTGAAGATCCGTGTTTTCACATTCTTGTAGCACTACTACAAGTCATTTTAAAATGCTATCATAGAATAAAATGTAATAAGTCATCAAAATAAGATTTATTAAAATACATTTTAAAAGGAATATATTAGTGTTTTGCAGGTCAATTTTGTGAAATTCATGTTAGAGTTGACTTTAGAGCCTTTATGCTAGGAAGATGAAATTGTTTTGAAATAAGTCAATTTCAATAAAAAGGAATTAAGTACATGGTAAATGCCTAAAGCCAATCCAAACATATAAAAATGAAATTGAAGTGTAAAAGACTAAAGAATAGTACAAACAATAAATTCAATATTTCAAAATGAAAAGGTATAAGTCTAGCTTTCATAATAGAAACATTATCCACTGTTTGTCTTTATTCTCACCTCTGTAACACAAGCCATTTTGGACTATGGAGAGTCACTTATGAATTCTCAAGATCATGATCTTTCAAATTTCTTACTCTAATATATTAATGATTTCAGCAACAAAAACACATTGTGGGATCAATTTCTTTTATCCCAATTTTAGAGACATTTTACTGCAATTTTTATGCTATGAAGGCATCACTTGAGTAGTTCCATGTACTAGTTTCCATAAATATATATAATCTCTATTTACAGGGGTTATGGTGGGCATGTAGAAAAGAGATGTCTCTTTCTTAGTGTCTCCAGGAGTGTTTTATCGATTTGCCTTCCTTCTTAAAGGTTTTCATAAGATAGTGGAGTAATTTCTACCTTGGAGTAACATGAGTGCATGGTCATTTAATATTTTTGTCTTCTTATGTATTAAAAATAATTCAACATAAATTAAGTTTAAAACATTATCAGCCACTAAGTGTTTAGTGCTGCTTGGGAGAAGTATTTAACATTTCTTAATATCAAAAAATTCTTCTTCTTCTTAGTATATTGTAACTTTTCTTCTTAGTCTTAAAGTGAATGTATGAAAGTTTCAACTCTTATATAAATCTCTGTGCACTTCTTTATTGCACAATAAATAAAAAAGTATGTTTAACTATATGAATTAGAAGCCACATAATTTTACTTTTTTTGGGGGGGGTACTGGGGATCAAACTCGGTCCTTGTGCTTGCGCAGCAGGTGGAGAAACCACTGAGCTAAATCCCCGGCCCCATAATTTTACTTTTTAAATATAAGTTGATAAGTCCTCAGAAGTCAATAACTTTTTATCCGTTTGGTTTCAGTTTTTAACAAAAATTTTTAAATTCCAGCTATGTGAAACCTTATCTTCCTTATGCTAAGATGATAATGCATCAAGCTTTTAAAATTATAATAAGATAATTTTTAATTTATCTGAAGTCATAATAGTGAGTTCTATAACCAGCACACATTATTACATCTAAGTCTACACCAATAATTTTTTAATTTTGTTCTTAATATTTTCATGTTATTTAAGGCTGAGGTGTTTATAGAAAAGTATGACCCAAAAATTTTCTAAACTATTTAAACATACTTTTTAGTAATAAAGAGGTTTACATTTCCTAAAGGAGTATCACTGACTGCATTGTTTAAGTCATGCAAAAGGACAAAAAACCTCACACAAAACTATAGCTCCTAGAAATATTTTTCTTAGAGCTCAGTACTATAATATTGTTATTTACTTCTTTGAAATGTGTAGAAACTACTTTTATAAGAGTTTAAAATAAGATAATTTTTAAGATAATCCTCAAAAATTGTGTATACTAAGGATTTATAAAATTTTCATATTTTACAAACACCTTCAAAATCTTTAGAGATCAATTTAATATTCTTCAGAAATATAATATAATATATACATATACATATAATACATTATGGTTTAGTAATTATTACCAGGTTTCAGATTTCAAATTTTTTACTGTTACTGCTGCTTATGTAGTGTAATGTAACAAAATCTATCTATAAACATAAAAAGTACAAATTGAAAAAATATTTTTTGCTCTTTAGATCAATTAAAAGGTTACATGCATTTATTGCTGTTAAGGTTGGCTTTGTCTATGCTATAAAAATGAAATTTTTGAAAAAATGAACTATATGTTTAGATGTGTTTATATTTTGGTGGAATATATGTAGACATGAAGGTACAAATATTGTCCAATTTTTATATTTGTTAATTCAAAGAAATTAGCTTTTTTTACGGGTTAAGTCAAACATTTTTCTTTTCAAATCTGTTAAAGTTTGATGGCTTTACCACTTTAAAGTTTTCAGCAATTTGAAATTTGATAAAATAGAACCAGTTACCTTATAAAAAAGGAGTTAGGGAGCAACTGGCCTTCAAAAGATTGAAGCTTATGTAGATTAAGAGAAGGAAAGTCTCATGCAAATATCTAATGCTGTACTTAAGAGGGTGACAGGATGACTAGAAGTATGGTGAAAGTACATGGCATGAGCCCGATGATGAAAGAACAGGAGCGAGAAGTCATTAAAACTGGGCTTGTGCCAGGTAGGAAGTATAACTTAACTCCCTGATGCAGAGAAGTCTTGCAACACACTCAATAGTAGGTAAATTCTTACAAATGCACCTACTAATTATGATATTAGTCATTGCTCTAGAATGTATTCCCCTCAGTGATACTTCTATTTAATAAATCCCAGAGGGCATTATTTTAAAGTCATATTTTAGTAAAGCCATTAGGGAAGTGATATTTTTTGTATTAAATTCCTTCAACCAATGATTGTATAATTGTTAGAGTATAACATAAAGTTCAGTTTGCTTATAATTTTGAAGATAGTGTGATTTCTGCCACTCCCCTGCAAAACACTTTTAAAGTTTTGTTTTGTTTTGTACCAGGGATCGAACTCGGGACCTTGCACTTGCGAGGTGGACACTGGAACCACTGAGATAAATCCCTGGCCCTAATCTTTTGTCAACCTGCTTTGTAAGGGAGACTTTGTTGAAAATTTCCTTCAGTGGGATACAGTATTTTACAGTTAGTCATAACTTTCACCACTAACATTGACAGTGATTCATTGCTATCCTTTAGTCCCTTGAAATAAATCATCTATAATAAAGAAGTCCTTAATGACATCAACATCTTTTCAGTGACAGCCGAAGCATGCTCCTGCTTCCTTGCTACTACAGACATAAAATTCAATATTTGTAGGAGAGTTGAAAAAAAAAAAACTACCAACAAAATGCAGATGCAAAATGGTCACTATGGAAGTGGCATCTTTCACCTGTATCCACTAAATTCTTCCAGTGATAGAATATAAAACTGACTTCAGGCAGTGTTCTAGAGAATCTATTGATACACATATGACATAATCTGGGTTTGTTCTGTTTCTAGTGACATTCTGATTACTGGTATTTTGAGCCTTACTCTGGACCTATTCCAGGAGGTTTTATTGTAGTGAAATTGTTCTTACGGTTCATTGAGCAGCTAGCATAAATGTTCTGAATGCAGTAGGTGAGTTTGCATATATTTATTTTTTAAAAAGGCAGTTAAACAGCTTAATTATTGGAAAATGAATCATAACAATAAGAGACTATTTAAGTTAACAAGCTTTGTGATGAAAGAATAAATACAGGTTAGATAAATGAAACTTTAGATGAAACTAATCTACATAAATAGACTTTTGTCTGATTAGAGGAATGGAATATATTAAAATAATTTAATGGTATTAGAAATACACCTTATCTCAGTCATTTTGAAAGATTTAAGGGCATGTATTATCTTTCTTTATAATTGTATTCAATTAGTCTCGTGAACCATATTTATGTTGTATGCAAAGTGCGCAAGGTAATGATAAATATAATTTGGCAAAGATAAATATAATTGTATAAGCTTCTGTTTGGTTCTGAAATATACCCTGTCTGAACCATATTTAATATTTTTAAAATTTGTAATGTTTTGATTGATTTTTAATTAGTGGAATACATTAGAGGGACCAAATAAAGGACAATTTCTTGTTTACTTCCTTTATCAGCCTAAAGCAGGCTTTGTAGAATTTGAAAGCTAAAGTAATAAAAATCAATTTCAAGTTTCAAAGCCATACATCACAATTGTGTATATATTTAATGACTTTAAGAAAAACACTTTACTTACTTGTAAATTATATTAATATACAATGTAGATTATACTCTGAAAAGTTTTCATGCTATTTCCATAACAGAAATGCTTTAAAATAACAGATTTAATTTACAACATGTCTAAATAACTAATCTCTTTCCAGTAACTATGGTGCTTTTGATATATTTTCTTCAGTCTTTTTGGTAATAAATTTTTAGAAATGTAATTTAGTCCTAGCCATGAATCTATATATTTCCTTAGAGCATTTCTTAGTGAATTTTAAATAATTGTATGTATACATAGAATTTTCATTCTCTCTAATTCAATATAATGCAAATACAGGCATATATCTATATCTGTCTATCTATCTATGTATCTATCTATCTATCTACATATATATATTTTTCTATCTATCTCCTAAACTCAATAGGTCAATTTTATAAAATGGAAGGTAAGCGACAGGTATTTTATTATAGGCAGATGGTTTCAGGAGTTGAAATGTCTTTCCTATTGTCATAACCTAATTTTAGAACACCAATGACTTAAATTCTTAAATTTGTATTTCCAATATGAACATTTGCATGAGTTTTGAAAGCCTAACACTGCAGTTTTTACTCTTAAGATACAACATTCTTTTTTAAATCATAATTCTCAACATAAATACCTTTGTGAAAAGCTGCTTATTTTTTACACAGTCTGTTATATCAGTGTATACTGAGATTGTCTTATGACTGGATATTTGATATATTTTTCATATTCTTTTACAACAGCAGAGCAACTGAGTATGCATAGCTAAATTTATAAATCAATTCATCTTTGATTAGCAAAAGAGTTATCTAACCACTTATGTAAAGTGGCAGTATGTGCTTTTTACTGATGTCCCATTTCAGTAAATGAAATGCAAGTAAAAAATTCTGTTTGAGAAAAAATATGTAAAAATCTTAGAATATTTACTAAGAATGAACCATTTCAGTAATTTTGAACAGAATGAAACAGCTTTAAGAGGACTTATTTTCTAGCTCCAACCTGATAACTTACTTAATAATACATCTTTATATAAATATAGTTATCAAACTTTCTAAACAACTTAAAAATAGTTTAATTTCCATAGTTCTAATAGAAAACAAAGAAAAAAATTGAGATACTATCTAAAGTTTGGTGAATTCTTACAATATCCTCTTGGGACACAACCTGCTTGCTTTCTATTTTGCTTTTGAAGCTTTTCATCTGTTTTAAGAGTATTTCCAAAATCAATTTATTGCATTTATAGTACAAGTAGGAGGAGATAAAACTCATGCAAAGAGAGGGAGGGCAGAAGGAAAAGAGGGAGAGAGGGAGACAAATGCCTAAATCAATGTTCTATCTTTATCATTTTCATAATGGTGAAGTACAATTTACATAGAAACATACCTTCTCATGATTTCAAGGTAAGACATTTGATCATTTGATCATGTGTTTTATTTTTACTATGTGAAACTTTTCATGACCTGTCTTAATATTTTTTTTTTATTTTAAGAAAATGCCTTATTTAATGTTTCATCCTGACTGTTTGATACAGAAATTTCTATTTTAAAGAGTAAGTTTGAAGATACATATTGACTTTTACTTGGCATAATATGCATAGAATGTCTTCATCATTTTAGAAAACAGTAAGAATGTCTTAGCACTATTGTATAAATCTAAGAGAGTAAGACACGAGATTATTGAGATCAAATATATATAAAAACAACAAACCTTTTAATATCAATTCTTAGGTTAAAAAAATCTATAACCTTCCACTGTTAGTATTGGCAGAAGCATGGGTAGTAATTATTAGCTGGGTTTCTAGATCCTGACCCTCTTAGCAAAGCTATTATTTATCCCAAGATAATAATAAGGATGAAAATATGAGAACTGTCCTATTAAATAAATCCCACTCACAGGAATTTTTGAGATCATTGCCAAAAGCTTATTCTGCACTGTGGCCCTAGCACAAGTTGTGCTAATACCAACAAATGAAGCAGTATGCATAAGTGGAGAGAAACTAAGAAAAGATGAGGAATGCATTTAAGAAGGCCTTTTTGTTCCTTCTGATTTTTGAGCAATAGACTTTCCATGTTTTTTTTTAAATCAAGACAATTATATAGTAATTTGGGTTAGAATGTGTGCCCAGTTTCCCATCTCAGAACCCAATTTGTTACCACCTGTGGCTATTTCTATTAAAAAAAGAAACATAATTACTATGAGTCTCAGCAGTCTTAGAGTAAATTTTTGCAATTACAATACCTCCCTTGGGCAGATGTGTGAAAATGCTAGATTAATTCCTGCCAGGGTCTCTCTGTTCCTCCTGCATTTTTAGGTTTTGTGTTGACTGCTTATTAGAGTGGCTCTGTTTGCTCTGGTTAACATTGTGTCAGTGTCTCTACAGTAAGTCTCTAGAAATAAAGATCCACGAATCTGCCATTAAATTTTGCTCTAGGGAAAAAAAGTTGACATGTAGCATCTCAGCCAAGGAGTAAATAATATTTTCCATCACTCTCCCATTTGGCCTGGTTAAGTATGAAGTAGAAGATGGCAGACCACTTGCCAATGCTGAGAAGGCAGGACTTAAACCAGCTGGTAAAAGAAAAGTGTGGTAAAATAATTCATTAACCAATAAAAGATATGGAATTAATTTTATTTTATTCTTGATCACAAAGTTTTTGAAACCTAAGGATTTTCAAGTGTGATAATAAAGATATTAAGATTGGATGGCTAAAAGGAAATCTAACACCTGAATTACTCCTCATTCATTCTTTTTTCTTGCAGTTGTGGTTATGTGTAATCTCTGATCCTAACAAGAAACCAATTGATCTACACAAAATAGTGAGTGATATTAGGTATGAAGAGTGTTAAAACTCTGCATCAGTGTTTTCAGTATTAAGTTATTTTATTTCAAAGAAGTCTAGATAGAATACCTGAAGAATGGTCAACATCCAACTTGTCTTTGTTGTTAAGAAAATCTAGCACAGTTTCTCACATATAATTGACACTTCAAAAAGTATGAATTCTTTAGCTAGATGTGGTGGCACACACCTGTAATCTTCAAAGTTGGGAGGCTGAGGCAGGAGGATCACAAATTATATTACTCCCTGGTCAATTTGGTGAGATTTTGTCTCAAAAAATAAAAAGGGCTAGGGTGGGGATGTTCCTGAGTGAAAAGACCCTGGGTTCATCACTCTTAGTCACACACACACACACACACACACACACACACACACACTCACGTGCACACAGACACAGAATTCTTTATGAGGAAATCAAGACTACAGTTAAGTGATTTCTTTTTTTCATAAAGGGGATTGAACTCAGTACCTTGTGCTTACGATGCAGGCACTGGAACCACTGAGCTAAATCCCTGGCCCCAGTTAAGTGATTTTTAATGATCATCAATCAGATATATAGTGAAGCTTGGACTAAGAATAAGGCTAAAGACACACACACACACACACACACACACACACACTCTCACATCACATAGCATGTACATGAAACAATGGCCTAGTGGTAATTAATTTATTTCAAAGAAACATGTTTTCATAATTTTTAATGTATAATTGCCACCTTTTAAATAACTGATATGAAAATTCCTATATACTTAGGTTGATATATTACAAATTCCTGAGGAAGAATAAGCAATCAAGTTTTGCAATTATGAGCATGCTAAGCATTCACAGTATCTTTTTACTTTATATATACAAAAGTATATATAATATACACATGCATAGATGCAGTATGTCAGGACAATAGTGTTGATTATTGCTTATCTCTTTTCTCATCCTGTAGTATGATTTATAAAATATTAAAGTGATGCAATCCAGATGTTATATCTATTTGCTAAACTCTTAAGTGTCATTCAGATCTACTGAATTATTAATAAACTAAAGATAATTATTTCTATATTTTAATTAATCTTTAAGAAACTTGTATTTGTTGATATGCTGCACAAAGTGTAAATTCTTCTTATCTACATTTTTTTTTTTGGCACTGGGGATGAAACTCAGGGTCTTCCCACTGAGCTACATACCCAGCCTTTTAAATTTTGTTTTTACTTTTATTTTTTTGAGACAGAGTTTGCTAACTAAATTGCTAAATTGCCCAGACTGTCCTAAAACTTGCAGTACTCCTGCCTCAGCCTTCCAGCACTCTGGGATTATAGGTGTGTACCACTACTCTTAGCCTATGTCATTTCTTTAAAATGAGATCAATGCTAAACCTTAAACTTTACTTTAAGAGTACATCTGCTTTTATTAGTACAAATATAATTTTATGATTCAATCACTTTGGTATCTACCATCTGCCATTTGATGATGGGAAAAGAAAGTCACTCTTAGTAATTACTTAATATACAATCTTATCATTAATCAGTTTATAAAAAATTTCCCAAAATTTCAGAATCTAAGCTATATAGATGAAAATAAAATTTTTATACATATATTAAAGAAAAAAACTAGGCATTATTAGCATTATTTTCAAATTTCTGTATAGTCATTTAAAATATAACTATAAGTTTCAGAGTCGCTTAGTCCATAATCACTAATTTAGTATACAAATAATAAAATAATTCTCAAAGCAATTTATTGGAATTTGTTTACCACTATTAGTTTACAACTTTTAAAGGGATTTAATTACTATTATTGGAATTTTAAATTTTAATTGCAAAATCCATTTTACAACAGAAGGTTTGATAGAATGAAAGCTTCAAAGAAGTGAGTCTGGTTTTTTGGGGTTTTTTGGTACGGAGGATTGAACTCGGGACCTTGCACTTGCAAGGTAGGCTGCAGAATCACTGAGCTAAATCCCTGACCCCAAAGAAGTGAGTTTTTGAACCATACTAAAATCTCATTTATCCTCTCTTGCCAGAGAGGCTAGAAAAAAAACAATTATAAAACATTTGAAATTTAATTTAACACTCATTGATAAAAAAGACTTTCTAATACACTATAAAATGTTAATAGCATTAAATATTATGCAAGATGAACCTGTAAATAATGTGTAAGTAATAATAATACTTGTCTAAAAATAATGGTTCAAGTCTATCTGTAAATTTAAAATATTTGGCACTCTGAAAAAAAAGGCATAAATTAGCAATCAGTGCTACTCAGTTCAGATGGACGGGCTGCCAAGGTAGGTGTTCTTTAAAAATTTGAAAAGTGTCATCTAAAACGGATAATACTGAGAAAAGCAAAAAGGAGATAATTATTATTTATGTCTATTTAATGTTATTATTATTTAATGTTGTTGAGTCTCTATATTTTGTGGAGATATTTTAAGTATTTTATTTTTACATCTATGGTAATTTAAAAAATATTCAATTATATATCTTGATTAGGCATGGTGGTGTTTATTACCAGATTAATGTTTTTAACAGTATGTACATATGCACCCAGGTTTCATATAGTTGATTTTACATATGATGATATGTAAGTAAGTGTTGGTTTAAACAGTATTATGTTTGACATTTAAAAATAGACTTAATAGACAAGAAACTTGTTCTTTAGCTAATATGAAAAAGCTTGCTACATTTTCTTTAATCTAGGCTTGAGTGTATATTGTAAGGGTTAAAATGTTGATTTTATTTTATATAAAAGAAATAAAATTAACTTTCCACCGTGATTCTTTTTGTTTTGTTAGGCAGGAATGTGTGCCAATAGGATATAGTGAAGGTGAAATCCTCCATCTGCCACTATGCATTTTTCTTTATTTCTTAGTAAACGTTTCTATGTTTATGACTTTGCAGGTCGGAGTAGGCAGTTATATTAGTTCATCATATAAAGGAATCTTTTCATTGCATTTAGTGAACAAATTCTTTAAAATTATTTTTATTTGAAATTTCCTCCTGAGTCTCGTGAACTTGAACTTGATATTCATGCTCAGTACTCATTAGTTTACTAGAAAAATCAAATCTCTAAGAAAATATCCATTATTTAATGATATTATAGTTTGAATCTTCAAGGTGCAAGGGTAGAATTGGTAATGGAAAGGTTCTAGGGGTGAAAAAAGGAAAGGTGCTCTGGATCAATGTCCCCAGGTAAAATGATATAAATAATTGGCAAGTGGAGCTATCATTTCACTTGGTTAATTGTAATAAACGTATTACCTTGTTAGATCATTAAGGTAGAATCAAAATGTTGGGAAACAGATAAAAGGTGCAAAAAAGCATTTAAAATGCAATCATTAGGTTTCATTGGATCCATCTGCTTCCAAGAAATATAATTAGAAATTTGATTCATTGAACTTTAGCTGCCATTTTGGACCACAGTTTCAAAATCTGTGTTGTCAAGTTGGACATTTTAAGTTAATATGATAGAAGTCATATCCAGCACATTTCTGATCTTATATTTTCAAACAAAATTTGAAAGTCTACAGTCAGGCTTAATGGGCTGGCGTATATTTAACAAAGTGTCAATTGAGTTATTTAATTTTTAATCTGGTTAAACGCAACTAATGTTCAACTACTTTAAAGTTTCTATGATCTAGACCAACGGCTCAAGTTTTTACTGTCACTTTATGCCTGAACTTAGACAAGTAGAACTGCCTCTTATCAATTATTCTGTAGGTCCATATTGCTCTAAAATTATACTCACAACATCTAATTATGCTAAATTTGCATACCATGGCATGAGAAAAAAAATCAATTCAACTACTTACCATTTCATGTAGTTATCCTGACTTTTGAAATTTTGGGTACTTCTAACCTTTTTTTTTTTTTTTTGCCAAAATAAGCATGACACAACATGCTTTTTATGTATTCACTTAGGAGGGTGCAATATGATAATAAGATGTGCTTAGCATAAGAAGTGCATTATGCAAATTGATCAGGATTTCTTGTCAGCAGTTGTCTACTGTCTGCTTACAGTAATGAACTGTCTGTTCGTGTAACTTGGAAAAGAGTCATGATTAGACAGGTGTTTCTTTAGCCCATGAGATCAAATTTCTGAAATATTTATATAGTGGCAAGCCAGATGTACCCAGTTTAACCTTATAATCCCATTTCACAGCTTTTCCAAATACTTAGAAACTTGTTAAGTACGAAGCTGATTATTTTGGCAGTGTATCTCTATTAATAGGATTCAGATACTCCTTATTTACAAGCCAGTGCTGTTAATATAATCTGCTTTATTAAATCAACAGGGAAACAGAAACATGAGAATCCATCCAAGGGCTAATTGACAGTGAAGCTTTTTCTAAAGCTTTTTAATTTGTGTTTTTATCAACTCCGTAATACCAGAAAACACATAGCACATGTGAAAGAACTGTTTTGGACACCATGTTACCACTGCTTTGGTGAAGTAGATGTATGCTGAAATCCCTTGTACTTCTTTCATAATCTTGATGTAAGCAACATAAGACCATGCATCTGCTCCTCACAAATATTCCCTTTAACATCATCTTGATTGCAGAGCTTACATATGACATGTGGAATTATTTTAAATGCACTCCTCTATTTTTTTTTAATGAGTGGTGACAATACAGAGTAATGTAATAATGTGTCATGATTTTCATTATGTTTATTTATTGGTTCTGCAATAATGAAAAGAGTTTATGCTTTCAGCTTGAACTATATATGCCTTATGGTAGGAGGTACACCCTTTTATATTTATTATGTTCTGTCCTCTGAAGAAAAGGGGTATTAGAATTCTTAAATCATATTGGGCAAGGGAAAGAGTTTCACACTTTGTTTTTATTTTATAGTAAAAGAATAGCTTTTATGAAGTACCTAACTCTACATAAGTGAACTCATGCATCTCCATATACAGAAAAAAATTTATTTTTCATGCCATATACGACAACCTAATTTCCCTATGTTAAGAAAAATTAGAGTAAAAAACAACTCTTTTGCTTTTTCATTTAGGAAAAATTATATACTTTGTGTTTTACATTTATGCAAAAGTATGGCTAATGCATCAATAAGAAAATGACATAACCAAAAAAAGCAAAACAAAACATGGAATTAGGAAAACTGTAAATAAAAAATTTTTGAGGACAGTTGAGTTGTAAATATCTTAGAATTTGGATCCTCAATTTTTGTAAATGAAAGATATTCTAGAAATGAAGCTACTCCGCTGAGACTTTGCGCCTCCAGACCTGTGTAGCTGTGATTCAGCCACTGCTAGTCTAACGCGCTTGGTTTTCAGCTACTCATTGCACTGGGAATTTGTAGTCAGCCTCAGGGGATGACTCTTCTACATTTTGCTCCAGGGCCAGTTGCTTCTTTATGTTTGATTTCTTTCTTTCTTTTTTTTTTTAACGAGTTTTTTGTTGTAGTTTTCCCATACAATAAAACTTTACTCTTATGGAAGGTGACAACTATCACAAGATCCTGATGTGCAAAAATTTGTTTTGGTATTGAAATAATTTCGTGTTATTTTCTACTGTTGTGTATCTCTTTTTTCCATTTTTTTGAAAATTTCAACTGTATTTATCCCTTATTCAAAAAAGAATTCTTGCTGCAAAAAAAATTTACTAAAACATACCTAAGCAGTTTTCTTATTATGTTTAGTAGGACCTCATTACATAACTGTGAATTGAAAATAGGAAAATTACATCAATATTTTTAATTTCTTGCAATGTACTTCCCAGACAAAGATACATAGCTGTTGTTAATGTTTTGCTATGTAAATCTATCATTCCTCCTCTCCAGTTATGAAATCCAGAGTACTATTTATATTTTTTATTTTTTCCACTTAATGTGAATATTAAAAAATTTACTCCAGAGATATTATTATGCTTAATATTGAGATATTTTACCAGTCCTTGCCAGGATGATTACTACATAATACATGCCTCGAAGTATCACTTGAAAGTATGAGAGTTAGGGGTTATAAAACATGACAAGTGCAAAGGTTGGAAAGAGAGATTATAAACCTATATATATTACTGTATATGTGCACATGTGCACATACAAGTAGTTTGTGCAGTAAGTTGTATATCCTAAAAATAATTTATTAAACTGCATTTTACTTAAAATTTTGTTAATATGTCATGAACATCTTTCCATGTCAGTAATGTAGTTTCATATTATCTTTAAATGGTAGAAATCTAGGTCAATCAATGAATTTGATTAATTTACTCAGTTATTCTCTGTAGACAGACTGCTTACCCTGAGATTCTATTACCAAGAGTCTTTGTTTAAAAAAAAAATAGAAAGAAAAACCTTCAGTTCAGGACAAACTGCTTCACCATTTTTGACTTTTTTTTCTACTTCCTTATAGGGAATAACAATAATTTCCACTCACAGGACTAATGTAAGAAATAAAGTTGATATAAGGTATATGTTTAATATAAGTGCTGAAGAAATAATAACAAATACCATTATTATTTTTGTTAAAAACAAATGACATAAAAGAATCTGGAGCACTTAAACGTGAGGACACAGATACAAAAGACATAATCTCTGTAAAAACAATATTTTACTTGGCCTAATATTGTAGTTGTTTAAAGATAGAATGTTATTACAGAACACTAATTATTAGAAAATACCTTCACTGTAATGCCAATTTATTTTATTGCAAATTGACATTTTGGACTCTTAGCTGGGTTTTCTCTTGCTTTTATTTTAAATAGTTTAAAAATGAATTCTATCATTTTTGGTAGAAAGTATTGGCAAATATGGGTTTCTAGACATCTTAAACTTCATAAGGCACCAAAGGAAACACTAAATTGAAAAAATATTAAGTCTTCATTAAGAACTGTGCCTGCTACACAGAGAGCCCTTGAGGGAAGAAAAGTTCATACATTCTACAAAATAATTGTCATACGACAATCCATTTTAGAAATTTAGATACAGAAGATTACATCTAAATTCATTCAAACTTCTTTTCTCTCTGGAAAATTGAAGTACAGAGATTTTATACCTATGTATACACAGCCAACTAAGAACTAATATCTGACTCAATTTTTTTTTTTTTTTTTTTGGTACTGGGGCTTGAACTCAAGACCTTGCACTTGTAAAGCAGGTAGCGGCACCACTGAGCTAAATCTCTGGCCACTTGACTCAATGTTTATTGTTCTTGTTCCTGTACCATGTAAAATCCCATGATTGGCATACATTTACCATGCTGAGGAATTTATAGAATGCAAAAACATCATGTCTCATGAATAATTGCTGTTACAAAATACTGGACCTTGGTTACTAGACTGCAGGTAAATTTGGAGGGTAATTTCTTAAGACTTTCACATATTGAATATTAAAATTCTGCTGGATTCTAAACAACACAGAGTCTTTCAAACTGGAGACTTGGAATTGTTTTAAGAGTTTCTCTAGGTTAGTCCTAGAAATGTTTCCAAATTTTAGAGACTTCAGAAATATCCCAATATTTTTAAATTTAATAATGGAACTGGCTTTGATTCTTCGATACCAATAAAAATTTTTCAGTTGATTTTACTGCTTGGATCTTGTTTAAATGCAGAAGTTAGGAGTTACAGGAACAAAACCCTTCCAGGTGTGACCTGACATTAGGAACTGTTGAAATCATTTATTAACATGGATTTTTAGTATGAAAAAGTAATAAATCTGTAAGATACACATGACAGTGATAAGCAAAACACAGTATAGGATGGGAAACACAGCACATGAAAACCAGATAAATCATATAACACTTTAAAAAGTACAAAAATTTTGAGTGGAAAGAAAACTTGTTCATGTTACCCGTACTCACTTGTATTACATCCTCCAGTTAGTTGTCCACAAATTCCACAGGCTTCAGTTACACCTCTCATAAAATAATCATATTAATCATAATAGCCTCATAGATGAAATGGAAAGAAAATAGTTTGGATGTGGTGAGATTAGTCTGTAAAAGTGGTAAGGAAGCATAGGATCAAAAGAGCGTGGTGTGGGTATAAAAAGGGTTCTTTGAGGTAACCCAGGGCTGTAGAGCAGCCTTTCTGGGAATGAATGAGTATTTACATTTATCCTAAGTGCACTCTAGAGGAATTTGTAATATACTTTGAGAAACTTTGTGTGCATAAGTGCATTTTGTTTTTTGTTGTTTCCATTGTGGTACTGTTTCTGCAATATTAAGTGATTTGGAATTGAATATAAACATGCTACAAATAACCTAACACTGAAATCCACTTAAAATAATAGAAGCGGTGTTTCAATTAGGTACTTTTCAAATATACACCCTCTGAGGGAAGTCTGTCTCCTACAGAGAAAGAAAATGACTTGTATTTTGTTTTAAACCATGACCTAATTAAGCATAGGGCGTATATAAAAATTACTTATATTTTAGCTACAGGATGAAATAGAGTAGAACATTTAATTACATGGTTAAGAAATGAGATTTACTCTTTTTAAGAGAAAGCTAAAGAACTAAAAGTCTTTTTTTCGATAAGAGGCAGATGATAAATATTTTAGTGTTTGTCGGCTATTACAGTTTGGTACAACTACTCCATTCTATCAGTGAAGCAAGAACGCAGCTGTTAACAACATTAATAAATGGACATGACTGAATTCAGATAGAACTTCATTCTCAAAAGGAGATAGGAGTCTGCAAACAGACCAAACTGTTGTAAGGCATTTCTAATTTATTTATATCAAACCCAGGGCTGGTGCATTCTGGGCTAGAATTCTACACTGAATCACAGTTCCAACCCAAATAATATTTTTAAATTGATTTTCATTTATGTGTGTGTGATAAAATTGGATCAGTCAATTATAAGCCATTTCTAACAAAATAAAAAATGATTGTTTATAATTCAAGGCTATATATGGAAAAATATAAACCTATTGTCTAATGAAGTAATTATAATTAAGATTATTTTCACTAGAGGAAAAAAATTCTTCTAATTAGTCTTCAAGCAAAGTGAGACGTGGAAATCTTTGAGCTAGATATTAAATGACACTCTAATAAATACTAGAGATAGTTCATGTTGTACTAAAGTTTAATTAAAAATATAAACATGAATAAAGACACTTTATTTTAAATTCAGTTATGAATGCCTACCTAAAAGGGACTATTTCCAATGAACCATACATTTTAAATGTAATGTCTATTCTTGTGTTTCTGTGAGAAAATAATATTCTAGTGATCTAATACTAATTTGATTAATATTTAGCTTTTTCCTCTGATTTGAGATTATATTGTACTTTCTAATAGCTATCTCCAGTGGTAAGTTTACCAATATTTTTATATTACATCCTAATTTTAAATTTATCATTACTTTTTGTTTTGAAACCTGAAATTGAAATCTAATAGGTCAGTTTAAAAAAACTTAAAATTGTGTGTGATTTTTAAAAGAACATTAATAAATTATAAGCCTATACAAAAGTTTGGGAACTACATAATATCCCTGATGTATTAACTAGTTACAGTAAAATTTATAGGTTGATTAGCTCCCTGGCTGACTTGTTTATATTTATAAAAAATTAAAAATTCTCTATGCTTCTCAATATTTACAGGAAAGAAAAATATTATAAAGGTGTGGTATAAGTACAGTTAATCTTGAATTCAGTCTTTTATTAAAATAGGAATTAGAATGCACTTATTATAAAGGCAAAACTTTAAAAGATTAATACAAAATCACATGAGAAACTGAAAATACTAATTTTTTCTTTCATTTGCAAAACATTTATATCTAAGTAATAATTGACTTTATTTCTTGATTATTTAATATTTAGATGTACAGGGTAAGTGACTTTTTTTTATCAACATCTCGGCATTCAGAAAGTATTAATTTTAATGTATTGTGAGAAAAATAAACTGATGAAATACATAATAGACTTACTCTATTTTACATTAGTTCACCCTTTAAATTATTTTTGTTTTTGCTTGGGAAATTTACCTAATGACTGACTGAAGGTAAAATCTTAAATTTCTCTTACATTTGTAAGGTAAGTGTTCAAAAGTGCCTATTTTTACAATTTATTTGAGTATAATGATAGTAAGTAATCATATAGTAAAGCCTATTGCATGCATTAGAATATTTGATAATAAGTGGCTATTATTACCTTTTTATATTATTAGTCAAAGGAAAATTTGGTTATTAGAGTTTTAATGTTCAGCATATTAAGATAATTTAACAAGAAAGTATAAAAAGATAAAACTGCAGACACTTTAAAGATTTTATTAGGGGTGATAATAGTGCTATTTTTGCTTAGTATGCAGCAATAATTTTTAAAAGTGTTTTCACAGAAAGTTTCAGTAATTTCTCCTCAACTTATTTCCAACAAATGTGAAATGGCTTAGTGTTTTTCATGATTATCTTAGAGAGAGCCTAGCAACAAACTGATGCTAGCAGTCTCTGCCAAATGTCATTGTTTCATAATGAATTGGGTATATAATGAGTAACTCTATAAAAGTCACTTAACTGCATTTCTCTGTTTAAAAACATGTGAACAATAACTTCATTTTTTTTCTCCTCATGCAGTTGAGAAGAGTGAATAATAACATCAATAATACTGTTGTATAGGGCCGGGGATTTAGCTCAGTGGTTTCGCCGCCTGCTGCGCAAGCGCAAGGACCCGAGTTCGATCCCCGGTACAATAATAATAATAATAATAATAATAAGACTGTTTTATAAATCCTAGTGTGAGACAGTGTGCTGCAAACTTCTCAGTAGAGAATATATACAATGATATTAGAAATACGTATTTAGATTCAGTGCACTATAGTTTCAAAGCTTGTCATGAGTGCCAAATGATTTAGACTATAAATTGGTTTGAATGCAAATAATTGAATTGGCAAATTTTTTCTTTTGTTTATTAACAAAATTCTTAAAGTTAATAAAATATAATTTGCAAGAAATTGTCAGAAGAGTCAGCATTTATAATGATGAGTAAAATAATGACACCAGTCTATCTCCCTCCTTTTTCTCTTTATTTTCATAAGCCTAGAGTACCTGAAGAAGCGGTTTCAGAATTGTAATGAATTTGTACTGGGCAAATATAAACTTTAATTTCTTAGTTCTGGAACACAGTTACTGTACTAGTGTTAAATACCCTTCCAGTGGGAAAGTCTTTCCATCTTCTTCTTTCTTTATTTATTTTTTTTCTTTTGGTACCTGGGATTGAACTTGGGACCTTGTGCTTGGAAAGCAGGAGGTGGAACCACTGAGCTAAATCCCTGGAGCTTCTTTCCATATTCTTAACAGAGATAGAAAGAGAGCTCAAGAGAAAGTGAGCAGAGGAAAGTTTCCTGAGATAAGTTTGGCTGAGAGATAGCAAAAACCAGAAACGAACTGTGAACTTCCCCTGCCTCCACTCCTGGAAAGAAAAGGAAAGATGAGGTTATTGGATAGGGCTGAGTTTGAGGCTTGACATCACTGAAGGAATGAAGGAATTGAGGATTTTGGAGACAGTGATCCTTAAATATCCTTTTATTTCCTTCCTAGGAAATCAAATAATGGCATAACTCTCCACTGTTGCCAAGGAGAAGTCATCATTAAATTCAGTGGGGTCTTGGTGGTCTCTGGGATTCTAGATTTGGCAAATACATAAAGGGAATGAGTAGCGATCTCTATTTGTATATAGAAATGAATGGCACTCATATTACATTTTGATGATGCCAATTCTCTTTGTTCTTGTCAAAGATACTTTTCTTCATTATTTCTAATTACATAATTATAATCTGTCACATAAGTTATTAAAGTTAGCAATGTCATTTATAATACAGTTAATATTTGCAGATTTTAATATACCGCTAGGTCACCTAAAAATAATCTAAGTCATTTTCATTGATTAGTAGGCTCAAAATTCTTGTTTATACAATGCAGTTTTTCTGTCCTCCCTTTTTTAATTTAAAGGAATACTGGCCTTTGCTCAATGTGGTAAGAATATGCTGTTTTTGTTATGACTTTAGTAACAAAATACAAATGTCTAGTATACTGTACTTGTACAAAATGTATTATTTTGAAAACCACTGATAAATACAGTTATTGCCATACTTCATGCACTTTAAAAATTCCAAAGCCATAGGTGCTGTCAGATAACTTTATAAGTAGTGGCTTAAAATGCTGTTGCCTGCTTCGGCAATGTAGAAACATCCAAGCCATATATTCTGTTGAAGGCAAAGCTAGTGGAAGCATTGTCAGTATGAAAAGGCTTAAAATGAATGATTTGCCTGTTAACACTCCCTTGTGTTTAGTGTGCTGCAAAAAGAATGCTTGTTATCAATGTGAAAAGCAGTGGCTTTGAATTATGAGAAAAGTTCAACTTGCTTTGTTTTCAACCCACTGTGTACAATCAATTTATGGCCTTGAATTCAATGGGAGTTTTTCAAAATTTCACACACAATATTTATGTTTAATCAAAATGATAATGATATGATTTAACACCATATGTGGAGCCACTTACTTTTAGACAAAACTCTGTTTTGTTTCTTAGATATCAACTCCAAATTAGTATGTGAGGTAAACTGATCTTTTAGTGATGACTTTGTTTTGTTTTATTTTTTATGTTTTTGGTACCTGGTATTGAACTCAGGACCTTGTGCTTGCAAGGTAGGCGCTGGAACCACTGAGCTAAATCCCTGGTCCCTTAGGGACGACTTTGAAGAATGAAAAATCTATTTTCATTTTTCCTTAATAATGCCTCTTCTAGATATATCTGTAATTAAAATCATGTCATATTTTTATGGCAGCCAGTGAGAGATCCTTTTTGTAGTTGACATACATATATTTACTCTCTAGTATGCTACAAATTTGTATAAGCAATGTTGACACACACATATAAAGCTGATGTAGGTAAACACAACATACACAATCATATATATTATTATTGAGGCAAATGCTTCTAGTCCTAGAGCTAAATGTTACATCTTTTCTGCCTCAGTGTTTAATCTTCTATCCCATCCAGAATACTTTTAATTTAAAATAAGGCAGTTTTCATCTTAATAAATTCCATTTGGAACTTTTTAATATTCTCTTTCTCCCCTTCAGGATCAAGATTAAGGAGAAGTAAGGGAAATGTTTAGGGTACAAAATTTAAGGATGAATTTATGCTCAGTATCCTACTTTTACATTCCTGAGCATATTTTTAACAGATTTTTATGGTCCTTATTAAATTCCACCATCTCTTTCACCCATAGCACTGATTTCACTGATTCATTTTTCTCTTAGGTGTGGGTTATATGTTCTCCAATTATTACATACCATATAATACCTGACCAGATCTCAGATTATGTGAATTTTACATGGTTGAATTACGGATGGTTTTGTATAACCTATGCTTTGAACTAAAATGGGTCTGTGAAGTGAGTTTATCTACTGGGCTGAATAGTAGATTCAGTCCCACAGAATTCCATGGTGGTAAGAAAACAGAGAACAGTGAGGGAATATTGAGAATACCACCACTTCATCTTAGAACTTCACACCAATCTTACTGGAAATGCCAGAGCTGCTTGTTCTGTCAAAATTTTTCTCTTTATAGGAAATTTTCTTATTTTTCCACTACTGTATAATGAGTAATATAAAATTATCCTGGGCAATTAAGCATCAAGGTTATTGTTTATAAATTTAATGATGGAGAATGTGGTCCCAATAATCAGAGATTGAATAGTATGTGTAATGATGAAAAACTGACCATAGAATCCAGCTTCCTTATGCTCACATTCTATGTCTCTTTTCCTTTTGCAGGGATACATATGAATACTAGTGTTCTGATTTTTTTTCTTAGAATTGATTAGAAATGACAGTCTAATGATGAGAGCTTTATTGTTCACATCCCACAGCTATCTCATTAGAAATCCAAGCATCATTTTAAAATTTACCACATTATCTTGTTAGTATCACTCCATGATCATTATGCTGCACTCAGTATTTTAAAAATTAAAAAAGAATTATACTATGTAATTCAGAAATTTTAATGAATTATTTCATATATTCTGGCAATATTTTGCATGCACAGTACCTCTCAGATTCTGATCATTTTACATTACAGGTCTTTTGAGCCTTTATAATATTAAATTTTTTCCAAATATAGAATCTATTTTACACAAGTTATTTTCTAAATTTAAAAACTTACCTTTTCTGAAGATAGATCCTGGTTCTCCATGATACCATCATATTTGTTTCCTGCATTAAAAAGAACACTACTCCTTTGCAATAAATACAGCGTGAAATCTTTATTTAAAATATTTTATGGCTGAATAAAATGAAAGTTGCACGTGTGAAAAAATAATCTTTAAGAGAAATGGAAGTTGGGGTAAATAATTCACATTTAAGTTGACTGTCTTACAGAACTATTGCTTGGGGTTGCTTGTGTGGTTAATAGATCTTTACATCCCAAATCTATTTGTATTCTATCCAAATGAATATGGGCTTTCTATGTAGGTTTTAGAATTTGACTTGATGTCATTTAAAAAGACAAGTTCAGAAACAATTTTTATTGACAATATTCAATAAAAGAATTTTCACTTTTATACTTTCTTTGTATGAGCAGAAAATATATTAGATTTTTGGGGTACTATCATTTATTTTATTTATTTTATTTATTCTTATTTGTGTGTGTGTGTGTGTGGCACCAGGGATCAATCTCAGGGCCTTGCACTTACGAGGCAGCCGCGGCACCACTGAGCTAAATCCCCGGCCCCTATCATTTATTTTTTTAATTTACGTACAATAAAATGAGCCTCTGGGAAGGGTGTATAATTCTATGGATTTTTATGCATGTGTTGTCTCATGAAGCAAGCAGGATACTCAACAGTTCTGTCACCCCCCAGAACTTTCCTTATGCTCTCTGCAGTCACACTGGTCCATACCACTGATCGCACTGCTCTGTTTTTGTTATAATTATTTTGCATTTTGAGAAACCTTATACATGAAATAACAGTATGTATTTTTAGGGGCGACTGACCTTGTTCACTCAATGTAACACTTTTGAGAATCATTCAAGTTACTGCATCAATAGTTCATTTTTTGTTAACCAGTATTTCCTTTTACACGTGTATGGCATTCTGTTTATTTATTCGCTCATTGAAAGATGTAGGCTGACTCCAATTTTTGTCAAGGAAAGCTCCTGTAAATATTCATTCATAATTGTTTTGTGTGTGTATGAGCACAGTGTTCATTTATTAGCATAAAGGTTTGGTTGTAGAGTGTTGAGGTCATATAATACACTTCTGTTTAACTTTATGAGAAACTAATTGTTTCCCAGTATAGCTGTACCATTTTTCATTTTCAAATAGATATATAGAATTCTAGTTGTTTCACATTTTTGTTAGTACTTAGCATTATTAATATTTACAATGTCATCTGATATAATTGGTATATTATAATACTTCACTGTAATGATAATCAGCATTTTCATAATGGCTAAGTATAGTGAATATTTTTTCAGATATGTCATTAACATATTCTATATGGTAAAGTGTTCATCTTTTTCTTCTTTATTATTTAGTTTTGAGAATTATTTCTATATTTTCACCCAATTTTGTACAAGTATTAAACATTCCCAAAGTCTGTAGCATATATTTAAGTATTTTAATAATTGTCTTTTGCAAATCTATCATTCATTTTTACCACCTTGAATCATGGTTTGGTACTATATCTTCAAACTGCTTAACATGAGCTCACAAAGATTTTCTACTAATTTTCTTTCTAAACTGTTGTGGTTTTGTGTGTTGTATTCATATTTGTCATTCACATTTCAGTGTTTTTGCATGCTCGTTTGTGTGTGTGCACAGTGAAGTGTAGGTCTCAGTTCATTTCCACTGAATTATCCATTGGTTGTCTGGGCACCTTTGTCAAAAATCAGTTATCCACATTTAGGTATGTCTACTTCTGAATAACATCGTTTGTTTGTTTTATCTATATGCCCATTATTTTGGCAGTATGACAATATCTTAATCAGTATGACTTCAAGAGTAGTAAGTGTTAAACTAGAGCAACATTTTGACTCTTTTTTCAAAATTGTTTTTGCTATTATAGTTTATTTGCATTTCCTAATTAAATTAAGAATCATCTTGTTTATATTTACAGAAAATTCTGCTAGGAGTTTGAAAGGAATTATAGGTATAGATTATTTGAGGGAATAGTAACATCATTACTATGTTGAGTCTTCCAATCCATACAAATGAAATAGCTCTCTATTTATTTAGGTCTTTTAAGATTTATGTCATCATTTCTATCATGTTCAGCATAGAAATCCCATACAAGTTTTTAAACATGTATTTTTTCACTGAGTGTTTAATTTTTATGAAGGCAATGGAAATGAACTGCATTGATGTTTTATTTTCTAATAGTTCTTCTAGAATTTAGAAATATGATTGATTTTTTTTGTGATAGCCTCGAAAGTAGCAACTATGGTTACTTAATTCATTTATTAATTCTAGGAAGTTTTGTTTCTTTTGATTCTTTATTAATTTCACATACAATAATATTATCTGTAAATATAATTATATTATCTGTGAACATTTCTTTTCTAACTCTATATCCCTCACTCATTTTTCTTGCCTTGTCGAACTTGGTATGGTTTTCAGTGCAATGATGAATATGGGGAGAAAGATGGACCTTTTTACCCAGGGAGAAAACTTTCAAACTTTGTCATTAAGTATGAGGCTACCTATAGTTTTTATTTTTTTCTTTTTGGGAGATATTCTTTATACAGTTTAGGAATTTTTCTTCTATTCTTATTTTCTGATAATTGTCTCCATTGACAGCTGTTGAATTTTGTTAAATGTTTAATACATTTAAAATTTTTTATTTTTACTATTGTAATAGTAAAAACATTTTTCACTTTTTTACTATTTTCAAGTATTCACCTTAAGGCACACGTAAGTGGGCTTATTAAATCAATTTACTTTAATAAATTAGGAGCTTTTCTAGGTGTCAGTTTTACCGTGTACTTCTTTTAACCTTTCTCAGAGATACTTGTTTTTGAAATTACTATTTGTGTTTCATACTAAACCTAGAATGAGCAGGTTTTAGAAGACAGCACATCTTAGGTATAGTTCATTATTGATTACTGCTGATAAAAACTCTGAATATCTTTCCTAAATATATGTAACTTGCTGAGTACAAGTAGAGAAAAGTATAAAAGCAAATAATTAAACTGTTGTATCATGTAAACCTTCAATGTGTTTGATTGCTTTCTGTTTGTCTTTTGCAAAAAAATAATTTCTACATTTTTAACATCATTAACCCCCCCCAAAAAAAACCCCTAGTAATAGCAACAAAACTTTAGTGCACAATTATTTTTATGTTAGTTCAGATCTCTCTGGTTATGAACAATGACTTTTTTACAGTGACAACTTTTATCTAATTTTTATGACTTTTAAATAGATTGACTACATCATCATACACTAAAGTTTTAAAATATCTACTTGAGAATATTTGTTTATCTAGTCATCTATTCCAGGTACAAATTTTTTATGATAATATACATTCTTGAAATAAGAGTTAAAAGTCATCATGTCCTAGTTGTGTTCGAGAACACATTGGAGTGATTATTTTATATTAAGGAGAATAGTTTTCAAAAATTACAAATATGCATATTAATTACTCTCCTGAGACCTAAAATGATGCAAGTGTCTAACTTCATGTTTTACTTTCTTCTAAGACTTAAAATTTAAGAATTATAAATGTATATGCTCTATCTCAATTTTTAAATACAGTGTTGTAAAATATCTAAAAGTTATTCTAGCTCTAAAATAATGCTGTAATATATACGGCTTATTTCCCTTCTATTTTGACTTTTCTATGCAAATGTTCTTATTTCTCATCTAGATTATTTAAATTAGTTTTCAGATGCCCTTGAAGCCTACCTACATACTGGATTTTACTCTCTGTGTGGTTTTTGTAGTAAATTAGTTGTATGTTTGTTAGAGGCCAAATAGCTATTTCATTATACTAACTATGCATTCATACAATTTCTCACATTCTTATCTACCCATTTTATTAGATGAGTATAAACATTATTAGTAAATTCTGATAGCTAGATATTAACTTCTAAACTTTAAAAATTTTACTTTTTGAAATTATGTGATCATAAATCATCTCTGTTTTTTTCCTACATTTCTTTTTCTTTCTTCCATTTTGCTTACTCCTCTTTCATATATCTCCTTTCCTGTGTCTTTTTCATTTTTGCTCTAATTTTATCTTTTTTTCCTTTCCCATATCCTTTCTTTTTTTTCTTTTT
>NW_004624748.1:18991793-19057896 GCF_000247695.1 Heterocephalus glaber
TCTAATGATAATTCCTTTATGTGTGACTTAACACTTTCCTTTTGCTTCTTTCAGAATTCTCTTCATTTTGTGCTTGTAACATTTTGACTATAATGTGCTTTGGAAAGAATCTTTTTTTTTTGGTACTGGGGATCAAACTCGGGACCTTGAGCTTGCGAGGCAGGCGGAGGAACCACTGAGCTAAATCCCCAGCCCCCACATATGCTCTCTTTTCTCCCTTTCTCTTTTTATTTTTCTTCCTTCTTCATCAAAACAATATTTGGTAGCAATACCTTTGCAGTCTCATCAAACATTCTGATACACACACACAAAGAAACACATACATATATTTGAATGTACTCATATTTATACATGATCTTTACCATTTCTTCATTTATCTTTTATTTGGTTGAAATTATTTAGAACTTTAGTAATATGCAAACATTTGTAGATACTAGGTTAGGACAAGAAAAGTTTCCCCAGTCTCCCTCTTTATTTCTAACTGAATAGGGATACTCATTTCATGGGGCTTCCCTTAAGTAAAACCATTCAAATCACAAGACTATTTATAATATTATTTATATTTCCTAATTAGAGTTTCCATTTTTCATTACCTTTTGCTTTTTCCTTACTACCCAGGATCCTCTGTTACTGACATGTTTTAAGATATAGGCTAAGCTTTTAACTGACAGCAATAATGGGGTGAATATATGTTTTTGATCAATTCAAAAGACAGCCTAGTATTAAATATGTAGTTACTTTCTTTCCACCTGTGTAGATTCCATTATTGACTTTACTAGAAGGTCAACTTACCCTTCAAAGATGATAGGTTGTCAGTATAAAAACAAAGATTAAGATGCTTCACTGAATCCAGAAACTAGTACAATAGGTTAATCAAAAATTTCTTCTACCAACTACTGATTAAAGATGGTTAGGAGAGAGAAATGAATCCACTTGTTCATCTTCTTTTTGCACGTAGTTTAGTAAAGGTCATTGAGACTAAAAAAAAGAAAAAACAGATTAAGAAATTTGTGTTAGTTTTTCTCTGCCCCCAAACTTGTGGCAGAAAATGAAATTTAAATAATACTTTAAGTTTTCTTCACATGACTTTTTTCAAGTTATATTTCACAGACAAATAAATTAATATGTTCAAAGAAAAAAAAATATTATCACTTTAAATTAGCCTTGTTAAAAAAAAGCACAGATTGCACCACCCTAAGCCTTACCTTAGGCTCTGGGCACCATGGATTGCACGCCCCACATGTCACTGATACTTGTGTGCTGGAGGGTCTTGTACCAACCATTGCTGCGTCAGAGCATAATGGCATGATATGAAGTGATGCAGAAAACAGGAAGAGCTTTGTCACTCAGTCAGCTGCAAGAAGCAACGTGTATGAATGTACAGTATAGGGAGTCTATGAAAGATCCAGTCTCTCTCCCCGAGAAGACTCTGTTCCATGATACAAGGAGAATTCAGTTCTTTTTGGCAGACTTCCATGCCATTTTGGAAGCAGTAAAAACAACCTCAAAACAAGCCTGATTTCTTAATGTCTTTAGTCTTTGTGTTTTAACTAACTTTTTTTCCTTATTTTTATTTCACTTTGTTTTTAAGAAGGATAAAGTGATACCTGTTTCCACTAGATTGTTTAAATATAATTTCCATAGCCAGGGTATGGGTGAGAGTGAAAGGTTTGCATCTTTGTGACAGGCTTGTATCTGTTCTTGGCAAAATTTGGAGCAGAGACTATGTATTTTTTAGTTGAGGAGTGGATGACTTTAAATGATATTGTACCAAAAGGGCACCGAATCCCAGCAGATGATTTAATTATATTTAAAAATGAATATTATTAAATAATTCAAACTTTTAATATGGAGAAATTAGGTCATTTTCCCACCCCTCCCACAAATATTCAGTCTTAATCTATAAGTAATGAAACAACATAGACAGTGTTATCCATGCTGGTACTAACAGAGAATGCCAGTTATGACAGGCTCATTGTTTACTTTAACAGGTAATTTGTGGACCGGAATCATTTAATTGTTCTGAGTACATAATTACATGTCAGCAATTTCCAATTTAATTAAAATGTACAAATCTGAAGATTAAGGGAATTTTTGAATTATTAATCATTTTTCCACTAGGAAATCTTGTTGCTCTGCAGGAGATTTGTCCAGTGTACAACTATACGTATTTTTTTCCTTCTCTTTCACAGACAGACAATTTTCCCGCAGAGCCCAATTACATGGGCAGCAGGCAGCAGTTTGTTCAAAGGTAAGGCCTATTAAATAACTTTCTCAGCTTCTCCATTTGCATTCGTGTCAAAATTGCTTTGCAAGAGACTACACTTCAGATTGAAACTAGTAGAGACAACACTTTTTCTTCTTCTTCTTCTTTTTTTTTTTATGTGTATTTCAGTAGCTCCACGTTTAAGGACCCAGAAAGAGCCAGCCTGAGAGACAGTGGGCACGGGGACAGTGATCAGGCTGACAGTGACCAAGACACTAACAAAGGCTCCTGCTGTGACATGTCTGTTAGGGAGGCACTCAAGATGAAAACTACTTCAGCTAAAAGCCAGCCACTTGAACAAGGTGAGTGAAGTCTTCCAATGCTTACAAAGTGTAAAGCTTAAGCAATCATTATAAGCCTATTAGTACTAGACTTGCAATTTATCACGGTGGAATAGACCATTGATAATGTATCAAAGAAACAGCAAATCCCACAATTACCCCAGACAAAAAGCAGCTATCCAATATTATAGTCAAAACTGACAAAGGAAGGCCATGAATATCAGACTTTAATTTTCTTAAAATGAGAAATTAGCCAAAAACTAGACTGTTCTTATTTCATGGGTATTTCCTAGCCCCTCTTATTTTAGGTTTTATTAACAGGGAAAATATGACATATAATAGAAATATAGATACATTATAATGTACTAAATTATAATATTAAAAACAATTTTAGATGAAATGAAAATTTGATTGGAATTTTATCTCCTATCAGTATTGGTTTATTTTTAATTTTCATTTTAGCTCAAAATAACTTTTCAGGAGTCAAATAATGGCTGAGACAAGAGTTTTATCTCCATTTGACTTATCTACAAATCTTCATAGATATTAATAAATATCATCATTGTAAACATTGCTTACAATGATAGATACAATAAAGATATTTGACTTAATAAATGTGTATATTTTAAAGTCTATCTCCAGTTTATTTAATACAGCTTTTTATTAAATTTCTTAGTAATTTTAATGTCTTGATTGTTTCAGGTACAATGAAATATTTGCTAATGTATCATTCAAAGAGAATTAAGATACTAATACATCAGTCTTCAAACCGTGAATAGGATAATTTATGTTCTATTGTAAAAAGGAAAAGAACAACTGTATAAATCAGATTTTAAAATTACAAATCATTAGATTAGCTGATAAAATATTAGTTCTCAAAATCTTAATAGTTTTTAAATATATTTAATATTTACTATTTCAGTAATGTTAAATGATAAACTACACTTAAATCATGTGAATATAAGATTCTAAGTAATTTATTGACTGATGATTCATAATAAACTTTTGAATCAATCTGTCCTCTCATATATACATTGACCATAATGTTAATTTTTCTAATCATGTTAAAATTTTAATATAGACATACATTCACCCACATAGTTATTTACATATACTTATTTGTGTATATTCACAACAGTATACAAATATATATATATATTAACAGTTGTGTACTGAACATAATTTTGCTGGATTTAAGATTGAGCTTGCAAAAAGCCTTGTTTTCAAAGTAATAAGTGCCATACTGCTAACTTTTGTCCTTCTATTTTATGACAACTTTCTCTATAACAATTTTAAAGATTATTTTTAACAGAGGCAATTTGAACATTTATCTGATATTCAATGTCCAGGTAAATGTGGGTGTTTATTTGAAGTTATTTACATTGTCATGATCGGTTGTGGCTCTGTGATATTATTATACATAATATTTATATAGATAGAAATCACTTAGGTACATTTTACATCACAGGTGCTTGGATCCTGATATGTGAATATACATCATGAGACAGACCTATCTACGTGTATGATACATAAAGGGATTGATAGATATTTCATTAGCTACTACTCATAAAGCTAAACATAGTAAATGGTTTGGATGCACTGTCCTATTATTACAAGGAATATAAAAATTCTAAAACTGAAAAGCAAAATACTTATTGTTCACATGAAATCTGATCCTTTTTACCAATTAACTATACAAAGTATGTGATGGGGGTCTATTTAATGTATTTTCCCCTATAGAGAAAAAAAAATCTCATATATGTATTATGTTTGAAAATATGAGTTATACTAAAAAGCTGTCTGTTCAATTTTGATATCAAAAATAATGTCTTAATAAGGTATCTATCATGTTAGAAGCCCAAAGTTGCCTATATTTGAATTACTATTACATATGACATAATGAATAATCTAAGAATGAGAACACCAAGAGAAATACCTGCTGTGAAGCAAATTGTTTCCACACATCCATATTTATAAATATAGGAAATTATTATGAATCTTGAAACTAGACTGACATGATTTAATAATTATGTAGGAAAAAAACCTGGCTTTCATTTTAAAACATAATTTTTAAAGTTAGTAATAGTATTCTTTTGATTGATCCATTTATATCTATTAAGTGCTTTGAACATGTAAGAATAACTTAAGAATGGTTTAGGAATGTGAAAAATAAATTTCACTTGAATCTTGCCTTCAAGTAATTAAATGTAACTGCTAGGGATTAAACATCACTGTTGTTTTTCTCTGAGAGTCTCTCTCTGATCTTTCATCTGTCTCTAGTATCTTTTTCTCTCTGTAACTCTCATCTAAATCTTCATCCATTTCCATCACTTATAATCTATCTTATCTGTCAGGCTTTATCTATGGATGTGTTTATGTTTTTCTACATACCTATATAATTCAGAGAAGAGTAGAACTTACAGAGTTCTTTCTACTCATCATAAATAGTACAAACTTCATTTCAACATTAGCTTACTTAATGTACAATATCAAAAATATTATTTTTGTATTACTATAAGAAAGTGGAGGTCTGGGGATTTAGCTCAGTGGTTCCGCTGCCTGCCACGCAAGCTCAAAGACCTGAGTTCGATCCCCGGTACCGGAAAAATAAAAATAAAAAAGAAAGGAAGGAAGGAAGGAAGGAAGGAAGAAAGAAAGAAAGTGGAGCTTATTAGAAATGTATTACCCTGCACAAAAGGTTGAAGTTTAAACCTAGGTTTTCATATGGGAAAAACGTCTTTCGGTTCTATACATTTTTCAAATGGGAGAATTTGCTTACATAGCCAATTTAATTTATCTTTGTAACAAGATATCACAAAAACAACAGAGTAAGTAAAAAATCTGAGTTCAAATGTAAAAACCAAGGAGGAGAGTATCAGAAGAGCTCATATTAGGGCCGGGGATTTAGCTCAGTGGTCCTGCCTTGCAAGCTAAAGGTCCCGAGTTCTATCTCCGGTACCAAAGGAAAAAAGAGCTCATATTCATTGACTGAAAGACTGCCTGCTCAGTCTTCTTTGCTCAGTACTTAAAACATATTATCCCTTTACTTTTCGTAGCACGTACAGAGAGGTAAGTACTGTTACTCTCACATTTAATGTAAATACTTTAAAAATGTTCTGCTGTTACAAATACTGAAGGCAGCATTAGAAATAAACAAATGACCAAAAAAAAATGAATTCTTTCAGAGCTTGCCCTTATAACCAGTATTTTACACTTTCCTTATAATGAGAAAGGTTTTCAGAAATAAATACAAAATTTTGCAGAAGCATGCAGTATTGTCTTGGCCAGTATATTCTGCTAAGTTATTTGAAAAACATCCCAACAGGTAATGCCACACTTACTTTAATACACACACTTGAAAAACAATTTTATTTAGAAATGTAATATGATAGCCATATACAAATAATTATCTAATGTAATGTGAAATATTACATCATATTTTTTAATACTTTCAAAAATTTCTTTCAAAAGAGTAAATATCCTCTAAGAGGAAGAAATTATGAGCTAAAGTAAAACAAAATCTGTTTATCACTTTCTCTTACTAAAATTTGTAGCAATACCTTATACAATTGAAGTAAAAAATCAGTAGCACGGTATCTTTTACATTTTTGTATTAGTTTTTTTGATTTTTTGCCTATTTAAATGATCTCACTTTAGAAAAATGTTTATTTGTAAATTGAAAATTTTAAATTTAGAAATGAAAATCACTTAATAATTATAGTTTTTAATGGTACATTCTTTGCTAGCAATGTTTTTTCTTTGGAAATGACCTAAACCTTTTGAGATTTTATTTCATCAAATAAAATGTTACTTTTTCTCCTTTTGGTAGAGTTAACTTTTTTAGCACTTGTTCTATTCTTGATATTTGTATATTTTTGCTACCATCAGCTTAATAATTCCAAGTACATGGCACTAGTTTGCATTCCCCTTTATTTTAGTAAAAATATTTGAAAGGATTCAGCAGCTAATTGAAGGTGTGATGTCCTAGAACTGAAGATAGCTTTAGGATCTTATTTTAATAAACCCTCTAGAAGAAAGAGGTTATTTTAGTTTCTTTTAATGTAATGAAAAAAAATCTCGGAAAGTGAACATAGTTTCTTTCTGTTTCATTTTATTTTTGTGTTGTTTCTGTATTAAATAATTAATTTTTCCTATGCTTCCTTCTCCTTATCAAATATTATAGGTAGGTAGTCAGATGGGTGAATAGATGGATAGATGGATGGATGGATAGATAAAATAATCCAAAGGTTTTAAAAGTTAAATAATACATTATTTATTCAGAAAAGTAAATATATATTTATGCCTAGCAAACTTTTTTTATTAGAATGACATAGATAATTATTCAAAATACATTTGATCTTATTTTGCTGATTTGCATTTTACAATCAGAAAAACTGGCTTTCATTAAAACATTAAAAAACATTGTGTTATGTTTCCAAATAAGAGCCACATATGGTTTTATAAAGAATAAAATGCTTTCAGAATGTTTCAAGCTAACTTACTTTTTATCCTTCAGAATATTATTCACCCTTTGACTTCTTTAAGAAACTATTTTACCTTTGAATTTCTAACCATTAGAAACACTACAAATGAATCTGAATGTGAGCAAAACTTTTCATCCCAAAAGATTTAATAAACATTTCCTAAAATTCAGTAGTCTCCATTGATTCCTAAATAATAAATGTCTTTATAAATGCTTATCAAGGATTTTCTTTGGGTTATTTCTTAATGATTAAGTGAAAGTTCTCAGTTTTCCAATAATCAGTCTTTTAATGTCTACATAATTGACTGAAACTAAATCCTTAATTCAAAAGAATGTGCATAGTACTCTTGTTGATAACCTGTCTAGGAGTTTGGCAGTGGGAACATCATCAACTCAAAAGCCTCCATTTAGTTGCTGGCTATCAGTCCCTTTGCCTGTGATTGGAACTCACAACTTTTCTCTCCCTAGAATTTGACACATTCATTTTTCCACATTTCCTATTTTATTTAATTACCTTTACATTTCTATTTTTCTGTTCAATTCTTCCAGCCTGCCTATATTGTCAGAGATTTTCACTTCTTCAGTTACATTTTAGGTTAAAAAAACTTCGCAATGAAATCTCTGATTAAAATCTATTTTACAAACCCATGAAAGATTGAATATCATAATAATAAAAACTTGGTTTGCTATAAATAATTCCAATTTTAAAATTAAAAGATGTTCTTGAGGATTGACTTCCCTCCTCCTACAGGACATTCTGGAAAATTAGACAAGCATATGGCTAATATTTTTTGTTATAGTTGGCTGGTTTTTTTCCTTTAAATTGACATTTGAACTTCGCTGTGGATCCATAATCGAAATAGGTTTAAATGACTGCAGTCTTTTTATGATTCCAATGTTTGTTAGAGACTGAGCCTCATTTCTCCAAATCTCCCTCCCTAATTTGTTGGGCAAAGAGTGTAATTTCATCATATTTCTAATAGTATCAAGAACAAGAATAATTTAATCAGCTTTCTACACCCTATACTTTTCCAAGAAGGTGCTATTGAAGCAAGCTATAGTCGGGAAATAGAGAAGAGGAGATCAGGCTCTTGACCGATTGGGTAAGTGTAGAACCACACATTTGGATTGGGGAGGAGATTATTGAGCTAGACCATTAAGCAACTAAACACACACTTGACCTACTTTCCAATTTTCTCTAGAACTCTCCAGCATGATAGCCAGGCTAGTATGTCTATATTCTCAGGCTCCCATTCTGTGTTCTGTTCTGTATTATGGTTTCTAAATGTTGGCTCTTTCAATCAAGCCATTTCTTCCTGCAGACATTTTCCTCTGCAGGCAATAGCAAAACCACTTCTATGTAAGCCAAAAGAAGGAGGTGATGACTGTGTCCATCCTATTAGCAGCCATTTGCCAATATCTGGTAGTAATTTTTGTAACAAATGCAGCTATAAAGTCATTAATTATGAATTTTCTTAGGAAGGAAATTGAAAATTATTGTCATATATGGGGAATGAGAAGAAACTGCTGAATATTTAATGACAAAAACCATTTACAAATTTTTAAAGGCATTGTTGTTTTATAATTCACATAAGTGGCATTCAAGAAATTGTATTATTTGCCAAGACTTCCTATTATTCCCACCTTATAATCTGTTATCAGACTGTATTTATCAAACAGCATTTCAGTGTCAATCCCCCACAATCCTGTGCTGTCTTTGGGACATTAATAATTCACCTCGTCTTACATTTTACTGGTTAAAATATTTCCCAAACTGTGAGCAACTTCAGTTTATTTTTCTTATTAAACTTTGCAACTGTCCCACAGTTCACTTAACTTTAAAAGTTTCAATGACATCTCGTTTGCTCTCATGCGAACATCTGCTTCCAAAATCCAGCAGCTGGTATCATGGAAATAGAGATTTTATCACCTTCACTTTTGTTGCACATTGTAAAGCTTCTTAACAAGTGTTGAATGATTTACTATAAACTCAGTGTAATTTTGAGAATCTCTGACTTGAATAACCCTAGCAACTAAACATACCAATTAGGAATATTGAGATATTATTTACCAAAGTCCCAGAGGGCACACCTTCCTGCCTTAGTATTATTGTACCTCTCAAATATCCCAACACAACCCAAGAATCTTACATTTTTTACAGATTATGACAATTATTTTATTTTTAAATAAAATCATTTATTAAAATTGTAACTAATTTTGTGAAGCTAAAGCTATGTATATAAACTATGAAATTCAGAGTAATTCTCAGCCCTGTATGAAATACTTTTATTAATTTTTAGTAGGTCTAAAACTTGCTTCAGAAATGTTCTATTACTTCATTTTGGTAGCATATTCCAATATTGAAGGCTTTCTCTTCTTTTGAAAGCCATATTATAAAACATTAAGGTAAGAAGAAATATTGAAGTACAACTCCTCAGTTTTATAGGTAAGAAAATATGCAGATTCATAGTTGTCAAGGAGGGCAGGGGAATGGAGGAAAATAAGAATCAAGATATATCATGTAAGGGTACAAATTCCCAGTGACAAATGTTACTATATTGTATACTTAAAATATACAAATAAACTTAATTTTTTAAAAAAGAAGTAATATTAGTTCCAGGTTTATACATCTCCAATCTAGAGCTCTTTCCATCCTAACATGCCATTCTTTTAAGGCACATGTGAAATTCCAACATCTTCTAGTTGGCATATCAATTATATGCAGCATATTTTATTTCCTTATGAACCTAAAACTGTAATCAGGCATGTTTGAGACTCATAATTCTATAGTATATATTAAATAAATGATTCAAAAGGACAATAAAATGTATTGTTCCACATGTATTTATTGACACTACTGTGTTGCTTATCACAAAGCACTAGGATTATATACGTTTCTTCAAACTATGCACAATATTTACACTTCTGACTTTTGGTCCTTGACGCCATAATGCCCTGAGCCATGGTAGTTGTGAGAGATAGTTTCATTCATATATTTATTCCTCATTCTTTTAATAAATAACTGTGTCAATACAAAGATGAGCTCAGGCACAGACTGGGACCTCTGAGACTTCACTCTATAGTAGAAGTTGACATCTAAACTATGAGGTCATGGCAGTGAGACATATGTCCACAAGAACAATGGAGTCATTAAATTGAAAACTCACTCCAGAGTTAAGGAACTGAGGATTTCTGGAGTAGGAGACATCTGAACATATCCTTCTGTTCACTTGGCAAATGAAGTTGGAGAAGGGAGAATGGCAGGACACTCAGAAGCACAGTTGAAATCAAGCAATGTGTGGTGAGTTGCTGGTAGGAGGAGATGAATAGCAATGTGTGAGACTGGCAATGGCAGATGTGAGACTGGGAGGTGTCTGGGAGCCCAGTGATGTGAAGCCGTATAGAGAATTACTGGAAATATTCAGAAGGTAGCAGTTCAAACTTTCATTTTAAAGAGGTGATTTTTCTGACAAAGCTAAGAGAAACAGAGACATAATCAGGAAGCTGAGGAAATAGTCCCGGGCAGGGAAAAATGAGGCTCAGAATAGTAAAAAGGTAGCAGGAATGACCAAAATGAAAAATTAAGATCTTAGAGTTGCTATTACTGTTATAATCAATTGCTTACTACTTGACTTAAAATTGATATTTAGATAAGGAATTCTAAAGGGAAAAATAATTGGATATTCAAATAAGAGCTAAAAATTTTCCAATGTTAATTTTCCCTAAATGACCAATGTTTATTTGGTACTGGAAATAACTAAATAACATGGATAATTTCAACTATCATTCAGGGATGCTAAGGAAACAACAGCAACAACAAGTGAAAAGCAACATCAGATCTTTGAAGGAAACTTCAGAAAACAGTGAGCTAGTAAAACATTTGATTCCTATAACTGTGAGTGATTTCTATAAATGTAAGTAAACAATACTTCAATTTACTGATGTGATAAAGACAGGGCAAAGTCACTGCAGAGAAAGTACTTGGATTGTGAAAAGAAGAGTTTATATTTGGATATGCTAATTGGACATGTATGAGGGACAGTATGGAAGTATCACAAGAGGCAGCTGGCAATTAGAGTGTGGCAATCAGAAAGGTCAGGACACATGAATTTGGAAGCGATTTAAATAGAATTATATTTAAATACAAGTGAATTGGTGAGAAAGAATATGAGAAGAAAAGAAATAAGAACCAGGATAGAAACCTATGGAAATCAACATTTAGAAATTGTGAATAGGAAGAGTTCAATAGTAGTTCAGCCTGTCACGAAAAGTACTCTGTACCTCATGTATAAATCCCAAATATGAAGACTTCTACATGAGTTATTTGATTAATGCTGAGAGGAATATAATTGAGACCAAATTAAATCAATCTAGTAGTTGAATAATGCTATTTTTGTCTAAAACAAAACGATACTGAGTTGGTTGTATTTTATGGTCACAGGCTCAGTCTGAGAACACTTGCAAATGTGTGATCTGGTATCACTGGCATAACTGCATAACTTACTAACCTTACTATTTTGAAGAGAGAAACACTCACTTTGAACAATGAGTTTGGACTTTTAACTAATTCTGTGTATAAAAGTGATGATGCATATATTACTCTATTAGTTGCTATGTTGCACATAGCAACAAATATTTTGTTTCTTAAAAAAATATTTACTAGGTTTGAGGTATATGCCAGGTACCCTTCCAAGTGGTGTGGATGGAACAGTCAGTGAAATAAACATTCCTGTTCACATGGAGCCTACATTCTGATGAGAATGCAGTTACCTTACAAATCCTTTCAAGAACCATGAAAACAATTTTCAAAGAATTTGTAGTCTAGTCATGGAGATAAAACATTAAACATATAATAAAAAAGCAGAGAATAATGTATTGCTATTTAGAGTTAAATAGAGGAGTTTGAAGCTTTTAAAAAGGAGGGATAGGATACTGATATTTATTTAATAAAGATTTCATATGAGATGAAATTTTGGTTGGACTTAATGGAACAACAGGGCTTTACATTGACGGAAAGAAGAGACTGAAGAGCAGGACACAATCGTGAGATATAGAGAGTACTTATAACATTGAGGGGTAATGAAGAGTATTATGTATTCAGAAGATAATGAACAGGAAAAGGAACAGAAAGCAATTGTCAGTAAGGAAGGGGAGGTGGTAGGAAGCTTTATTGTCACAGTGGACAAAAAGAGCCAGGAAGAAACAGTGTTGATTCTTCAGAAAACTCTAGGAAAATGAGGGTCAAGTAAAGCCTATGCAATCTGACAGCCAAAGATCACCCTTCATTTCCATGCTAGGAGTTATGATGAAATAATGAAAATTTAAAAAATAATAAAAAAAAGTATACCATAGAAGTATGATCAGAAAGTAGAAAAAAAAAAGTTCCCTGACTCATCACAAAGACTGGCAAATAATGGAAAATAGAAACAGCGGGGGGAGGGGGGTGGTGGTAAGTAGCTAAGAATAGTGCTATGGATTGAAAATGATTTGATCATTCAAATAATTGAATATCAATACACTGAGCCATATGATATAAATGCAAAGAACTACTGAAGGAGTGAACTAAGAAAGGATACTAATTTCAGAACAGTGACAATGTTAAATTTTAAGTAAACTTGTCTGTAAAAAAAAGGAAGAAATAAATTTCAAAAGATAACTAACAATGGCAATGTAAAAAAACAATAATTACATGGAGCTCCTAATAGCTGCACCCAAATTTTCTCTTCAAAGTGTAAGGCGGAGCTCATCATTCTTGTCTTTCTTGTAAGCATTTTTGTGAAAAATGACACTCAGATATTTGAGAAGTAGGAGGAGTTCTACCATAAGGCTTGTATCTGTGAAAAACAGATGTGGTCATTATTTCATATGGATAAATATTTTATATTTAAATTTCATATTTTACCCCTCAGTAAAAAATAAGAAATAGCAATCTGTACTACATCAAATTAAATACATCAACAGTGAAATTATTTCCTCCTTCACTTTGAGGTTTATAGGTGTCATGATTTTTTGCAAACTGATGTTATGCTATACAGGCCTAAAAGTTTTAGAATAGGGTGTTTTTCAGAATTAAGAATTTTTCAGATATTAGAAAGATGATGTGGTACTTCTACATATACTATGTAATATTCCTACTAGAATCTGTGGCAGTATCCAAAATCAAACACACTAACAACGTTGTAGGAAAAAGGCTGAATATTCATACCAAATGGGATAAATGAATAACAGAAATATCCAATTTCAGTTCAAGCAATTTTTATCAGTTTTTTTAAAATTTTAAACTTATGGACCAGGAATATGTAGACTTAATTTGTACTTAATCTTTCACTCATGTAATAGTTTTAACATGACAAACCTTTACCTTGAGGAGCTAAAAAAATAATCTTGGCACACATTTCAATCAGAGAACGAGATCATTTTTTGCTTTTATTCTGCTTTTTTTTTTTTTTTTTTTGAGACAGGTTCTTGTTCAGTAGTCCAAGCTGGCTTTGCACTCACAGTGACCTTCCTGTCTCAGCCTCTGGAGTGTTGGGATTACAGGCATGAGCCACTACACAGGGCATTCTTAATAGAACTTCAAAGATTTGTAATCCAAGAACAAATGAACCCCCTTTCTGACAAGGGGCTTATTTTTAAAACAAAATATATATATTTTATGAAAATTGATTTGTCTGCTCCAGGTTGTGTTTTCTCTTTGAGGTTTTGAAATTCAATTTGAAAGACAAACTTGTATTGTTTTGTCTTTAGGCTGAGTCATTTCCTTCCTAATTGTAATTACTCCCTTTGTTATAGTAGTCTTTATATAGATGTGACCTTTTACTCCTACAAGATAACAGTATTTTAAAATTTAAAGGGAGATGGTAAGAAATCTTTAGAAAGTTAAGATGTGTACAGAATAACTTCGTGATGTATATAAGCATTACCTTATAAAGTTGTTAGAAAACAACAGACTGTAGGTTGAATTTTAAGTATATATAAATCTGCAAATTTTTGTTTACTCATGGAGTTATATTGTGACAATGGCTCAGAGCCAGGTCACATTACCATTAATAACCTGAATAAATTAATTTAGTGTACATTACTTAAGTATTCACGTATGACAGTCTTTACCATCAAGATATTTAATCATTGAGAAAGTCAACCCTCTTTCTATTCAACTGTAATTCCATTAAGTAAATAGTACTGTGGTATGTGTATAAAGAAAATTAATTCTACTGGAGATATTAATAGATAATAACTTCCTAAGTTAGATGAACTTTTAATAGGAATGTTTACCTGAGAAAGGAATAGGTTTACCTGAGGAGAGATGAATTGAATATTTGAAAGTGGAGTGATTACATCACCAAAGAATTAGGGATGTGAAAAGTTATAACATAATCCAATGATAGCAAATATATAGAAGTATTTTTATTGGAATATAGAATGTAGAGTTATAATGGAAATAAATTGGAACAAAGGAACTACTCCAGGTCAGATTATGAAAGACTGTGAATGCCGTACTACAGAGTTTAAATCTCACTCCATATGTAGTTTAAAAAAAAAAACAAAACTACGTTCTGTGGAGTTACTTGAGCACATTTTTTGTTTTAAAATAATCAATTAATATTGAACTAGAGGAGAGTTGGAAAGAAAAAGAGCTCAAACTGATCATTCACTAAGTTTCAAAAGGGCTGTGATGCTTTTAATGCTTTCTAATGTTTGCATATCATAATATCATGCAATTTAATTGCTATGCCCAGGAGATTTTTATTACAATTATTCTGATCAATGGATATAACTCAGAAGATGCATGACCACAAATGCTATTTAAAATTGTTGATTATGATCAAAGTTGATATTCTCCTTTCATTTTTCACTTATAGAGGAGATGATAACTATACCTTAAATATAATTTCAATGAAATCCTTAAAAGGTTATAAAAATATGACAAACTATGTGAACTAATAAAGAATTGAAAATAATAAAACAAATGTTTTTTTTTAACATCTTCTATGTGTCAAGAACTGTACCAAGTACTTTTAAATAATTTTTTTCTCAAGCTGAATATACGGCTGCTTTTGCCTTTAGTATATAGAAAACCTGAGCATCAGGGAACCAAAACAATTTCCCATGTTGTTAGAGGTGCAGACGCTAACCAACTGATGTCATGTCTGTACTCTTTCTATTCTTGTGCCTTTTGCTTATTTACAGTCTGCAATAATAATGTGCAAAGAAGAATTTGCAGGTAGTTATATAAGTATTTCTAAATTGAAAATAGGGTATGTTATTCTGGAAAGGAGAAATGAATCCAATTTTTTATAACTAAGTATTTAGATTTATAAATGTTGTTTCAGTAATTTCCATAATTATTTGATAATAAATTCTGGTTTTTATTTATCATCATTATTTTTACTTTATCACCTAGTACTGAAATTAATGTCTTGGGTTTTTTGTTTTCTTTGTTTGCTTTTTAAAAAAAATTATACAGATTACTGGCATTTTCCCAGAATAACCATTAAATATTCTGTTGCCACAGAGTCTTCAGGTAACTCTGACAGCCTGATTGAAAATGGAAAGATTACATTAAAAACCTCCATGTCAACACATTAAAATAATTTAATTCTATATTCTCCTAAAAAATCATCTTCATCTGTGATGCTGCGCTTATTGCTATTTAATCACAGGTGAAAACAGTATATAACAAGACAGTTCGAAATGTGTGTTGTGCCTTTCCATTCAGTGCATCTTAAATTTGTCAAACTGGTGCTTCTGATAATTAAGAGGGATAAATAAAATGATTGTTGTTCTGTTAATGCTGCATTTGAGTTCTAGCTTTACTGATATGAGTAGATCTATCATAGGCTATTCCACCTTGTTGAGAATCTACATGTGTAACACATTAAAGTCCATCTGTATTCTTTCGCATTTCTCTAAGAACTTGTCAAAGTTTTTCACAATTAAAATGTAACAAAAAGACACTTAATTAAATTCCAGTTGACTCACTTTTTTTCTGTCCCCAAATTTCCAGAACTTTATCTACATTTCTATCTCAAACTCTCTTTAGCCAGCTTCCTTTGAATAATCTTACTATCTCTAAGTTGTTACTTTAGTCAGAAAGGAAGGAACACCTCATTTTTCCTCTCTTTTTCTCTAATTCTCTTATTGATTCTCCGTTCTACTTGAACTTTCTTCCCTTACTTACCTTCAGTGTACCTACCCGGCACAGTCTGCCTCCTTTTCTAACCACAATACCATCTAACGTGTTTTTGACCTGTTATCTAATCACCAACCATTAGCAAGATAGTAATCTCCTTGAGATGTAAATTAGATCTTTGCACTCTGCAAATTAAAGCCCTAAAGTGGCATCCACAAAGCATTTGAAAAAACATTTGAGTTTTTAACCTTGGTTTGTAAACCATTTGTGTCACTCCTGCTATTCCATTTAACAGCTAAGGAGGTCTTCTTTCAGATTTTCTCTTTTTTCTCAATCACTGTCTTTTCTTCCTGTTTTTAGAGAAAGACCTCTGCTGAAATCTTTTTGCCCAAACTTGTCACCCCAGTCATCTTCAAGTTCTATCTAGGAAAGGAATACTTCCCTTAATCTTAAATGTCTTCCCAATGTCTGATTGAAAAGAGAGACAGTGAGAAGAGAGAGGGAGTAGGGGAGAAAGAGAGAGAATCTGCTATCAAGGATTAAAATCAGAACGAGCAGATTTTAGGGAACCTGAAGTCACTGAAAAATGATCAATGATCTTGATGTGATAAGTGACATTGAGACTAGTTTACAACATGATATTGAATTAATTTTGAAGCTTTAGAAAAACCATTTTTACAAATCATATGAGTTTTCCAAAACTGAATTATATACATTTACCTAAATATTCTCATTTAACATAAACAATTTTCAACAATTTTTCAAATAGGTATTGCCACTTCCATCTTGAATAGAGGAACTAACCAGGCTAAGATTGTGTTTTTTGTGTGTGGGTAAGCCAAAATTTTAATTTAGAATGCCTATTTCTAATTTAATGGGCTTTTCCATTATTTCACAGTGGGATAGCCCTTATGAGAAATAATAAAGTTCTAACCAGTCTAGATGATAGGTAAGAGGCAGTCATGAGGATGATCACATTTGGAGAATAAAGTCCTTAATTTCTTGATAGAGCAAGATAGGGTTGTTGTATTTGTTCAGTATTCAGAACTTATGAAAGTTTTCCTCAGTATTGTTAAGCTGTTCAATAGTACTGCCTGGCAAAAATGATGTGGCGAGAAAGCAAGTGATATAATAGGGACAAGTGCAGAGAGAAATGGGATGACATAAAATTGACCACAATCCATTTTGAAATGTGACTGTTCTATTTGAAATATGTGATGGAAGATGCTCAACATGTAGTGTGATATTAAGGGAAAAATGAGTAAACTTGAGTTATATTTTGAGTGTACAACTAATATTGGATTAAAAATATAAATAAAAATGCAAATAGTAAACTGACATATTCAAGAAAATAGTGAATCAGATTGATGCTATGAAACACCAGAGGCAAATCAGCACAATAAACACTTAGCTGTGAGTAAAAGCAATGTGGAGCCTGAGGTGAGGCCGGTAAGGGCTTCACAGGACTCAGAAGTGGCACTTGGTATTGCTGGACTTAGAGGACATACTTTCAGTGATTAAATTTGAATAGCCAGAAGCAGTGTTCATTTACTTGTGAAATACTGACACAGTTAACCATGTGTGTGTACTGACATTAAAAACCATCAGTTTATGTAATTCTGTCTACAGCAATAGAGATGCAGCAAAAATAATGGCAGAAATGAAAGATTTGTCAAAAGAAATAATAGAACATCCCTAAGAAAAGGAATGGTAGAAAAGTACTCATTTATTAAGTAGCTTTTAAATAGAGGGCTAAGTGTAACTCTTCAAGGCATGAAACTAGATTCTTCTGGAATTTCAAAGTATAGACATAAAATTTAAAAAAAAAAAAGTTAAAGAAGTTAAAAAACAACATTCTAGAGTCCAGGGTTTCCTTTCCTAGGTTTTATGCTTTTGCTTTATAGATGACACTAACACTGCATTTCTGTACAAACTCTCCTTCTATAATATAATGAGATTTTTAAAAATTCCAGTACATAAATGCCCAGAGCTTAGAATTTTTTGAGAAGTATTGTTAACTTTATATATGTTTGATCACTAATCATATTTCTATTTTAAACTCATACGTGCATATACATATATGAAATATGTGTGATTTTTTGTATACACATTCAAAGCTTGAATGACAAAATCTTTTAAAATCTTTTTTTTTTTTTTTTTTTCTGGGGATCAAACTCGGGTCCTTGCGCTTGTGCAGCAGATGGCGAAACCACTAAGCTAAATCCCTGGCCCTTTTAAAATCTTTTTTGAAATTTCACTTAGCCTAAGTTCATCTGAATATCACTATCTTCTCAAATGTATTATAATTGTGCCTGAAAATTGTATCAGATTCCTAGGGACTTGTTCTTCATATTACAAAATGTGTAACAATATGTTGTAAAGTATTTTAACATAAATTTAGTAGCATAAGATTCTTCACAACTCATTCTTTATTTCTATGTTCATTTAATATTTTATCAACCAGCATTTTAGAAATGTTGAGTCAGGTGTAGCAGTGCATTCCTGTAATTTCAGAGCAGTCAGCGAAGATGAAGCAGGAAGATTGCAAGTTTCAGTGTCAACCTGCGCCTAGTGAGTTCCAGGCCTTTGTGGCACATAGGGAGACTTTGTCTCAAAAAAAAAAAAAATGTTGAAAGTTGCTAAGCATGGTAGCACACATTTGTAATCCCAACTATTCAGGAGGCTGAGGCAGGAATATTCCAAGGCTGGCCTGGACAACTTAGCTCGGACTTGTCTTAAAATAAAATGAATGAAAAGAAACAGCTTTTTAAAAGGCACAGCACCAGTTGCTTGTTTGATGTTTTGAGCGTGTATTATTCCTTTTTGAACAGAGGTTAAGTATTTTACTTAATTAATTTTAAAACTGTAGAGTTTTAGATATGAATATATATATATTCATTTCAGTGTATTTGTTACTTACATACACCATTTCTTTTGAAAATGTGATACATACATTAGTATTGTCAGTCCTTGAGTGGACTGCAATTATTTTCTTCAGATATAACCAGTTTTTCTCTGATATCAGTTCAATAATGTCAAGCTACTCAAATTTACTTTTATAATACAACATAGTCTTTAATTCTACCTCAGGGAGGATTTATCTGCCTCATAAATAGCTTTAAAAAAAAGTCAGATTCTTATTTGCTTTGATTCAACATCATACTGTAATTCAAATAGAGTCAATAGTGTGTTGCCATATAAATCCTTATTATAATCTCCAAAAATGAATACATATGATAGACAGTAATTAATATGGTATTTATGATTCACTTCTAGTTTATTTGAAGGAGACTAGAAGTAGTTTCCTTAGTACTATAAATACTCCTTTATAATTACTTTTAAACTCAGTGCATTATCCATTAATGTATTAAATGCAATAAAAATCTACCTGATAATAATTGAACTGAAGAATGAAGCATTACTGACTCTTCAAAGTGGTACACATAGTGTTCTACGTTCTCTAACATAGTTATCAGTGATTTAAGAATTATTTGTGTCAGACACTAAATAAGGCACTAAGGAATGAAATTATGTACCGCAAAATTTAAATCTTATTTTTTGCTGCCTATTTACCATACTGCATGTGCTATTCAGAACTTTTAGAAAAGTATCTCATTTAATGTTATATAAGTAATATCTACTAGTGTATAACTACTTTAGACTAAACATTGTGTTGGGGCTGGGGATTTAGCTCAGTGGTTTCGCCGCCTGCTGCGCAAGCGCAAAGACCCGAGTTTAAAAAAAAGACTTAACATTGTGAATGTCAATGAATGTGTGAGAGTTCACTATAAAAATTCCGTATAGTAAAAATCGATCTCATCTGTAGACGTGGAGGGTGTTGTAGAATGCAACTTTATCCCTTTTATATGGATTAAAATATTGAGAAGTGAGATCCTGGGTGAGATCCTCAAACAAACAAACAAAAAGAATATAAGGTAATAAATAAGGAAATATGAATAAAGTACATATTAACTGTAGTTAAATGTAATGAGGAGTTAATACTGGTTCACTACTTTTGACAAAATGTGCCATACAAATGTCAAAATGTTACCAATATAATCAAGTAGGTATTAGGTACTTGGAATTTTCTATAGTATCTGCTCAATTTAAAAGCATTCTAAAGGGAAGTGTTTATGTTAAAAAAAATGTAACATTAGTAAGAACAAAAAGCATGAGACAAAATTGTGCAAAACCTTGGAGATTAACCTGAGGATTCAACATTTGTAATGGCCATCAGGAAACCACTGAAAATGTGCAGTGAGGAATATAACAAAATTAATACAGCCATTTAAGAAAAATTTTCTGTGAGTGCACAAATATATTAGAGGGAGGAAAAAGGGATATCAAAAAGGCCATACTACTCCATGTAAAGTGATAACGCTAGAATTTAGGTGTTGAGTAGAGTGAATGGAAAGATAAAGATTTGAGATTGTTTGCAAATATTAACAATATTTGAAAATTATTTGGGTATGACATCTATGGGAGAAACAAAGATGGATAATTTTTAAAAGAAGGTTATAGCATAATAAACTGGATTTGAATAAGAAAACAATGTGTGATTTTATTTTAGAATCTGCAGTTGCTAATGGTGCTAAGCAAGGCAGAAGATGCATGTGTTTCCAACCCTAAATGAAAATTTAATCATTTCTTTTCAGAATGTTCTATGATTAAATAATTTGAAACATTTTGAGCCTCTATCAAAAATTGCTTAGAATTTCTGAGCCCTAGAATGTCACTGTGCTCTGTTTCACAATTTTTCAATTTCACTATTTCAATTTCACAATTTTTTTTGCTATGATGATTTTGTTCTTATAAGAAATATTAGTATTTTCTCATGAACATAGCATGATCCACATCCTCTTCACACATAAACCAAGAGTTAGAAGCAAAATAGGAAATTTTTCAGCTACCAGACTATCACTTAATCTGAAAAGTCTAGTTGGTATCCAGATAATTAGTTAATGGTTATAATAGTCTAAAAATAGAACATTTTTCCATTCTAAATGTATTTAATTAAATGAAATTTTATCAGTTCATTTCTATTTTATTCTTGTTTACATTTCTACTGTTCATTATTAAAAATACTTTTATACTCCATATGCCACAAGTAGAAAATAAATTCCTTTTGACTTTATCAGTGAATTCATCTACTCACAAGCATAGTGCCCCCTCATGATCTGAAAACCCTTCTGGAGTTTCTTAGTTGAGTCAAACTGACAGTTAAGATTAACTGTACAATAAGCACTGACAAAATTTTACCCATCCCTCCTTTTCCACTCTCACTCCAATCCTCTGTTAACTATTATTTTACTCTTTGTTAAAGAGGTCAAGTCTTCATTAAAAAAAAAAACAACGAAACCTACAATTGCATTATCGAAAGAGTAGCTATGGAGTAGTTTTCTGGAAAACAAAACATAAAAATTAAGATACATGCATTAATGACCTGTACCATGCTTTCTTTTATTGTGTTCAGTTGAGTGTGTTATAATATTGTGATTAAAATGGATAAAAGCAGTATATATTGGACCACCAATTTCGCCAGAAATACCTGAAATGAATAATGGAATTTTTGTCCACACAAAAGGGCAGATACCATAGGCTCCATGATGAAATATCTTTGCATTCACCAGTGCCATGATGGCCCAAGGCTGAGCCCTGGGAGGGAATACCTTCAGTGGATCTGGAAAAGTCCTCACACATGACAGATTTTCTTCCTCTTCATTAGGTGCAAACACTTTCAGGATGGTTTGAATCCTCTACAGGTATTTAATCTCTATAAACTGTGTAGAGGCACTGTTAATTTAACTCTGTACACAGAGTACAATGCAGTGAAAACATCTTGGGAAGCTTTTTCTCCAGTGAAAAAGATTAATCCAACATTCTTCTCTGAAACTTTTAGAAATCTTGGGCTTCTATCTTTGGATAGTTATATAGTTAAGACATTTAAATTTGGGAGGTGTCTTTTTATATGTCTACTAAAATTTCTCTTTTGGTACTAATTGACACATACTAATGTAGTTTTTTTTTGTCAGCAAAATGGTAAGGTTAATGACTACTTTCATAAGGCAGATCATTATCCTTTAATTGGGTTTTCTCTTTTCAAATGCTTTTGAATATTAAAATATTGGAGTTGCATAGGTATTGGCATAAATGCTATATTATATTGAGACACATTAATATCTCATTAAATGCATGTCAGAAGACTTGAAAATTTCTACCTCATTGTTAGACTTAGACTTAGTTCTTAGTGACTCAATGGTAATATCAGTTGCATACCAACCTTTGACTTAAGCCTTTCCTAACTTGGCCTTGTATTAAATATCTTATCCATAAAGGAGAGAACTAAGATAGATTAACTCTAATCTGACCACCTTGTAATGCTGTAATGTAATGTAATGTAAAGAGAAACTAAAAAGGCTTGCAACTGTAAGACTCCGTGACAGACTCCACTCAAACTCCACCAGTTATTTTCTTTGTAGAGAAAAAATGATTATTCATTTTACGTGAATGATATAAATAACTGAGAATTCTTTAGAGAGGAAATTTATTTATTGTTATCCAAATTTTCAGCCATTCTGCTATTACTGATGATAAAAATAATGGCCAGATTTTAAAAATGAAAGATATTTCTGGCCAGTAAGATTCATTCACTTAGCATATTTACTAAGTAGCTTTATTAAGCCAGATATGTTGTAGAAAGGGCAGAGGGGAGCCCCTGTGGCAAGTATGCTGTTCTCCACAACACAGGGATATACAATGGAAGAGAACAAGAATGTAGTGAAGAAAGACAGCCAACAATCTCTCTGGAAGAGCATTCCACAAATCAGAATGACCAGTGTGGTTCCTACTCATAATGTGTGTTCAACAAAAAGCACAAAGCCCAGAAGAGTTGGTGTGAGAAGGGATGAGTTTGAGGTAGGAGTAGGTGTCATATAGGGAAAGGAAAAGATGGAAAATGATTGTATAGAATCTTGAGAAATTGGAAAGAACACAATTCTTGATTAATTATCTTACTAATGATGTCAGCTATTTGTTTTTTGGAAGGATTCACATGGGTGAAGTTCTCTTACAATAAAATTCCAAACTTTGCTGGGAATGTTAGGCTACAAACAAACTGTAGACATTTGTAGATAAATTTGTGTGTTTCCATAATATATACACATATATAAACATAGCAATATTTTATGTGTATATTCATATATTTAAACAGCATATTTTATATGTGCATTTATGAAGTCATTAAAATAATATATAACTTGTGCTTTGCTTTTAGCCTTAATATTATATATTGAGTAAATCCTTAATTTCTAAGTTTCTTTAAGATCATTAGTCTTATTCAATTCAGTTTTCAAAGATGTACAGCAGTTCTTTATTGAGGCATGACTATTTCATAAAAAAGTATATATATATATATACACATTGTATACTTGCTTCTATAAATAATAGAAGATTCTAATTATACTTTCAAATAATATATTGTTCAAGATACCTCTTACAATAGTATGCCTAATTATTTCCTTAAGATTTGATACTAGGAACAATGTTTTTGTTTCAAAGAATATGAATATTTTAAAGGTTCTTGCTAAAATTGCAACTCTATAGGAAATTAAAATTAACAAGCTAAAAAAAAAATCTATTATTCTTCAAAATTATCATATCCAAAACCAATCTGGTGTTCAAGAAGGAAATATTAATATAATTAGATGTTCATGTTTAATTTAATTTCAGAAATCATGTATAAAAATAATGATTTTAATTTTTAGATTGGCACCCTAACCATATTAATGTGGGATTTTTATTATAGTGTTTCCATTATTTGGAAAAAAGTATTTTCACAAATTACTTGTAAGAATTACTATAATTTTCTAATGTAACAAAAAGTTTAAGGGACTATATTCAAAGATCCTTTATTCAATTAGAATGTAAAAGGATTATTTAATAATGTGAAAGGAAGTTCAATTTTTAGATACACTAACTTTAAAAACTTTAAAATAACAATATTCACCAAGGAATATACTTTGCTTTATCAAATTATGCTACTGAAACTAAATGGGAAAGGTGAAATAGAGCAAAATCATGACTTTTTGGCAGGTAAAATAATGTTTAATTTATAGCTGGGATTATGGAGTATTACTTCTAAATAAAACTGAAAATTCTCATGGATTCAAAACAATGATGCAATAAATGATCTATAAATATAAATCCTTTATTGTATTATTTATATATGTGATATAAATTATGTAGTCCTTATATTGTGCCACCTCTATTTTTTATAATAATCTAATCATAGCATGCTCATTAATTGCTTTACTCTAAGCTATATTCTTTGCCCTTCAGTTGATAGTATAACTGTATAACCTTTAAAAATGGTATCCCTTGTGAATTTTAAATTCAGTATCAACATTTTGGCAGGACCGTTTTGCAGACATTTAAGTTACATGCATCTGAGTTAAAAATTACAACCTTAGAAAAATGTCTGCAATATACTTTGTCCGCTCTGTTCTTACTCATTTGAAGTCTAATAAAATAATAATTCTTTCATGAAAACTTCCAAGTTTTTAGTCAAAAGTGTTTCCCAAAATCAAACACAAAGTAATTAAGATCAAATATTTAATTATTTTAACTATAATTCTATTATTTAATGAAAACAAATAGGGAAAATGAAACAAACTGTTCATTTGAAATGAAGTATGTTATTTCATAACCAATTTTTATAGCACTTAAAGCATTTAGTAGGATGATAATATGTAATTAACTATCCCAAATAGCTAATTTTTGAAGATGAAAAGGGCACTTTTAATATTCTCTGTTGGTCAGCTTTCTCTAAGTTTAAACTTATAGACAATCTGCTAAAGAGAGAATATTTAAGTCCATAGAACAAATAGTAATTGTGCAGAAAACCCAAACCTAAGTACAAAGGAGAAATAAAATGTGAGAGGTAAAACCAAATAATGCTCTATTTGGCTCTTTTGTGATTTTTTTATGTTAAAACTTTTAACATTTTCATTTTGATTTTTAAATTGCAAGAATGCAAGCTATTTTGTTATTTATATATTTCATATGTGTATACAACAATTAAAATTTAATACCTTTATTAATAGCTATGTACTTTTTCCAGTATTTACAACTGGTAATGAGTAAGTTGAAAGGCAATTCATGAGAAAAAAGTCATTTAAAATTTAATTCACAGGTAAAATGGCTTATCCAAAATAATTTTAGTTGGTACCAAAAGGTATATACTCATATACTTCGACTTTGACTAGATAATAAGCATATTAGTATTATACAAACAGAAAATGGTACTTTATTTTTGAATTAAAGGCAAAACTATGTTTGAGTGCATGTTACAATGTGTCTTTCATTTTGAAAGTATAGATGAGCTTATTAAATTTTAATACAAGTAAACCAGTTTAAGGTGACTTATGGTTTAATAAATGCCAGTGAGAAGAGGAAGTTAAAAGGCTTATAAAATTCGGGAAGATAATTTTAAATTGATAATGTTTCATGGTGCAGGCTGATAACACTTTTTCTATTTCTTTTCATCCTCTATTTTCTGGCATTCAGACATTGCTATTTAGCATTTTCATGCTTTGAATAACAGTTCTATGCTTATTACTAAATTGTCTGCAATTTTATGGAGAAATAAATAAGAAATTCTCAATTTCCCAGCCATGTGCAGGGAGCATACTGTTAATTTTCATTTCTTTATATCAACGGAAGGTTTCTTTGGGTAATCTCTTAGTTTACCAAGTTAATTGTATCTGTGTTAATTTACATTTTTATATTATAATATGTTTGGAGGTTAACTAGCTGACATTCAGCAATTTTATTCACATTGAAATAAGACTTTTAAAGCTTTTGTATTAAAATGAGTTAAGATGCACCATAAAGTAGTTCAGCTATTTCTAAAGTAATTTAAAAGTTTTAATATATAAAAGCTGCATCTGGGAAATTTAAAATGTTATATGTATTTCATATTCTTTTAATGGAATGTATTTCTAAAAGTGGCAATATGAAAAGACACAATATCAAATGAACTAATAGAATGCAGAAGAGATGGGTAAAAAACACAAATCAGCTTGTATTTTAACATTCATTCTTTTCAGATTAAGTATTATTCTTTCTTTCTTATTACTTTCTAGACTCCTTTAAAAGTCTTCCCTGGTAAAGGGGTGGGAAAAAACTGCTTGTTTAGTTTTCCAAGCTCAGCTTGTAAGAAGTAAATTTCATTTTCAAAACTACCATTTCAATTTAAGACACTTTATACATTCATACACACATATACACATTTAGCATTATGGTGACCTATATAATAAAATATTGAATTTATATACATTTGAATTTTATTATCTAATTATTTTATGTCCATTTCTCTCATGAACATACAGATACTCTTGTAGGAAGCTTAAGGATTTCTTTAATTGAGGAGGAATTGAAACTGGACTTTCTCAGCTTTCTCAGAGTCAAAAAAAGAAAGTCAAGACACCGTCTCCTTTGGAGATTACCTTTCTTGATTGCTCATCTCAAGGGATATATATACCCATCACCAGTGCTTCAACTTTCACATATTTTCAGTTTACAAATGCCAAGAAAGTCAGTGTTCATTGAAGTAGTAAATGTGAGCTCTTAAATGCAGATCAATATTTTTTCAACATCAATATGATAACTCCATTGTGAATTGAAATAGTGTTTGAAGTAAAAAAAAAAAAGAAAAGCGACTTCATATGTTCATTTAAGTTCAAAGGTATAATAAAGACTTAGGGTTCAAAACACCTTAACTAAAGTTTTACTCAGATTTCAAGAGTTAGATTTATTTTTTAGAAATTATTACTTTTTTATACTTTATTTTTTAAAGTTTTAATATATTAGTAGGGGAATCACAGGTATGTCAGAGTGAATAGGTATTCTATTATAACATTTAGCAATGGTTAATGAAATCAAATTACTTAAATCATTTGGCTTTTATTATTTCAAATATTATGGTAGGAAGGACACAAAAATCAAATGATGTTTGCTTTATCTTTTAAATTTTCAGTTATGAAGAAATATCTTTTGTAAAATGGATTAAATAGTTACATAATATTTTATTCCAGTCAAATAATCATTTTTAATTACATAGGACTTGTCATTTTTCTAATGGTTTATAATGTTATTGACTTTTTGAAGTATGGTTATGTTTAGAAAAAAACCCCAAAACTTTTAAAAGGTTCGAATTTTCTTAAGCTTTATAATCTATCAATAGTGTCATCATTCCTATATACATAACGATTCATGTTATATTTTCAGAGATTAATGTCAAAGTAGCATATAAAGGTACTTCCAATTTAAAATTGTAGACAATCCTCAATCTAAGAGGTCATATTGCAATATTTAGTGAAGTTTTTCTGCTGGTTTTAGACAAACCACATAAATAATAGGATATAAGAGAAATCTAAAAGCAAAAACAATAGCAACCACCACCAAACACACACACACACACACACACACGTAATAACCATTTTTTAAACACAGAATGTTGTTGCTATGTTGCTCAGGCTTGTCCAAATTTCTGGGCTGGAACAATCCTATCTGAACTTCCCAAGGAACTGAAACTATAGACATGTGACACCACACTTGTCTTTGAATTTTACATTTCTGTGTTATCAAGTTGGGTAAAAAAATGAAGTGAGCCCTAACTTGATGTGACAAAAATTAAGCACTGACTCAACTGTCAAGATGTGAAAGCTAGAAGTAGGTGTATGAGTCTTAAACTATTTTCTCAGCCATAAGTATTATTTGAAATGTCCGGTGAAGAGGGACTGTCTTTGCAATAGTTTTTATAACCCAATGTAATTGCTACATTATAATAGCTACTTTCATATGTATACTGTATGTGAAATTGTTATGAAGCATAGACAATTTTTTTTTTTGCACACAGATAATTGAGCATAACCTCTCTACCACTGAGCTACACTCTCAGTGCTTTGCTTTCTTTTTATTTATTTTTACTGGTACATATTAGTAATACAAAAATAATAAAGTGTGTTTTGGTATACTGTTACATGCATGTAGCATATTTTTATGGTTTTCCAGCTGTTACTCATCTTTTCTTTCTTTCCCTTCCCCACTGATCTGCTTTCCAATCTCTAAAAGTCTGGCTTCTAGTTTTCTATCATCTCTACTTAAAATTATTTTATGTATTTATTTTTAGGTTAGTTATATAAGAAAAAACATCTCAGTGGCCGGGGATTTAGCTCAGTGGTTCCACCGCCTGCCTCGCAAGCACAAAGTCCCTAGTTCAATCCTGGTACCCCCCCAAAAAAAAAGAAAGAAAGAAAAAACATCTCATATTTAAAGTTTGGGACTGGTTTATTTTCCTTAACATTATGGTCTCCAGTTCTATCCATTTTCCTTCAAATTACATGATTTTATTATTCTTTATGTCTAAATAATATTTCATTGTGCATGTATGCCATATTTTTTTATCCACTCATCTGTTGATGGGCATACAGGCTTTTTTCACAACTTAATTCTTGTGAATCGTGCCAGTAAAAATATAGGCATGCATTTATTACTATAGTATGCTATTTTTAATTCATTCGCCTGTAAACCAAAGAGTGGCATAGCTAGATTGAATGGTACATCTAGTATAGCAACATTCTTATCTGTAAAAATGTCAGAGATACCTTATATGGCTTTTATAAACAGCATTTGTTAGAATCCAGTGAGTAAAAAGTATGAAAAATTTTGACAATGAAGGACTGTCTTTCTTTGCATTTTTATACTCACAGATTTCTCCTTTGAAAAGTACATATCCAAAAAAGTGCTAGCAAACACTTAATTCAAAAGTTAAAAGGAAACTTTAGCCTTCAAAAGGCAATCTCAAATTCATTCATTGTAAAATAATCAAACTTAACATTAGTTTTAACCCTAAAATAAACTATAAAATGAAACATTTTATCTCATTAATTTTCCCCCTCCCAAAGTGAAGTCCTTTCTCTTGAGGCCAGCGTTTAATTATTTTACAAATGCAAACTTTTGGGGGTTTCATTTTGCTGCAAACTGAAAAAAAACAGTTGCAGTATATAGTAGTATAATTGTTCCATTTAATAGTCTATTTTTTTCCTGGTCCTTAGAGAGATCCAAAGTAGGCCACTGCCAGATGTGTCATTCTAGAGTGTATTAATCAAGGATCCGAACTGAGATGACAACTCCTGCATGTCCAAAGAGCTGGGTCAAGATGTTTCTATAATTTCCTCAGGAGAAGTAAGAAGATATTGGCCTTTTGTGCTATATAAACTTCAGTGTTTTGTGTTTTATTAAACACTTGATTGCTACTCAGTGTACTTGCTAAGTAGGACACACTTTTGTTATAGTAAGTGAAAATTCAATTACTCAATTGAACAGAATTTTTAGAAAAGTTTTCCAAGACCTGAAAAAACAAAAATCAATTATGCTTTTCTTTTTAAATAATTTAAAATCCAATTTAAGTGCATAGAGAAGAGAAAATTGAGTTACCTTCTCTCTGTGGTACAGTAAGTGGTATAAAACAATAGCTTTAAGTATGTTGATAATCTACATTTACAAAATTAAGTAATTGTCTAAGAGTAGAAACACCACCATTTTAAGTTTCTATACAAATTACTGTCTCTCATTTAATAATTCTAAATTAATTCCTTGGTTTTGAGACATAACATGGCTGAATTCATAGTATTCACATAGACACACTCAAGGTAAAAATGAGTTTTAACATAATATGAAAGAATGAAGAAAAAAAGGAAGGAATTATGGAAAACAAGAAAAGGAGGAAACAAAGCAAGAAGAATGGGTGTAAATGAGAAAAGAAAAAATAATTATTTTCTAAAGGTAAATTATGTCTTTAGTGGAAATAAATATGTGTAATCCATAATTTCAAAGGAAATCAACAAATCTTTATAACTTACCAATTATAATTTTTTGAAAACTCTTTGTTTTTCTGAAGAAACATTAGTCTTGGATTAGTAAATTGGGGCAAATTTGAGTCTTATGGACCAATGCAATGCAAAATACATCCAACATTTACTATGTCTACTTAGAATACAGTTCTTTCCATATATCATTTCTCTTTTCACTGATTAAAACTTGGTAATTTAGATGTTGTTCTCATATTAAAAAAGAGATTATGGTTCCGTGCAGATTATTTGTAATTTAAAGTCTCTCATTTTCCTAGTGTGTTTTGTGGTATTAGAAATAGACAATGAAACAGAAAACCTATGTTCTGGAATTCTGTCAGCTGTTGAAGAAAATCAAGTCCCATTAACTCTTTGGATTCAGGGCTCTTTTTGGATCCAGAGCTAAAAGCAATTGCTCCCTTTCTGAGATGAAGTTCATCTATTGATATATTGGAATAGAATGTGAGAACTCTATACTTTTATGTAAATAATATTATAGTAATGGTTCTTAGGATAAAATAAGAATATATGGTTAGTTTGCATTTGTTACTACTACTTTATTTTTGTAAACTATTACTTTCAACATTTAATAGCAAGCATTTATTGAAAATACTATCTTGATTCTAGAAGTCAGAAAACTTTTCAGATTTTATATTATTTAAACCTTTATATGTAGCCAAATTCCTCTGATTTTATAAATGTTCAAAAAAGTAGATCTATAATTGCATAAAAATTTATGGTATTTTACCTCTAACAGTTTAAGAAAACCATATTAATCAAAGAGAGTAACATAATAAAATGTTAGAAAATTGACAAAAATGTCAATGTTATTTCCAATGCAAATACAAATACTTTTTGTAAATAAAAATATTGAGGCAAATCACCAAAGATTTAGAACTCCCTAGAACTACTTAATTGCAACCTATTTTAAACTGTATCTAGTGAAATATATTACACATTACAAAACATTAATAGTGAGATGAAATTTAAATTTATCATTTACACTAGATGAAAGATGCTAGTGATTCTCTTTTAAATAAGTTATAAGATTTTGCATATTAGCAGTAGAGATTAAAAAGGGACTATATATTGAAATGCATAATGAAGAAAGACCTTCTTTTTTCCTTTTCAATTTCAGGGAAACTGCTAAAGTTTTTCTAAGTAGAAGAACCAGTCAAATATGAAGGTTACCAGTGTTTTCATCTACTTAAATTCCTCCCGCATACACAGTTGATTGACACTCTCAACAAACTGATAATTGCTCACTTGGTTTGTTTTAAGTAATTATTAAATTTTAAAAATTTTAAAGTAGACTTTGAGAAATCATCAGGAAATTCTTCTTTCAAGTGGAATATTTCCTTTTATTAAGTCAGTGGCATCTTTTATGAAAGCTATTGTCTATTCCTTGGGGAACCTGCTTTTTTTTGTTTTCTTTCTCCTCTCTCCATTGAATGTCATGGGATTCTTTTCATTAAGTAAAAACATGAATTCAGGCTGGCTTTACATTTTTTTCTGTATCTTCATGGCCTGTAAAATAGTTCACAAAATACATGATTTTTATGCAGTTAGACATATTGTAGAGCAGGGATTTGGCAAATTTTTGCATGATTGTTTTTTGATAGAAATCTGAGAGGACTTTCTTTTTTCTTGAAGAAGTGTTACAAGATTTGTTAAAGGTGTCCTTTTAGATTTATGTTAATATGTTTAACATATAATAAATACAATTCACAATGAAAACCATGCAGTAATCTTGAAAAATTAACAAAATAGGCTAAATGAAATTAAGAAGCCATCTGTTTCTTATATCTATCATGAATCACTCTTTTACCATGTTATTGGCTACTTAGGCTTCCAAAAGTTAACTATGAATCATTTGTTAATAAATCAGACTGCCTAAAAAAGAATGATAGTCTATATATGCTATATATAGTTGAAAGTCAAAGGTTCTAAATTTAAAATAATAACAAGATACAATACAGTCTATATGCATAACCATCTACAGTTCAAAACAAAAAAGATTGTATGTCCTTACAAAAAAATGTTTGAAAGAGATCAAAAACAAAACACAGAGCCAGAACTCCTACTATTGAATAGAATACTAATACTAGAATAAATTTAAATCATCTTTATGGTGTGAAATCTAATTAATCATAATTCTACTTTCAGTTTTTATTATTCTTTCAAATGTATGAGTATCTCAGATATTCTTTGGTTGCCTGAATGATAACCATGTCACACAATGAAGCAACTTCATGCAGTGACAATGAATATCCCTGGCCTTGACAAAGCAGTGAAGTGTACATTTTAGTGTAACTGCATGTATAGATATTTTATCAAGTAAGATTTTTATCTTGAGTTGGACTTTGTGGTGTAGATTTGTAAAAAATTCTGAGTAGATTGTATTGATTTCATGCCTACATATGAAAATGGAGAAAATATATATAAAGAAAGGCACTCTATATGCAGTATTTATGTTTGCATTTTACTATAATAGCTCAAGATCTTTCACTTATATGGGGTTTTTTTAGTGTCTTTCTAGAAAATATTTGTATAAACAAGCTTTCCCTGTTGACACAGTAGGAAAATTGAGGCTAGGGAAACTGTCATGCATAAATTCCGTTTGAAGTAAAATCAGAATTTAAATGTTGGTCTTTGGTAGATTATGAAAATAATGCTGATTTTTTTGTGTGTGTCTGTGATCTTCCTGGAAAGATTGGTTATAGAGTTTGGACAGCTTTTTTTTTTTTTTTTTTGGCGCATGTTAGTGAAAAACACCAAATACCATATTGTGATTTTTGCAATTTTAATTACTAGTTTTGCATACTACATAGTGAATCCAATCGACTCATTACACAAATACTATTGAATATTCTGACCTGCTCAAAAATATTCCAACATATTATCTCTTACTCTGAAGCAGATTCATTCAGGTCATAGAGATATTAAAATCAGAGATGATGTTTTGTAGAATGGCCTTGCACACCGCCAAAGATAGATTTCAGAGCTAAACAACTCAAATGAGCAATCACTTTCACATTATGTAGACTATCTTTAAGAGGAAAAATTTTAAAAAGTTGAATGTTAGCACCATGTAAAAGCTGAGAATAAAATACCAGGTAATTATTCCATGTCAAAAAATTGAAAGAAAAAAGGAATTAGAATGGCCTTGACATCGTTCCCCGCTCTGATTCAGTCATATGTAAACAGAGCTTCATTCTGACAATGGTTTAGTTCAAGGCACAGATCTGAAGTATTAGAGATAATGGTAGATTTATTAGATTAACCATTGCCAGGATCTTTTAGCGTCCTGCGTAATGACTAGCTATGATACCTCTAAGTCGTTTGAGCTTGTGTCATTGTAATGGGTGTACATTCTCTTGTAGAAATTGACGTTGTGTCAAAAGTGATATTAGAAAGTTATATTTTATAATGCTTAGTTATATTTCACTGATTTGTGATTTTAAAGTTTGTGTGTGTGTAAAATAATTTATACCTCTGTTTCTTCTCTCCCAAATTAGAAAAAAATGTTGCCTGTTTCTATTAATTTTCTGAATTCATAAGAACCTATTCACTCAGCTATGTTTATAATTTTAATTATGAACTCGTCATTCTTTGATTATTCAGTAGGTGCCACAAGAATCCTTTCATCAAATTTACACATTATATTTTACTTTCTGTTTTGTATGATTAATTTCCACTGTCTCTGCATAGTTACATTTTCATTCTGGACCTATTGCCTTTTAATTCCTTTATTAAAAATGAGCTTTTCTTTACTGACAATCTGCTTTATTTGATTTTTTGCAAGATATATTTTGACTGCTGCATTTTATAATTCTTAAGTTGATTTAAACTTATTAGACTAACTTAATATTTTATATGGCTTTCCATAGCATGCCACAAGTTTTGTGTATAATAGTGTGTTATTTCTCATAAAAACAACAAAAATTTTTTAGCACACTTTTCTACATACAAAAAGGAAACTTCTTTTCAGTCAGTAAATTTGCAATTTTTCAATAGTAAAATATTAAAGTTTCACATTATTTTCAAGAAAAATAAAAGTTAAGATTATTGTAATCAAATGAAAATTTTATTTTTAAAATGTGCTTTTTTGGGCCGGGGATTTAGCTCAGTGGTTTTGCCGCCTGCTGTGCAAGCTCAAGGACCGGAGTTCAATCCCCGGTACCAAAAAAAAAAGTGCTTTTTAGAACAATATAAATGCTGTTAACTTTGACCTTTCTTGATCTATGCGTAAGATTATCATGTCATGGTCTACTCTGAAAAACACATGTTTATATTTGTTGTCCAGCCATAATTATTAATAGCAGCCTCTATCTCTTTCAAAATTTTCCTCATTAGTAAAATATAGTATGTGGTCAACTTGTTATGGGATGCTACAGCAAAGTAATATGTGAAGAAAAATATATAGGTACACTAAGCTTTAGAGAAAGACCAGACTTGGTATCAGGATAATAATATTTATTTTGCCATTAACTATTCTGAATTTCAGTTTTCTTATCTGAAAAATAGATATTCCATGATATCTAAAATTCCTCTAATCCCTAAAATATAAAACACTACATCTAATTATATCTTCTTTGATATTCAAACTGCACAGCAGCTTCAAGGGAAAAAACTTAGATGGGTATGTTTGTTTTAAGAAATTATAAAAGCTGGATTGTGAAAATTAATATTTTCTTTCATTTGAAGTTTTGTCGATATTGTCCAAGTGCCTTTGGAAAAATATAAAATGAGGGGCTGGGGATTTAGCTCAGTGGTTTTGCTGCCTGCTGCGCAAGCGCAAGGACCCGAGTTCAATCCCTGGTACCAAAAAAATAAATAAATAAGTAAATAAAATGAATCCATTAATATAGCTGTCGTTCTGTTTGTGAGCAGTCAGTCACATATATGGAATCTTGAACTAGACAGAAAAATTTAGAAAAGCCAATTCTGATTAAGATTCTTTGCACAATGTTCAGATAAAAAGGAAATAAGATGTATTTTTGTGTCACTATTTATAGATATATGTAGATATTAATTAGAAAGTCAAACTGAAATAGAAACTTTTCTCATCATTCTTTCAGTATTAAGATCATTAGAAAATAATGTTTTAAAATGGAATTTGGTTTACTAAAATAATCAAAGAAAGATAACAGCTGGCATCATCTTCATAGTTTATCAAATTACCTTGTCATGGTATTACATAAATCAAAGAGGGCAGGGGTGGGAAAAGAACTTTTTAAAGTTGATATCGGATATATGTTCCAAGCTTGATCTGCCCCTGACTTGTGTGTGGCCCTGGTGAAATATGTTGCTTGTACTTCTCAGATCTTTTTTTCCTCTAAAACACACTGAAAGGCAGGAAACAGTCAATGAGCCCTTATGAGCCTCCCAACTAGAGATACTTTATTGATTCTCAGATCTTAAATTGCAAACATGATTTGGTTTTCCATTTAATTATTTTGATATTTGTTTGATAAAACAATACTATTTTACATTATATTTTATTAAGAATTTTCTTTTCCAGGAGCAAGGGCTGTGTCTGCTTTTGGTTTTCTGTATTCTGAAAACATTCTCCTATTAGAAAAGCATAAAGATAGATGATTGACGGCTCTGAAATTCTGAGACCCTTCATGATATATTGAACTAGAGGTAAAGAATAGTGTATTTATGACATTTTCACTTCAATTGTAAGTTGAAATCATACCCAAAAGATTATGTGAACTGCTCATTATATACTTAAATTCTAATGGGGAGTACTATATTAAACATATTAATAATAATTAAGGTAACAATGGCCACTGTATGTTTGGTGGCAGTGCTGGGGATTAAATCGAGTGTCATGTATGTGTTAGGCAAACATTCTAGCAGTAAGTAGCTTCCCCAGCTCTTTTTATTCTTGTTTTTTTTTTTTTTTTTGAGATGGGGTCTTGTTGATTTGCCAGGGTTTATCCGAAAGTTGAGATCCTCCTTTCTCATTCTTCTCAGTAGTTAAAATTGCAGGCATGCACTACTGTGCCTGGCAGTATGTTTTGCTCTATGATAGAAAAGTGGAACCTTCAAATAAATAACTTTGACTTTCAAATTGTCCATATTCATATGGAGTTTTTATGTAATTATATTGTATTTTATTGTATAACTTAATAGGAGCTTTCGCTGAGTGCTTTGCTTGAACTCATTGGAGTGTTTTCCATGCAAGTTTTCCTAAGACCTCATGACAACTGCAAAAGAATATCCACATTTACAGATGAAAAAATGAAAGAATATAGAACTTTAGAGATTTCATCTAGAACACATGTTGTAGTGAAACTTTGTTTCTAGCTATGGGGGGTTTGCCAAGTTCAACCCAGTCCTTCCCCAGTATTGTAACTGTCAAACATTACTTATTCAATATTTGCAAAAATCTCCCTCCCAAGGTTGAAATTTTAATTCAAGAGAAGCAGGTAGTTAAAGCCAAGGAAAAGTTTGAGTATTCTCTCATCCTCTCCACTGTCTTACATTCTGCATGAAGTCAGCTGTATTCAAAGCAGCCACATGAGACAAAAACTATCTTTGATTTATAAATGACCTATAGGTACCCACATGAGAACACTCTCCTGCTGTCATTTTCTTTGTCATAGTCTGAACCCTCAATGCTGACAGTGAATTCAAAAAGTAGAAGAATGGAAAAGCTACTAGAAAGGCACAGCTAGGGATGCTGGAAGTTCCCCATGAGACACTGCTTCTCTGTTTTCTCTCTACAAGTTTCTGTGTATGTGTGTGTGTGTGTGTGTGTGTGTGTTTGTATGTGTGATGTATGTATACACATGTGTATGTTTCTGTTTGTTTCCATTTATCTTTTACCAGTTTACTCTCATTAAAATATAGCAAATTAGGATAGCAATTTTCATTTATCAATGTTCATGCTTCTTTTGAGGACACCTTCTCTTTAACCAAGAAGTTAATGTAAATGGAAGGTATTTTCCTTTTCTCTAAAATTTGAGAAAACTACTATCTTTTTTAAATTAAAAGACTTTGTAATATAAAAAATAAATATTTTTTAGTTTCAATATTATACTAGGTATGAGCTGCTTGGCATTAAAGAAAGTTTTCTTACAGAAGAAAAAACTTGTAGGTAATTCTGGAGCACAAAGAACTGGGCTTAAGCCAAGGTGGTATTTCTCAATTGATATAAGGAAAATCTAATAAATTTAGGGATGCAAGAAAGAGTCTGAAGTGGAAGAAAAAAGGATGGGAGAACAAAAGTAGATGGGAGTACATCAATCCTATTTCACACATCTTCAGGGAATCACATCTGTATCTGGGAAAGAGGGAATTAACCCTTTTCCTCCTCGGCTTCCCATTATTATTGTTCTTTGTTGCTAGGACTTCAAATTAATTAGTTTCAGCTACTATTAGTACTTTACTTAGTGTCACCGGTCTCCCACATGTGAGTTTAGCATGTTTCTGTAAACTAAGCTAAAAGTCCATTTAACTCTGAGTTTTTGAAGTAGAAATTAGTTTGTATTGCAAAAGCAGACATAATGAGCAAAGTATCAGAAAACAACTCATTTGTAATTTTGAAATACAAATAAGCTTGGTATTTTTGATTGCTTAGCCCAACAATATTGTTTGTTTTCTGCAATAATATAATCTTATCTTTTTCATTTTACAGTTATTACTACTGTTGTTGAATTAGAAAAGCTCATGGAGAGATTTTCAGATAAGATTTATTTCTGGTTTGTTGGATATTTTTATACTTTTAGATACACGTCCTCTGATTTCAAGGCTAAATGAATGAAAATTCAGTTATATAGGTTTGTAGTCATGGCAATTTAATCACTACCCAATCTGTACTTGTCAGTGTGCAGTTTTGTTTTGACATCAAAGTGAAAAGGGTTTAAATGATGTTTCTTTTCTTTGTAGCCATTGTCAAAGGTAATGATGATTACATGGCTTATTATGTCTTCATGACTTTTTGGTAGGCATTACAGATGAGAAAATCTGCTCCCTAAAGCACTCTTGTAGGCAGCAGAAATTTTTATAGAAAACCAAAAATTTATCCACCATTTTCTCCTGATTACTCTTATGCTAACATAAGCCCTTTTTGTTGAAATCTACTTTTCCATTTTATTTCTGGGTCATCATAATGATTGATAGAGATTATTAGGAATAATTTTAATTTAATAGCTATTTCTGATTGTAAAGCTTGCTTCAGTGATTCAAATTCCTACCCTCAAAACTACTGAAACTCAAGATGTGGACACAGCACTTGCAAGGCATTATTTGAAACAAAGTGACGGGGGTGTAATTTGTTATGCTTACAGTACAGCACGCATTGATTTTTCATTAAAGAAACTGAAAGAGCTTGGCAGAAACATTCCACTGTGAACAATATCACAAAACAATAAGTAGTATTTTCTTGCATTTGTGTATTAGATACTGTTTTTACTTTTAAAATACCATTAAGATCAATCACTTTGGGGATATTATACAACTCAGGTAGACCAGTTTTGAACTTCTGCAGTTACTAAGGGCATGTTAATATTCTTTCTACATTAGTTATAAAATAATGTAATTCTTTCAATCAAGGACATATCTGTTGTGATATTTGACTCGTTTTAAAGTTTTTTGACATTTAGTCTTCTCTATTACCACCACATTTATTACCTTTCCTGAAATATAATGTCTTAGAGCAAAAATGACAATATATTATACATAAACTCAAAGAAACATAAATGTTTATGTAATAAGTTAATTGATGACAAATTCCTTTGCTATTAATATAACAATTCCTAATGTATAGTACATTTTGGTGATATTAGCATCAGGTTTTTTTAAGGAAAATAAATGTGGGCCTTAGTTTTTCCATGTTGACAGATGTCTCTCAATAAATATATAAATATGGAATATTTTTAATTTCTAAATATGTTCAAAATGGAAAAGTTATTAATATATATTTAGAGATAATGCTCATATCATCTATTAAACTATCTCTCAAAGGTTTTCATATTAAGTTTCTTATAAAGTAGGTACATATATACAAAGCCATATTTACAAAATACAGTACTGTATATTTTCTTTTTGTAAATGAGTATCAGTTTTTGGTTCTTAACTCAAAAACCCCTACATATATGTGTGTATAACTTTAGTCACAAATTTTGTTTACTAGTCCAAGAGTGTACATTGACTATTAAACTACTTGCCCCTTCAAGAGGTATTAAAATGTGATATACTATGCTGAAAAAACAAACATAATACAAACTGAAGAGAGAAGCCTTAATAGTCTTTGAAACAAGCAAAAAGATCTATAAATGAGCATGCATTTAAAAAGTGTTCTATAGATGCTCCTCAAATTATCTTGAGACTATATCCCAATAAACAGAAAATACCCTAAATAAAAAATTCATTTAAATCACCTAACCTATTGAACTTCTTTGTTTAGCAACTGAAACATAGTAGCTTATTATTTACCCTCATGGTCAGATGATTTGGAGCTATAGCCCCCCTTAGAGAATATCTATTTTTATCATAAATCATGAGCACAGAAAAGATAAAAATTTAAAGTAATTTCTGCTGAATGTGCAGTATTTTTGCACCATCAAAATACAAAAATTTGTAAGTTGAGCTATAGTAAGTTGTAGATCATCTCCACTTCAAACTATTTGGTATGGTTTCAAATAATCATTAATGTATGTCCTCGGTAATTTTCAGTGAAGCTATATGGTCAGTGGCATCAATTTCACTAGGATATGTCCTTATTTCTTTTACCAAATTGTTTATTTATGAATTGTAATATGGAAAACATCGAGTTAACTTTTAATTTCCATCTTGTTTTTCCTTTCCAGAATATCTGCTATCTGCTTTTTAGTTTGTCCTATTGCCATTCTTGATAGATATTCCTCTCTCTGTCTCTCTTCTCTCTCTCTCTCTCTCTCTCTCTCTCATATTTTGAACTTTCTTTTTGATAATGTGTATTAGTTATCTAAGCCTGATGTATCAAATTACTGCTGACAGCTTCAAACAACAAAAATGTATTCTTTCACAGTTCTGGGGATTAGAAGTGCAAAATCAGGTTACCAGCAACGGCCTGCTCTCTCTGCTGGGTCTTGGGGAGAATCCTTACTGGCCTCTTCCTAGCTTCTGGTGGTGTCAGTAATTACACTTGTTCCCTCCACTTTCTACCTCCATGGCCCCATGGTGTTCTCCCTGCATGACTACTTCTACATCTCTGTTTGCTTTTACTACATCAATGTTTGGATTAGGGCCAACTGTTATCCAGGATGACCTCATTTTAAATTAATTACACATGCAAAGACCCTCTTTTCAAGTGAGGTAATATTTTGATATTCTAGGTGGAAACGAATTTTGGGGCACAGTATCCAACCAAGAGAACAGCCTATAGCTGTTTTTTCTCCCAAGTGCATGGGATGTATGTTTTTGATTCCAGTAGTTATATGCTTAAATTAATTTCAGTTATATTAATTTAAAATATATGACATTTTGAAAATATACATTAAAAACATATATATATATATATATTACATTTGATGTTGGCTAGTAAGTTTGGGTTATTATCAAGTGAATATAAAGAACTTTTTACATAGTAAAATGGTTCTGAGATAGAAAAAAGTTCATTTGCTGTTAGGATTGAAAATTTAAGAAAACAGTGTCATATACAGAAAAGACAAGTCTAGTATTAAAATAAGAATAAATGGAGGGCCGGGGATTTAGCTCAGTGGTGCCACCGCCTGCCTCGCAAGTGCTAGATCCTGAGTTCAATCCCCCATATCAAAAAATTAAAAATTAAAAAAAATAAATGGAGAGCATGTAGACTAAATTTTTCCTTATATGTTTTGAGCAAGAACTATTTTAAATTTTAAGCTGAACATAGTAATAAAGTGACTTACAGATCACTTGTCCTTCTCTTAAATATTCTATACATCCCCTGCTCTCTCTTTTATGTTAAATATCACAACAGTCATAATTTAGCATGTGCTGAAGAATTATTTTCCAGTGTTTCCATCTGTTGTGGGAGACACTTTAACAAGGGAGGGGGACAAGAAAAAAAGAGAATAGAAGGAACAAATGAAAACACAGCTTTTGTAAATAAGCAGGGGTAGAGGGGTTGAAGGGAGGGGAGGAGAATGGGAATAACAGAAGAAGCAAAATATATCATGTACAGGTACAAATTCTCTATGTTGATGTTATAATTATGTATTTCTAAAATGTACCAATTAAAAATTTTTTTAAAAAGAATAGGACAGAAATAACAGAAATACACAAATTAAACATGAAGCCAGGGGAGAAAAAGAAAAAAAACAAAGAAAAGAAAAGAAACGTTTGCAGGGCAGCATTGAGGAAAATGTATGAGTTTTTGTTATTAACTACTCTATTTTACATTGGAATCTTGCACAATTACATGGGGAGGGCAAGTAACAGATGTGAAATAAAGCTTCAAACTAAGAAAATGAGACTATTTAAAATGCAGCTAATTTTGCTGCCTGACAGGTATTTTTGGGGGTCAGGACTTTCAGGCAGCAATGGATTTCTCATATTCACTGCACATTTCAATAACACTAATGCAAAGCAAAATGTTCTTTCTGCTTTTTCTTTAGTCTAACAAGTAGGTCAATTATACATGTTCATAGTACCTAAGACCTAAGATGCTTATAAAAACGAAAATAAAAAATACTGCGTTTCCTTAATTTTGAATTATATAAAGGCTTCATATCGGCAAACAACAATAGAACTTGCTCCAAAAATACGTATGTGGGATATATCTCCATTATTGTTGTCAATATACTTTTAAATATTAGGTGATTGATTAAAGAGCTAAATTACATATAGTCTGCTGTTTTGAGTTTCAGACAACATACAGTGTATAACTAACATTAAGATGCAGTAAACATTTCTGTTAACACCTTGGTCACTAGGGATATTATAGAATCGACATTTTCTGACTTTCATTTTGGTGGCCTGCTTGTGTACATCTACTCACAATGTAGAACACTATTTATCTTAGTTTAGATAAATAAAAGTTTCATCATTATGAGATTATATTTCCCATTGATGTAGGAATTTCATATACTTACCTATATTGTTTCCATCTTGTTTAAACTGAAATACCACCTAAAAGCAATTTTTGATGCAATAAGAATAACTCATATGTATCTGGGAAATGTCAATTGCTGTATCTTTTAGGGACTTATCAATCTAAGGAATTTTCATGTAAAAATTAAAATCAATAGAGAAGGATTCATGATTCAGTTGGCCATTTTTTACCACTTGGCTTTTCTATTTGTTAACTAAAAATATTTTATTTTTCAAGCATTCCCGACTTTGCTTTCCTTTGCTATCCTCACCCTACACACCATCACAACTAGACTTCAGTCTGTTGATCTGCTGCCACCAGGTGAGCAATTTCTTCATCTGCTAGCTTTCTTCTCTGTGGTCCGAATTTTACTTGTTAGATAATGGCATTCATAAGACTATGCATTTGCCATGCCATGCACAAATGTAGACTATTTCTTTAAGGGAAAAGTGATAACTAATATTCTTTGTTACTTCCATATTGGTGCTATTAGTATTTCAGGAATAGCTGTGTAGTGGTAAGAGTTGAACTGAGAATCTAAATATTAATTTAAGTCAGAATTTTCGTATTAATTATTCTTAAGTGATGTTAAGTAGGCCGATTCTTTGATATTTCATATAAAGAAAGTCTACCACTCTACTAACTGCACATTAGAGATAGTATAAAAATGCCAAAGAAGAAATTGAAGGAATGCACAGTGGGCTGGTACAAGAAAGAGGAGCTCAGTTATTTTCCTTTGCTGTAAGTTGTGTAGAGCAAACTGCTTCACTGTTAAGAGATGAAGAAAAAATGTGTTTTTCCTGAGAAACTGGATTCCCAAGTTCTTCTTTTCTTTTGGATAGTTAATTACATGTTGTATTAGATCAGTTTTATTTTGCAGAAATATCTTAAAGGCTGCTTTATTCATTACTTTTTAGAATTTCAAATGTCACTTTAATATAGATTCCTAAAGGCCGGGCAGAATGAAATTCATATAATTTACAATAGCTGGCAAAGCTCAATATTAATATCTTCTAAATTAATACACTTTCTCAGTATATTCTAATCTTTCAATATGCTCTTGATGTGATTTAGATAATTTGGCAAAGCACATTAATATTTGAAATTAATGATTTAAGTGAAAAGCAGGAAGGAGTATCTGTATCTCAGGTGAAATGCTAGCTTACCACATTATATTTTGCTATGTCTGCATTTATATAGCCAAGTCTCTGAATCAGTTGAGAGCTTTCGAGAGATTTTGTTGGTTTCTGAGTCCTTTGATCTCTACCTAGGGGAGAGGGAATCTCAAGCCATTGGAGGAAATGTTTATATCAAGATGTTTCTGTGCCTGAAAACTACATATGTATGTTTTAGCAATCTAAGAAACACTGTTATTTTATGTATTGTTTTGCTTATGCCAGAAAAAAAGAGAAGAGGTTTTTTTTAAAATTTCCTGTATGAAAATGAATGGAAATTGGAGAGAAAATATAAGCAAAAGCCTTAGAAAACCTTTAGTAAGGAAAATTGTCATGTGATTTTTGCCTGTGAAGTGGAAGTATGAAGACACAAGTGTCCGTACAAATACACCCACCCATGTAAAATCTATGTAGTCTTCCTTGTTATCTTTAAATATCTGTGATTTTATATTGATGAAATTTTAATCAGTTGAGAGAGCTTTACTTCTTAATTCGGTAGAAAAGAAATTCAAGAGTCATATTTATACCAATAAATAACTTTATCTTTTAGAATATAAATTTCCATGGATCAATTCATATATTCTTATATAAAATTCTATCTTGACCTGTCATCCACCTTCTGCTCCAGTGTACATGCAAGCTCACTGGTGCATGTACCCACATGCATGCCTCACTGTGACTATTCACCAGTTTGAAACATCAAGTGATCTGGGAGTTGCCACTGAGCACCAGGAAAACTAGAAGCCCTTTGTTGTAAAGTGGATAAGGCTTTAAGTTTCAGGAGATTTTTGCTTTTAGGTAAGACTCCTTCCATTCATTTTCATGTGGAATAGGAAAATTTTTATCATGCATTTAAAGGGTGCATGCATAAGTATCCCATGCTGTCTTTTTAGTTAGATTTCATTGGTAATAATTTTGTGAAATATCTGAAATTATCTTATTTCAAAAATTTTTCTCACTTTTCCAGACAATCAACATAGTGAAGCTTGCAAATATTTTCTACTAACATATATACTCTAATAAAAATTCAATTTGGAAGTTATTGAGGCTTATTGAATATGAACTTTCTCTAAATTTTACATATTTTTCTTATCATATAATTTGAAAATGAAATATTATCATTTGTGCAGTGTTATCAGAATAAATTTTTATTTCCTTTTAATTGCTATTATCTCAAAAATAGATGATTTACATAGATAAAAGTAGCTCTCTGTATCTAAGAGTTCTACATCCATGAATGTAATCAAGCTCAGATAAAAAATGTTCCAAGAAAAGTACATCTGAACATGTACATAGTGTTTTCTTGTCATTTTTACCTAAACAACACACTATGACCATTATCTACATAATATTTACTTTCTGTTAGTATTATAAGTAATGTAGTAATTATTTAAAGTATACAGGAGAATATGTGTTGGTTGTATACAGATAATCTGTTTTACATAAGGGATTGAGCATTTACAAATTTTGGGTTTTGTAGGATATCCTAGACCCAATTGCATATGAATACGAAGAGATAACTTTGCAACTGCTGTGTTTTATGGATAATAAGTAGATTAATAAGATACCTGTGTGAAAAGGATGTTCTTTTTATACATAAATGCTTAGTCTAGCAATTTATTTTTTTGAAATTTTCTGTAAAATTATATATACATATATTTGCATATATTTGTTTTAAATAATAAAACAATCATATTCAATAAGAAAAGAGCCTAATTAGTAAGTATTTATTTATCAAGTATTGCTAACCTTGTAATTTTTTTATTTTGAAATAATATTATAGCTACCTTGATATGTATACTTTGTGATCATAAATATCTTTAAAAGAATCATACCACAGTGATATATGTGCACCCATGTTTATAGTGACACAGTTTGTAATAGCTAAAGCTTGGAAACAGCCCATTGGCCCAGCAACTGGAAACTGGATAAAGAAGATGTGGGGTTCTTTTATAAAATGGAGTACTACTCAGCCATAAAGAACGAGAAACTAGAGACATTTATAGCTAAGTGGATGCATATTGAGGACATACTCTTAAGTGAAATAAATAGGACACACATGTGTAAATACCGAATAGTTTCTCTAGTGTGAGAAACTGAAAGTGTAAATAATTAAAAGGATTACAACAAATAATTGATAATTTGAAATAGGAAGAAAAGTTCCAAAGGGGTAAGGAAAGAGGGAGAGGAAAGGGAAAGGTAAGAAGGGAAAGGAAAAATTATGAGAAAAGGAAAAAACTTGAAACAAATTCTTTGTAAATAGGGAAGGGTGGAGGAGGAGAAGGGCACACAGGTAATGGGGAAAAATTAAGAACCAAGATACATCATGTACAGGTACAGGCACCCAATGATAAATGTAAACATGTTGTATACCTAAAATGTACCAATAAAATAATTTATGCCAAAAAAATAAATAAATATCTTTATCAATTCAGTGAATGAACATTAAATGTTTTACGAGAAGCCTGCTAAAGCAAATAATTCAGGTTGTCCATTTCTAGGTGGACCTTGCATTTTAAATAGGTATTTTAGGTTAAGAAATAAGCTCTCTGTAGCTAATACATTAAGTCACCTACAAATTAAAGGTTAGAATAATATTCAAATTGAAATTATTCTTTCTTTTGAGCAGAGATTTTGTGATTCAAATTATGTGTCCAGTTGAGTTTCCACATTCTCCAATTGGCTTATGTAATTATATTTCTGAAGGAATTTTAGAGTTTAGTTGGAAGATCGCTGTCATTTTCCTAAACATCTTTAAAGAGATTTCCTTTAAAGCAAATTTGGCAACTTAGAATTTAGACTATTGTTTCTGTGCCTAAAAATACAGGTGGGCCAAATTATAGGTGGTCTGAACATCAAAGAGAGTACTTCATCTTTCATAGTTTTTTAGTAATGACCATGGAAATTATAAAATAGCTACTAAATAATATATTCAGCAAAAACAGTATTTCACTTCTTCCTCAGATTCATCATACATTGCTTTAAAGGAAAAACTCAAAAATACCCTGCTTGAATTATCAAAGATTATTTTAATGAATCCTCCCTGTTTTGTTGATATGAATTTATTTTTTGATTAGGTTTAGAATGTAAGTTTGAAAATGAATGCTCACATATTTGTATGTGTTCCTCTGTTACTATCACTCACAGAGAATGTACTTTCATTTTATCATGTGTTCTTTGCTCTGGATTTAGTTATTAATTAAATTATGTAAAATAGATGATAAGGAAGTCTTTATAATACCATTGTAGATACCTTCCTTGGATACTTCATTATATATGGAATCACTCTCACATTTTTAAGAAACATTCTTATCTTTTCTTTGACTCAGAGATAGCCCTCTCCAGTGACATTCTGACCTTTGGTTTAATTTACATAGCAGGGTAATCCAGAGGACACATCTCCTGTCTTCCTGTGAGCTTCCTGACTACTTTTCACCATTTCTTATTACTTCACCGTGCTTTAATGATTGCAAAAATATTAAGCCATTACTAGGAAAATGGCTTATCATTGCCAGTAAAATCCATTACAAAAACATTTCTGTATATTTACTCTAGAACATGGATATTGAATGTATTGATTGTGCTTAACTTTTCATTCTTGGGATGACCCAATCATACAGGATAAAAACATCAGCTTCCAATAAGTTTACGGCACAATTTACAAGTACTAAGAGCAGCATAATTTTAGGGAAGTAATTCCAAGAACTGCCTTTATTTAAAATGTCAATTATCTTCTCTTTCATATTCTTAATATGCTTTTTGACTCTACAGTAATTGTAAATGAAATAGTGATTGTATCAGCAGCTTGGTGGTTAGTTTTCTTGTATTGGTGAGATGAAGGCCTAAAATATTAGGGTTTAAACTTTCTGTATTTTATATTAGGTTTCTGTATCAGTTCATCTTCCCTTTGCAAGAACAAATCACCTGACACCCTAACACTCTGATGCCCAAAATTTAAAGGAAGAGAGGTTTATTTATTTGTCTCACAGTTTCAGAAAGTTCAGTCCATAGACTGGATTAAAAATGACTCTAGGCCAAGAATATCATGGCAGAAAGACATGTCAGAGCAAAGGTACTTAGTGCATAGTGGCAAGGAAGCAAAACAGCCCTGCAAACAACACTACAGAGGAAGGAGTGGGGAACCACACTTAGACCCCAAGATCATGACTCTTTGACCTACTCAGACTTTACTAATGTACTTTACTCAGACTTTACTATGCACTTTGCTAATCCCGTGTGGCTCCCGTATAAATCAAGTTGGTAATTCACCTTAACTGTAACGTCCCAATTCTTGTTAATTTTATACACAAACACTTCTCCTTAAACCATTTTTAATCTCTAAATAAACAAAAGATCATACTTCCGTGTAATGAAACAATTATACCACAACAAACCAAATCACATTAATGCCTTCCTCAAAGCCTCAACAGTCCCACCATTACTAAAACGTCTAAGTTAAAATCTCTGAGACTGAAGTCAAACTCTTAGCTGTGAACCCCTGTAAAAATAAGAAAAGTTAAATAATCCCAAAGTATGATAATCCAGGATAAACTTTTCCATTCCAAAAGGGAGGTATAGGTGAATGGGAAAGAATCAGACCAAAATAAGACTGAAATCCAGCAAAGTAAATAGTAAGATGTATAATTGCATTTTTGGTGTCCAGACACATGGTAGTGAGATGTGAGTTCTAAAAGTATGGGTGGCCTTACCCCTATGTTCTTGATGATTGCAACTTATGGGCTCTTTCCTGGGCTGGCTCTGCTCACTGCATGCAGCCTTTCTCATCAGATGTTCAACATTCCTGGCATCTCCAAATTCCTTTCATTCTGACTTCACCCTGATGTCATTCCCACAGCTTCATGTATTGTCCTTTCAGAGACTCCTTGCCTAACCTCTCAGGCCTTTCTTTAGTTGTGCGTGGAAACCACCCTGACCCTACAAATCTTGTATTCTGCATACTTGTAAGAGCAGCATCATGTAGACAATGCCAAAGTATGGTGCTAAAATGAACAGTAGTTAAGCCTTGTTGGACCATGAATTTATAAACCTCTGAGTCTCTGGATGATAGAACACTGAAATGAACCTCAGCAACAATTCAGTAGAAGGCTCTTCTCAAGTAGGGACCTCAGGGTCTCTCTTCTCAAGTGAAAAGTTGACACTTTTCCATCATTGAACCTGCTATAGGTGGGGACTTCCTGATTTCTTAGACACCCTGAAGACATTTTTCTCCTTTCCCCATATAAAATTTGGTGCCTTTGTAATGGTAGTAATCTCTTCAGCAAATGTAAAATCTTTAGTTTCAGATTTATACAAGGTTACTTTGAAACCAAAATTTAAGTTTTTCATATTTTTCTGCTCTGCATTTTACTTCCAGTTCTTATCATAAATTTAACTAAAACTAGCCAGCATATCCATGTCATAGCCTGAAGATTGGGCTGCCTTAAAATTTAGTCCACCAAATCCACCTAATATAATATCAGTCTACCACAAAGTCTCAGGACAAAGGCAAAATGTAGACTTTTTTTGTTTGTTTGTTTTGCCAGAGTCCAACAAACTTGCCTCTAGTCCTATAGGCAAAAAAAATTCTTGTTCCCAACTAAAACCATGAGGGCCTGGCTTTTACTGTTCCCCTTCCTATCAGCATTCTGGTCCTCTCTGTCTACATGACCTACCTAGATACACCCAGATATGTGCTCTATTAATTCCTTGGCTGGCTCCCAAGCCAATCATGTTGATAATCCACCTTAAGCGTAATGATTACTTTTGAGCATTATCAATTTTAATAAAAATAAGTCATTTCACAGGCAGAATTTTTAGTAAAATAATAAAAATATATGTTATCAATTATGGGTTTGTGCTCAAACACGTGTGCACATGCACATGGATGACATCTAGTTTTAGTTTATATTTATGATTTGTATTATAAGTTATTTTTGCAAGAATATAAAGAATTACAGATTCATATATTTCCCATTGCTTTAATCTTTAAAAATATTTTGCGTTAATTTTTTTATTTGAAAATATTATATTTTGAAAATATTGATTTGAGCAGCACACCCATCTGTTCATTTGGAAACGTGCATTTAATTTAAAGTAACAACTAAAACTTTAGCTCTCTCTAGACTTGATTTATTTGAATTTAATAAATATCTTTTGGAGCTTAGGATGTCATTAAAATATTAAAAATCTTTCTTAAAAATTCATCTTCTGGGACTGCCATATCCTATTGACAAGTGTTGATTACTAAATAATAAGCAGAAGAGGATTAGCTGTTTCTGAATTAACGTTTTCTGAGAAATGCTAAAAATGACATCAATTCTGTTCTCTTGTTTCTAGCAATTGAAAACAAGATGTGCTAGAAAGAAGATAAGCAATAGGATTTAAATTGGTAAATAGATATACCTCCCAAAAGAAATCTAATGGCAGGCATGAAAGAAAAACGCTAATAAGACTATCTTGCTTGCTTCTTATAAAGAGTTTGGTTTGGTAGGCATGCTTTTATTGACCTTCCTTACAGGATTACCAGTTTGCTAGGAGGATGACTTGAGTCTTAGATGTATTCATCCATGCTATCAAAATAGTGGTGCTATCAGAAATGTTGTTAGCTTACAGAAACAGTAAAAGCAAAAGGAAAATATCCTCTGTAATAATGGAGAATACTAGCAAATTTACATAGTCTTGGCTCTGAAATTCACAGAATTATTTAAGTTGCTACAATTTTAAATTTGTCCTTGTAAACCAAACAGCTTTTACTAACTATTGCATGCCACACCACAGGTTTCTCACTGCATATAAATCAAGTTCTTTTGGAAGCTGCATTAACTCTTTCAGGATATTTAAATTATAAAGGTTTATGCATTAGTTTATATGTATATGGAAACTTTCAGATAAAATGTAAAACACAAACTTAAAACGAAAGAGGGAACTTGATTCATTTTGCCCAGTGCAGTAGGAAAAAAAAAGCCAAAAGGAGAAACTGGGAGAGAACAAAGAAGCCTATAGATGTTCAAGTGTGTATTTGTGAATACTCACTGTATTTTAGAATTTAAAATTAAAAAGGGGTGATTATTTAAATATAAGCTATGTAAATTGAGGCCATACTCTTAAGTGAAATAAATAGGACATCCATATGTATATACTGAACAGTTTCTCCAGTGTGAGAAACTGAAAGTGTAAATAAGGATTAAAATGATTAAAATGAATGATTTAAAATTTGAAATAGGAAGAAAAAGACTAAAGGGGTAGGGGAAGTGGGAGGGGAGGGGGAAAGGATAGAGGGGAAAGGAAAAATTATGAGAAAAGGAAAAAATGGAAACAAAGTCTTTGTAAATAGGAAAGGGTGGAGGGGGGAAGGGAGCACAGTGAATGGGGATAAAAATAGGATGCATCATGTACAGGTACAAGATCCCAGTGATGAATGTAAATGTATTGTATACCTAAAATCTACCAGTAAAAGAATTTAAGCAAAAAAATGTATATATAAGCTATGATTTCAGCAACATTATCACCAATTCAAAAAATTCTCTAAGGAGAAAAATATTCTGACCTCCAAGTTTGAATGAAATACAGGTTACACAGGATTCATTTATCTTATAATTTAAAATTATATCCTCTTTAATAAATGCAGAACTTTGGATTTTTATATAAACAGTATTTTCATATAAATATGATATTTAACAGGCAGATCTGATGTTATTTTACACAATGTATATGTCACAAAAATGAAAAGTTATTAAGCACAGTGTCTTTAGTTCCTGGAATCATTCTGAAAGCTAACATGGCAAATTCACAAAAGAATAGTTCAGCAATGAGTAATTTGTAAATAAAAGCTATTCCTATTTTAGATTACCAATAGTATTTCATACTTTTAAAATTTAATTTGCCTTCGCATCAATTTCAGCATTTTGTTTCCATTTAGAAGTGTGTATTGACTATGTTCTGTGTATCTTAAAAAAAGGTTCACCAAAGACTACATCATAGTATCTTTTGCAGGGATGTTTAGAGACAAGGTTTCACTTTGTAATGCAGGCTGGCTTTGAACTCAAGGTGATCCTCCTGCCTCAGCTTCCTTAGTGCTGGGATTACAGGGATGCACCATCACGCTTGGCTATACCATAGTATCTTGAGCTTCTAAGGCCAAAAGGGTCTCAATTAGACAAACAGATTAAAAAATAATGTTAGAGAAAAATACTAGAATATAATATTCATTGGGAAAATGATGATGGCCATTTCTTTCAAAATAATTCAGTAATTTCATTTAATTTTTCATTCTTCTTGACCTAGAGTGTCAATATTGAAAGATTTCTGAGATTAACAGATTTAACTTATTTATTATTGTCATTCTCTTTTTTTGAAATATTTACTTTCCTAAAAACGTAAAATATCTCCTTTCTTTCAGATATCTCCTCTTCTGGTCTTCTAAAAGTATCATTTATACTTTTGTGATCTTATATCATTGTTATAGTTGTTAATAATAGGCATTTAGAGAAAAAGGAGAGGGAAAAATCTAGATTTAGGAAGAATACATATTTTTCCAATGCACACGATGCAGGATTTATCTTGTAATAAGAAATGCTAACTGATTCAACACACATGAAGACTTTCTTTAGTTTAGAAGTACAAGCACATACAAATGGCTTAGGTAAGATTTGGGACTGGAATGACTAGCCCAGTGAATTATTTTGGGGCCAACGAATCATGTCATGTCCTACTGTATCTATTGGAGATATCAGAACTCTAGATCTATTTCTCAGAAATAATGCTTCTTTGGAGTTTGTTTACACATTAGTTTATTCTAGTTTTTAAATACATAAATGTTTTCCAATATCTTTCCCATTAAGAATTCAATTCAAGAATTTTCTGAGACATAAGATCAAGTATGCAAATACCTGTATTATTGCTCTATTGCCTGTTGCATTAAATTTGGCCTTTTACTCAAAACTCTTTTAGATCCTCACTCATTTCACCTACATTATTTCATTTTTTTTCGTTGCAGCATAAATTCTTGACTCTATGAAGCTTAACTTTTCCTTCTGAAATGCCCACTCCCATGCAGTGGTTCTCTCTCTTTCCAATTCCTTTACCTTGAACACTCTCTCCGTACTCTCCACTTTACACTGAAATTGATCATACCTTGAATCTCTTATCAAGCAGTATCTCTTGTACAGATCCTTTGAGCCTATTAAAATGTACACTTTCAGCCCAATTTCTATTGCTTGACATCCTACGACATAGTTCAAACTGCAGTTGTTCACAGATTATATTCCTTTGGCTGGTTTAAAATCTTGTTTCTACTTTCATTCAAAGTTTAAATTCCTTGATGACAAGCCATAGTTTTACAAATTCAAGAACTGGTTCATTCACCATAAATTGCTACCTAATGCAATACCTGTCCTAGAACACCTTACTCAAGATGCCTTGATTGAAATCTTCCAATGTCTAGCAATGCCTAGGCACAAAGTACATGTTTAATGCAATTTTGTATTATAAATTCTTGAGTGCAACTTTTTAAAAATGTCTGTTGAACTACACAGGTCTAGTGCACCCATATCATTTTACTGTTGGGACAGTTAAGTTATATTGTTTTTCTTGAAGAAGTTCTATTGTACTTTTCTCAAAGAACTAGAAAGCTTGTTCCAGTAGTGTAGTACTGAGCTTCAGAGCCAATTCTCCTCCGGGTAAGTACTAGGAAAGAGATGGAACCATTTAGTTCTAACTTCACTTCTAAGCATCTGCTGCTGCCTCAGGTAATGGCTGTGCCTACAGAATGAGATTGGGGGAGGAGGGCAGCTAAATTTTAAATGTTAATCTCAGAGCAGTGTGCCACAGGACACAATTATACGTGTGCCATAAATTTCCAATGCATGATTTAGATTTTCACTGTTTTATATACCTAGTGCTTTCATATCAGACTTCCTAACACTGCTTTGGATTTGTTCTGAAACACAAATTTCATTTCAGCTTGTGTTAAATTTTCTTCATTTCAGAGCACTATGTGTTATCAATATATATGCCCCCAAAATGCCACTCTGGTAGACATTTTACTATGTCCTAAAGGTCACAAACATTTATAACCACCCCTGCAGATGTGCAGGTGCATTGAATAGTAAGTGCAAATGCTCCAAGCAGTTCCACATACCCAGCTGCGATTGGATTCACTTGAATATGATATAGGCCAGTGGTTTCTGGTGTCTGAATGCAGCCGTGGAAATACATTCAGAAGCATTGTGAAATGCAGGTGCATGCTAGAGGATTGGTACTTCAAAGCTGCTACGGTTTGATGGTATTATAATAACTTCCTCTTCAAAATATGCTCTCTGCCTATCAATAGCAGATAGAATGACATTTCACAAATACAATAAAATCCAAGAGGCCGATGGGCAGTGAATCCACCTAATATATGTATGTTTCTTTCATAATATTTTATGTGAACTATATTTCTAAATTCTTATTCCTTGTGGCTGATTACTATAAAATAATTTATTCTCCTGGAGTCTTCTATGCAATATCCTTTTTGCACTGCTACATGGACAGGGATCCTTGTGAAATGAGCATATGATAGTGAGATACATTTCCCACATTACATTAAAAAATTAAAGAATCTAAAAGACATCTTACGATTTTTGATTAGCAAAACAACATCGATCTCTGTGCACAAGTGAAAAATATGAGAAATAAAGGACAATAGAAGAAAGGTCATGCAACTAAATAAGTGCCACATTTTTCTTTGCTTATCTTAATTCTTCCCTTCATAGGATATAAGTCAGCTTATCAAAAGTGATGATGAAATAAAACGAGTCATGTGAACATTTGTTTCAAAAAATATGCACGTGATAAAGCTACATTAAAATACTCCTTTTATTGACATAGAAAAAATTGTCTTGAGATGCCTTTGCTGTACTGTCTTTATAAATAATGTTGAAAGTGATTTTTTTTCTCCTCAGAGGCAGATAGGATGAAAGAAAATGATTTATTTTTTAACTATTGTACTAGTAAATGAAAATCCTATGTCATTAATGGAGATAATTTGTATGAGTTTAGATTGTTCAGATACTGTTTATATGAAATGACTTACCCTATGGTCATAACAAGTGTTAGGAGTTTATAGCCAAAATAAAAAAGAGCTGTTCGTTAGAGAAGTGTTAGTTCATAGGACGTTGTAAATTATCCCAACTTAGTGAAAGAAAAACCACTTCATTAGAGGTTTCTTGGACTGTTTTTTTGACAAGATTGCTGTTTTAGCATTGGTAGTTTTTTCTGACATTGTAGAATATATTTTTATAAATGGTAATTTGTCATGCTCATGGAGAAGCTTGTGTGCATGTATATTTGTAATTGTGTGTGTGTGTGTGTGCACTGAAGAAAGAAACAGTAAAAACAAACTGTTTTTACATCATTAAACTCTTTCAGCAGAAAACAACTAGGCATGAACTGCCACTCAAAGGTCTTGACTTGTCATGGTTTGCAAGGAGATGGAGAATCTGTGATGGACACTTGGCTGAGATTCTGCAGAATTAATCTGCAAAGCACTGTGTCAGCCATAAATAGAGATGGGTGCCTAGTCTGCTTTTCCAGGCGGCTAATTAGGTGCTATGAAAGCTTATGTTGCTGAAAGAAGGTAAATTAGAAATAAAAAAGAAGAAAATGAGAACAAATAAAAAATGGACTTCCATTTATAGAGTTGTCTACTTAGAAATGATGCTAATTTTAAGATGCTGTTAGAAACAGTGCTTACCACCATGGTAATAGAAGAGCACTATTCCTATTTAAAGTTGTTTACAAAACAGAAACAAGACCATTTCATTGACAGTCATAAAGCACAGAATACTTTTAAATTTCTGTCTCCCGTGAACATAGCACTTTAGAACTTCTTTACTGATGGCTTGAGTTATGGATTTTTATTTTAAAACTTCTATGACACATTTATTTCTTGAGTATAGAAAAGTGAATCAGATGGATACCAGATGTATATGCAGAATTCTTTTTCTGGAAACTGTATGAACAATTTCCGATGTACAAATATGTGAGTTCCTGAGGCAGCAGGTAAATTTGAAATTAAGGAAGGAAATCCTTTTATGTTTTCTAACATTTCCCTAAGTGGCAACAAATTAGTTGCCAAGTATTTCTCCTTAGAGGTGCTGCATAGTGCTTTGAAGACAGGGAAAATAAGTTTAAATTTCTGATTTCTGATAAATTCCTGCCCAAAGCAAGACAGAAAAGAATAACGAGTTAGATTCACTCTGAAGTAAGATGTTTTTTGACTGGTTCCTTGACATATTTCTTTTGTAATGGACAACACAGAGCCATAGCACACAATAGCACACAGGCTTTTTCTCTGATTTTCTGAAATAAGTATGCTTGACAGCATCCTGCTTAATCTTTGCTAATTCTTACTGATGTAAGTAACATTTTCACTTCAAGTTTTAATCTTACTTGTGGTAATTGTTGGCACATTTCAACCATTATCAAAATGACTATGTGTTTCTAGTGCTACAGTGACATTACAAAATTAAGATCATAATGAATAAATCAAATTGTAGTAAGCTTTATGGAAGACTACTAAAATCCAATCACATAAGGGTTGATAATTTGGTGTTTTAATTGTATTAAATTCTGAAGTCAAAGATAGTTAAATTGTTGATCTGATCATAGATTTTACCCTCATTATTATAGGGCAAAAGGAAAGATTAAAATACTACTTATTGATTTTTTAATTAAAAAGACCTACAGGTTACATTTATGTATAAAAACATTGTCAGTATTTAAGCAAATGTATATTATTTTGTTAAAAAGAATAAATAGTATACTTATATTATGAATATAGAACTTTCCTTTGATTTACTTACATTTCAGTTATGAGACCTATTAATAATGTTCAAGAATACATTGCATATAAATTTTGGATTTTTAAAAAAATTGGGACTATACACTAGAAAAATTCAATTTTACCACGTATATACAGATGATCTATAAGAGTATGTGTGTGTGTGTGTGTGTGTGTTATAGTTATGATTTGGCTGAGAGCAAAAATTACAATGATTCTCCAGTTGAGTCAATTTATATCTTTTACAAAAAAATCATATAAATTATACAAAATTGAACCACTTACGGTTCTTGCATTTAGATACTTCTCTTCAGAGCATGTGTAGTAGTGAGATTTGGCGATCAGACTGAAAAAAATGATTCTTAACTCTGCGAAAGTGTTATTAGATTGTCACATGGTGTTTCAGGGAATCATACATTTCAGAGATTAGATGCTATAAACTTTCCATATAGGAATAGCTGCTTATGGCTCCATCTGTTGAAGTTTGGAATTGTTTTTCCTTTGCAATATAAACATGGTTAGCTTTGTTTCTCTCGTTAGCATACTATTTGGATTATGGCCTCTTTCTTGGCATGGGGTACATTCCCTGAATGGGTAACTATGTTGTATTGAGGAAAAGATGAAATTAAAGGTAAATAATTTTTTGGTAATTTCTGATTGGAGTGGAAGAAACAAATGGATATTGAATCAAATATTTTTGTTTTGATTTCTTCTGTCCAGTGTCTCTAAACTTGTTTTTTGATACACACACCAATTCCATGCAAATGATGGGTATCTAGAAAATTTACTTTTTTTTTGTTCATTTTTGTAGTCTATAATTTTATGTATTTATTCTAGGATTCATTCTCTCTAAGGTATGAACTGTTTAATTATTTACCTTTAGAGGTTTAGGGCTTGAGAAAATATTCCACATTATTATTCTTTATTATATAAATTCAGCATAGTAAAGGGCTTAAAATATATAATAAAAAGTGCACATTGCAGAAATTCTCTCAGTATAACCCATCATTCCTTAAATGCCTGCATTTGTAGCAACCTTTCCTCTCCCTTCATTTCCTCTTTTATCTTTTCTCTACGCTTCACTCCATTCCTTTCTCTTTTTCCCTCCTTTACTCTCTCCCTCTTTCTTTTCTTCCTCTTTGCTTCTATCTCTCCCTCTCTTTTCTTTCCTTTTTTCCTCTTTCTTCTTTTTATTTTATGTTGAGTCAGTCATATATTATAGATAACCTATGACTTTTTTGTTCCTAGCTATGATTCCACTCTCTGATATATTTTACTTTGGCCCTCGGCAGTTCACTTTGTCCTTATACTTTCTGTTGTTTATACAAAAGTGTTCATTCAAATTTTTTCACTGTGAACTGCTGTTGTCAAAATTACAGACTAATCACAAGGTGAACAGCTTGTAATGTGTCATAATCAATACTCAAAATTTGCTTCCCTGGTTATGACATAAAGGAGTCAAGTAAAAAGCTGCAGATTTTCAGCAGTGAAGTACTGAAACAATAATTTCATGTTGGTGTTTTCAAATTCCAGGTCGATTTGTACTCTTCTTAATGTTTGCATTTGTCTATCTCTTTTTCTCGCTTCTTAAATTTATATTGAATTCATTCAGTGGTGGTTATCCAAATAGATGAAAGGGGAGTCCAGTCAATACTGCCATGTAAAACTGTTGTGGCATATTCCAAAAAGAGTGTATTGGTTGTAAATAAATTCAAGAAAAACATCGCTCTAAAAGATGCAAAAGTATCAACAAATGAAATAGAATATAAAGTTTTCTATAATCCTTTTGAAGCATAAAATTAGTTGAATAAATTAATATTATTGTTTCTAACACTTAGAAATATAAAAAGGGGTAGTTTGTATGATTTCCACTTACAGTAGGTAAAGAAAACAGATAGTCATGGAAAACTTTTCTGATATCTTTAAAAAAATTTTATCTCAGGTTTTAATTTAAATATATAGGAAAGGTTCCCAGATGTTATATTTCTAGCTGTTTTTGTTCCTCTATCAGCCTTCTCAGTAGTAAATGGTATGTGAGTTTATAGGTATATAATTCAGTTTGAGATTAGTTTTCAGTGTTCTTGCCCGCATTACATACTACTTGTAAGAGTGAATTTTTCATTCTTTCATAGGAAAATACTTTTTAACAATGACAAATTTTAAATAGAGGTGAGCTGCCTACTGTTTAACATTTCACAAGGGTGAATGGTGAATGCTATGAAATACCACATTTTTGTTCTGTCAAGACATCATTTTGATTTTTAAAGCAGTTTAGTATCATAGAAAATTATTTTATTGCTGAAAGTTTTTGAAATAAAATATGTTGTGTTTGTTTTTCATTTTGACTTCTGATGAAAGATTAATTATAGACTTTAAAACTTGTTTTTATGTGTGACTTTGAAAACTTAACTGTGCAAGTTTAATGATGCTGTTACATTTGTTATATTATTTCATATATCTTTTATGTAGATCTTTTTCTTTGCACAGGATACTAAACATGTAGGGATCATCTGACATCAATTAAAAGGCAATCCTCAAAGCTTCTAAATGTGTAGGGAATTGTATTCCCATTACATGGAGGTAAAATGTAAATATCCTCTTCTGAAAGTAAAGCCCCTGATTTTAAAAAGGATCATTAAACATAATGGAAACAACTGTTCATACTGGAAAGGAAGGGAAAGTATATTTCAAAGTTATGGTTAAAAATATTGAGGTCAATGGAGATATGCAGCTATTGTCATAACGATGGAATTTTCTTTCATATTTCCTTTTCTGATATCTTTTAAAAGGCATCATTAAAGAATGCTTTATATGGATTTTCCATATGTCTATTGGCAAAGGAGAAAAGTAAAAATTCTCACAGAAAGCGTTATAGCTTAAAATAGGATACCATGAATTGTCATTTATTCTAAACAATACCTGTTGAATAAACTCATTTGGTGTCTACTTAAACCATAAACAGAAAGCTGAAGTGAAGAAAACTGAATACATGATCCATATGTTATCTAATAAAATAGGAATGTGCACTTTTTGACAGGCTTATTTATAATACATTCTGATAGAAAATTCCATTAGTCACTCTGTAGGAAAAGTGGGCTTTGAAAAGAAAACTTTTATTTCATGACTCTCACCAAAATAAAAATTATAAGTGAAATAAGGATAAGAAACTTTTTAAAAAATGGCTTAGGACTTATTCTGGCAGTTTTCAGTCCAGTTATTGCCATTATTTGATTTGAAAAATTAATCCTAGTAATCCTTTTGAAGTTCTCTGTTTCCAGGATGGGATCTACAGAACAAAGACTAACTGATATCCCCAGGAGGTTAGATTATGATGATGCTCTGTTCTACCGAGAATGATTCTCCATTGGGCACTTTTTACTTCTTCCCTGGCTATGGGAATTCATTAATATCTAGAGAATAGACTTAAATAAAACCATTGTCTCAGCCAGCAGGTTTATGCAACCATCCTGAAATGTTTTAATTATTGTTTTCTTTTCCTTTTTAATTAAGAGACCAGAGGTCAACCAAGCCCACTGAGAGCTGATCACGGCTTCAGTAGAAATTCAAAGGAAACTCTAATGATTGGATTTGCTGTTTTCTCTTTTGTTTTGCAGAACCAGAAGAGTGTATTAATTGCACAGATGAATGCCGAGTGCTTGGTCATTCTGACAGGTGTTGGATGCCACAGTTCCCTGCAGCCAATCAGGCTGAAAATGCAGATTACCGCACAAATCTCTTTGTACCCACAGTTGAAGCTAATGTTGAGACTGAGACTTATGAAACTGTGAATCCCACTGGGAAAAAGACTTTTTGTACATTTGGAAAAGACAAGCGAGAGCACACTATTCTCATTGCCAATGTTAAACCTTATTTAAAAGCCAAACGTGCCCTGAGCCCTCTCCTCCAAGAGGTCCCTTCAGCATCAAGCAGCCCCACCAAGGCCTGCATCGAGCCTTGCACCTCAACAAAAAGCTCCCTGGAAGGTTGTGAAGCAAAACCAGGAGCCCTGGCTGAGGCAAGCAGTCAGTTCTTGCCCACTGACAGTCAGTATCTGTCACCCAGTAAGCAACAGAGAGACCCTCCCTTCATGGCCTCGGATCAGATGGCAAGGGTCTTCGCAGATGTTCATTCCAGAGCCAGCCGGGATTCCAGTGAGATGGGTGCAGTCCTGGAGCAGCTTGACCATTCCAGCCGGGATCTGGGCAGAGAGTCTGTGGATGCTGAGGAAGTTGTGAGAGAAATCGATAAGCTTTTGCAGGACTGCCGTGGGAATGACCCAGTGGCTGTGAGAAAATGAGAGAAGTAGAGAGAGAGAGAGAGAGAGAGAGAGAGAGAGAGGGAGAGAGAGAGAGGGGGGGGAAAGCATTGGCATTTTGAAGAATGATCTTGGGGACAACCCATTTCACAGGGAGGAGGAAAGACCAATGCTGCTTTAAGGCTTTTAGTGAACATCTGAAGTGCCCACAAGTATGTTCTTTTCACTGCTGTTTCTTTTTTCAGAGATAACAATGGTTTTGTTTTGACCAAACTTATATTAGGACAAAATTAATGATGTTTAAAGAGAAAAGAAAAGATAAGAAAAAGGAGAGAAGAAAAAGGAGGATGAGTATGCCACTTACCTTTTGACAATCTGTTAGAAAGGTATGCAGTGTGCGAAGTGAAGTATTCTGATCACTCTAAGACTGTGCTCCGTGATTTATGCTGACTTAACTGTTTACCTATAAACCCCATGCAAAGCAGGGTCGTCATCTGTGATCTGTGGTGGAGTTCTAGCAGTCATCACAGGCTTCTACTGAAAGTCCCGAAAAGACCTTGCAGTAGTCCAAGCTACACCAAACATTAACACATATTTGTGGTAAACATTTCTGTATAAAGTTACCTGCCACACACATAAACACAAAGAACATTCCATATCATTAGTCAAAAACAAAAACAAAAAAAACAAGAAAAAAACCCCGATCATTTGTAAGACGCCTCATGTCCTTTAAAGGTTAAATGTAAAAAGAAATAGTCCATTTTGTCCTGCACACACGTAGACTAACTCACTTCATTAAAGGAGAGCAAAATTTAGAGATTTAAAATGCCTATTTAGCATTTTAGTGTCCAACAAAGATAAATAATTGATTAGTTTTAAATTTGACATAGAAATGTTCCGAAAAATAGCTACCATTGAGTGGTAATATTCAGAGAAAAATAACACGATTAATATGTTGTATTCATTTGTGGACACTAAAATAGCTCAGGAAAGTGAAAATGTCTTAGACGTACACAAATCACATGACCATTTAAATGTGCAAATGTAAGAAGATTCAATGTGTTTACATCAAATGACATATTTTTATTGATTTATTGCAGATTCCGTGCATATGAGCCAAATTGTTGAGTGTATAAGAGCTATATTGTGTATTTTATTAAATTAATATATAGTTGTGTTGCAAAAATATTTGGGCTTATATTGTAAATGGCAAGTGTTGCCTCGGTAGCTGTCGAACTCTATGAGTTTTGTTTTTTCCTGCTTCCTTTTCCCCATGGAGTGTGGGAAGCAGTGCCTCAGAGCAAAGTCTCTTGTTTAATGTATAGTCTACCAAGTACTACAGTACATAATCTGTTCAAAATGTGTTTGAGTGAGCTGATGGAGCTAACTGAAAGGTCAAAAAGTACATCCATCAGTCATGGTTCTGTGCAAGTCCTTGTAGAAGCTTTTATTAAAGTCATGCTAAATCACAAGAACTACATTTGTACCAATACCTGAAACTTCTTCATGCTGTTTTCCATAACAAAGGCTTCTGCCTATGTAGATATCATGTTATTGGTTGGTTCTCAAAAGTATCTTAAGTGATTCAGAAGTGTCTTTCCATTATATTTTAAAAACATGAAAAATGCATTAATGCATGTGTGGTACCAGCCCTGGTTACTTACATTGTATAGTGTTTTTCAAGAGGTCTGTCTGGGTCTTAACAAAGTCTTTTTTCCTTATCTCAATGCTCCTCTGCCTCTTTTTATTGGTGTCCTTTGAGAACAATACACCTTCTATTCCATCATTTGGTTGCACCTTTTCTTATGACATTTAGCAAGTTTCAAACTTCCTTCCATATGAGGCTAAGAAACCTCTAATTTCAGGAATTGGGAAAAATAAAATTAGCACTTGCAGAAGTAGTAGCAGATGGGAAAATGCCTTGATTGACATTTTCCGTCAGCATTGAAAATTTTTGGCATTTTATAGCTTCATGGTGAATAGTTTTAAGCCCATACCTTAGACAATGTGGTGCTGAGTTAAATAAAGGCTGTTTGTGCACTGGAGCAGAAAAAAATGCATCATGTGCAAATTGGTGGAGAATCCTGTGCCTTCTTTTATGGCCACCAAGCCAGTGTAGAAACAGCATAAATATCATAAAATCCTTATATTGTGAACAAAAGCAAAAGCAAAAGAAAACAAACATTGAACTAAATTAAGTTTTTGTAATTTTAAATCTCAAAAAATTCTGCTGAAAATATTTTCATCATATGACATCAAGATTTCAGACTGTACCTCGTTTGCAAAGTTGCTTTGGGAGAGAAGAATGGACAACTCCCATCAGCCTTATTCTCTTGAGAAGTGTATTTGGTTCCTAGTAACAGCCTTTCCAAAGCTCTACTCTTAGTTTTTATTATTTGTAAATGTTTAAATTAGAAGAGAAGGGATCTTGTACATGTGAAACCTAATTGACACTCTATATTTTGGACAATTTATGTACCTGAAATGTGTTGTCTCTGTTATATGATGTTATTTTTGCCAGGAGACTACAGGTTGATTTAGCTTGATAATTGAAATTTGATGGAAAACTGATTTCTATTTAGTCTTATCAAGTGTTGCCTCTCTCTTACTAGACAGATAACCATTTAGTAAAACCTAAAGCTGTATGTAAATGAAATCAACAAAGAGAGTAAGGTTTATTTTTAAGATATTCTTAACATTAAGTAACCAGTTGTTCAATTTCTCACACATGTCTGAAGACATCAAAACACCATAAGATTTTATAAATTGATTGTGCCAATGTGTGAGGGATTTACCTTTAGGCTTCCTGTCACCAGTGATTTACTAGTGTTAGCTGCTTAACACATTATCTGTATTTAGTAGTGATTATTTATTTACAAGTTGGTGGTAATTCAGCAGTCAGGACTCTAAGCTTTTATAGTCGAGGAAATCTTGCTTTTATTCATTTCCCTGGCAACTGCCTTTATCACAAACCTCTGGTGCTTGGCTTCCCAGGAAGCCCATGAAATGCCAAAATCACACCTTTGGGGAGCAATTGCTCTAATGGATGTTTCATAATCTGTGAGATTTGGAGGAGTTTCAGTTTAATTTTGAATGTGAAAAAAAATCTTAATTTACATCTTTCAAATACTAATCTCTCAAAAATGTTACACATTCAAAATTAAAAATTTGATACTCCTTTGTCTTTTAGGTTCTTATACAACTGAAGTCAAGCACAGTTTATGGTAATTTTAGAACAAAACCCAAAGTTCTAAAAAATGCTTATGATGAACTAAAAAATCAATAACAAAATAATTTTTTATCAGATATGAATGATGAAAATTCTTTCATCACAGTTAAAAGTAGTAAGAATCAGTGTTAGTTATACCTATACCAAAGTAAACATTAAAGAGACATATCATACAATTTCAAAGAATGATTTCACAATATTTCTTAACCTAACATTTATCTTTATTACAGGCAGCATAAAAAAACAATTCCATAAATGAATTGAATTCCTGGTGAAGAAATTGACTTGTTTTATTTCCCAAAATTAGCCGAGAAGTTGTAAAACATGATTTCCCTTTAAAGCATCTAGACACTGCTCAATTTAAAAAATGGCACCGTGAAAAAAGTCATGTAGCAATAGAGCAGGATGCTTTATTAGAACCAGGTTAAAAGCTGTTTGTTGTCTAATGGAATAGAACTTGCTGAGGTCAACAAACAGACTGAGGTCTGGCATATTATATGCCCACTCGTTATTGTCTCATTATATTCTTTTGATAACAGACAGCATTTATCAGAGCATTAATTCAAATGAGAGTTTCAGCTATCAAGATACGCTGATTCCAAGCGTAATTGAATGAGACCTGATTAAAGTCTGACTTTCCTGGCCCCAGTGTTTTGCAGGTTAGCTATTCCCATTTATCAGCCCCATTGCTCCATCAGGTTCTTAGCTGCACCAAGCAATTGGTGAATAAGGACAGCAACAACAACAACAACAAAACAGCATACATTTTATGGATTTATCTCAACGCTATTGTTTAATGGCTGTGTTTAATGTGACCTATCTGGAAAATGAGGACTCCGAATAAAAAGCTATTACTAATAGTGGTGTTGCCTTCCCTTGAATTCATTAACACAGAAGTGATGTTTTGTATACTGCATGCCACAACGAACTTGATTTTAATTATTTTGGAAAGTGAAATATGGCATCACAACTACTTATCAAATTATCAGTTTGCCAGTAAAATGAAATTTTAGAAAATTTTATTTAAGGATATCACTCCACAGAGGTGCTCTGACAATATGTCAAATATCTTGGATAAGTGGGCTAGTGAAATAATTAACATGAAACCATAGCCTAATAATCCTTAGGACTTTAAAAATTTATAATTGATAATTCAGTACATGGTCCTGGAGGAATTCAGAAATGACCCTTTATAGACCTCATATTACTGCATGAGTGATGAAAAGAGAAATTTTAAATGGCATTTTAAAGTAAACATATATTTATCATGGTATTTTAAAATGGTAAGTTTATCCTACCAAGCCACAAATGTTCTGAATTTCTGCTCCCTGTTTGCCTTGAACTACTATGCCACAGGAGTAAAAGAGTAAACAAAGAATGATGCCCAGGTTAGGATCAGGTAAGTTCTAAGACACATTTGTCTTTATACATTGATTTTGATTGTTTTTCTTTTGTCTCACTTAATCCACACAACCTATATTTCTTCTCCCTAATTTATAGTGGAAGTGGATGGCATTTTCTAAATTCCAAAGTAACACAATATTCTGCATGTTTATATTTTTAAATTTTAATTTACTTATAACAGTACAATGTATCAAAATGAGTGCATTGGATTTCCACTTTAAGATCTTAATTGGTTGGATTTATTGGCTTGTACTAAGTAACTTGCCTGTTCATTATTTTGTTCATTTATTTGGAAGCCTTTTCTTTTTCACTGAGCATTATCTAGGTGCCATTTGCTAAAGACAGATCCTGAGGTAGAGAAAAGAACTAAGTCAATTACATTTTGCTCTCAGAATTCTTGAACTTTATGTAACATGGTGATATATACTAACATAAGAATTGATCTAACGTAAGAATTGATTACTTTAACACTATTACTTTTACATAATTGAAATAATTTCACTATTAAGAATAGCAAAAACTGTATGTATATTGTGCAATTCACTGCTTTTATTTGTTAAGGAGACCAAATTGTTACTTTAGTCACCTGAACCATCTGATCACAGTCTAAAGAGAATGGTCCTTCAAAGAAAGAGGAGGAAATCAGGAATGCAATGTATACTACAGTCTTACTCCATGCCAATGAAATGTTTAACTCCTTTTGTTTTAATCAGTGTGCCCACGAGATATAATTATTTGACAGCTCTTTGTAGAATATAAACAATAATAACTGTTAAAGGTGACTGTTGCATTAATGTGGGACATAGAAATAGATCTACCACTTAACAGATCATCTTCAAACTATTCATTAGCTACTTCTGGACTTGTTTGCAAAAAAGCTGAATCACACAGACTGGCTTATCATTTATTAGCTCAAATAGTATATTTTACTTTGAGAGGAACAATTTATTATTTGTTCTGTTTCCTTTTTCATATACACGTTAAATATTTATGATATTTTAATAGATCAAATTTCGATTGTGAATTGTATTTAAAAATTTAGCTTTATAATGTTATAGAACTCAGTTAAATTAT
>NW_004624748.1:19057996-19074503 GCF_000247695.1 Heterocephalus glaber
TATATATATATATATATTTGGTACCAGGGATTGAACTTGGGACCTTGTGAGGCAGGCGGCAGAACCACTGAGCTAAATCCCTGGCCCATTTCACAATATTTTTTGAAGATTGTAAAACAGCAAATCTAAGATACTTACTTTGCTCACCTTATACAAATCATTATATTTTTTCTAAATAACTGACATGCAGGGAAGCTTATATGAAAATTGTACTTCCTTTCCTGTGCACTAGTTGACATCCTGGTCAACTAGTAGAATAATTGAACAAACCTAAATTTATACTATAAATTCTAGCTTTAGAAAACTTTTCAATTCACAAAACATTTTCAAAAATTATCAAAGTGTTACACAATTAAAGATGGTGAACTTAAATAGGTCACTGGACTGATCCAAAGGGCAATTAACTACAAAACCTGATACCCAGACCTGAACAAAATTTCTATCTTTGCTTCTTGCCTGAGATTTTCTGAATTCTGAAATCTTGCCATATTTAACATTTTACCTCTCTAGGACCTTCCTTTCCCTTTTAAGTTGATATTCACATAAATCCTTTAGAGTAGATCATCTTTATGTTAAGGGCTCATTATTATAATTAGAAAAATAGAGAAGAAGTCTTGTGGTCTCCAAGAAAATGGAAAGACATCATAAGAACTGTGCCTATGTTTTCATTACCATCTATAAAATGTTTCAAGACACTGGTGCTATGCTCTATTAAAAAATACTATGGAACAGAAGTATTTTCTTGAGAACTTGATATATCCTCATTTGAAAGCAATCATATAGACTTTATTGAATTCCTTTATACAATAAATTTGGCATTTGGTAATGTAATAGGATATTAGTAATTAACTTCTTTAAAAAATCATAAAAATCTAGTAATATATAAAAGTACATCCACACATATGAAATAATATACATATAAAAAGGCAAGAGAATTAGTAATTTCAAAACCAGTATCAAAGAATAAAGAGGAAAGGAATTTAAACAATGCTATTATAGCTAATGAAGAAATAACAGATTTTGACTTGCTTCACACATATAGGAGAAATTATATTATTAATTCAGTGATCAGCTGAAAAAGACTGCAGTTGTTATCCAAGTCATTTGTAGGGTGGTTAGTCAAAAGTGAAGTTGGACTGATTCTATCTGAATTGAACCAACTAAAAATTTGTTTAGTACCTATCACCCACCACTCACAAAAAAACCAAACTTATCCTCAAGAGCTCCAATAATAAATTTTAATGTCCCTTTAATGCTAGTTCTTTATATTTTGGTAATCTAAAGTATATGTAATAGTCATTCATTACATTGTTCTGCTAAATATCTCTACACTACTTCTTGAACAGTGTTAAATCATAGTTTGATATTATTCTTCCTTATCTCTTCAGGTTAAAGACTGTTTTAAATCTAGCAATTCACTTTGAGACAAGAATTTTGAACATTTACTTTTTCCTTTAAAAGCCTGATTTCCAGGTATAGCTTTTTGTTAATAGTGCTAATTAAACACTGTATAGTGTTTATTATCATTCATGTGGTTATTTTCTTATTTTCACCTTCATTCCATAACTTTATCTCCATATTAGCTAAATATCATGTTATCTTTCTCATTTATTTATTAAAATAATCCTTACATGCCCACATATTATAGATTACTTGTGGAATTAGTGGAGACTTACTTGATAATTTTATTAGGTAAAAAATTGGCAAACAACTTTCATAAACCCATAAGGAAGCTATCAACATTTGTTAGATGCAACCCTCAGGGAGTTTTAAAGTTCGTAAAATGTGTGATTTGTATCAGGAGGCATACAAAACAAAAATATTTTAGGATAAAGAGTTTAGAAAAAAAAATTTCTTTAGAAGTGCTTAACTATTTGATTGAAAGTTTGACTAAACGATTAGAAAGTGAATCATCTTACCGTAGTACCACCAGTTCCTATGTATTAAGAAATCCTCCTTTGAAGATCTCATTATGTTAAATATTTGGATTTGGTTGAAGGTAAAAGATCTCTGAGATTATTTTGATTTCTCAGCCTTCTCTTGGTCCTCAATCATCTCCAAAATTCAAATATTATATATAATGCATCATTTCTTTCATTTTTCACTGCAAAAACTTATTCCCTGTTCATAATCCAGAGGAAGAAAAAACATAAATGAACGGGTCATATATGGCTTTTCTAGCTCCTTTCCTTACTAACACTATGGCACACCTATTCTACTCAACATTAATCTGTGGAGCAAGTATGATGTATTTTTGCCTAGAGGGGCATAGAGATAACAATTAAATATACTTTCTGTTTCTATATAGCTTAGAATATACTAGGAAATGAAAGGTTCCCAAAATGCAGTTTATAGAAGTGGAGAGAGGTCAGGGAGTACTTTCAGCTGTTGAGGTAATCAGGAGTCAGAGCTTCTTGGAGACAGTAACATACAAATTGAACATTTAAGGTGGGACAGGTTTTTGGCAGCAGAACCCTACAGGAAATGCATTCTGGAGAGAAAGACAATGTGTCCAAAGCCATTTAAATAAAGCCAGGATATTTTCTTTAGAAAGTTAAACATAGTTGAAAAGATGTGTGCAAAGGTGGGTTAGACCAAGCTAGGGATGTACTAAATGCATAGATTAGGAAATGTCACATGAATCGCTATCCTAAAGAAGACACCTGAATTAGCTCTCAGCTTGGAGAGCTCTGCAGAAGGCTTGTTAAACTGATTGTGCATTCAGGAAAATAACACTGGGACAGCTTGCTGCTGCCGGTTGATCCATTCTTTACAAGACCTTGCCTAATAGCACCTTGTCTTTGGGTCAGCTCCAACTATCTAGAGGCAATGCCAACTTTGCTGAATCTTTAAATCCTTAGATTTAAGCCATCAGCAGAGTATTTGTGAGTATGTTTCCAACTTCCCAGAAATAATTCTTCCTTTAAAATCTGTAATCATGTTTGAATCTTCAGGAGGCAAAAGACAAGACAAAGGTGAAAAATCAAGGGTATGGATAATTTCTATTGTTGATATAGTGATGTTTTAATATTCCTGGATTCTTCAAGAATCTCCTGGAATCTACCTTGTACATTCTGATAGATAGACTAATTCCACTCTTAAAAGTTGCTGGTGTCCATTTTCCCAGGGTTCTTGGACTGATAAGGGTGTTCTATTTTAGTACGTCCACAATAGACTATACATACAGAAGTTTATAATTGTTGATTATTTGTTGGGGGCAATTCTACATGATTTTGGGGAAAAATCATTTCATAATAAAATCATGATTAGGGCCTACTTTTCCTGTCTACAGGCCAACTACAGCATGCCCAGATTTAACTCCGTTTTCCCCTCCGGTCACAGCTGAGAACTCAATGATCCAGAGATGCTGTGATGCTCTAGGGCAGGACTACACAAGCTGGAGACCTGGGAGGAACCAAATGTTCATCTGCATAATTCCTCCTCGTTCTAGGATCATCACTGCACCCTCTGAGTCAATTGCTACGTTTGTTTCTGCTGATGATTTGAATAAAGGCATGGCAAGCTCGAGGTCTGGGGTCTTTGCTGCCCAGAGCAGCACTGATGAGGCCAAAGCTCAGCTTCTTCTTTAAGTCTCATTTTCTGTCTATATATTAATTAATTCGCCTTATGCTATTGTGCTTCGCAGGAGAACAGGACTTACTGCAGAGGTTCTGGTAACGTCCCCTTCCCCTGTTCCCTACAATTATTCACTGATGTTTCTCATAAAGAAAAATGATCTTAGATTAGCAGTTCCCAATGAGGGGCAGTTTAGACACCTCAGGGATATTTGGAAAACTTCAGATAAAACATGGAGATAGGCAGGTTTTTGCTCTTGATATCTAGTAGGTAGCAATTAGGTCAGTGACCCATAATAGACTTATTTCATTAATGCACTGGTTGAGAACTCCTACCTTAGATGGATTGGATGTGGTTAACATAAGAGAATAAACAATACTGAGGTTTGGATATTTGGTGCTAAATGTTAAGTGACTTAACATATGTTTTTTAAAGAATTTAAAGAGGAGTCTCAGGAAATTATTTAAAATTCCTTAGCATTAAGAACATGTTTCCAACTTCCGATGGATATATTCTTTCGTGACCGTAAGGCCAATGTCTTCCAGCAGTCCAGAGTATTATCTCTGGTTGTAGACACTAGCATTCACACGTATATTGAAAGACTCTCCACAGAATGAATGGAATGGTGTTGTTTGGGGTGAGTGTTTATTTCTTTCAAGGAAATTTGAAGCCAATGCCCTAAAACAGTCAGATAGAATAGAATTCCATAGCAATTCCCAAAGGGAGGGCGAAGAAGCTGCTTCTGGAACTGTTTTAGTGATCAGTCTTATAAGTTTATTGGCTAACTTAGCCTCCACCCTAAAGCCACTTGTCCTTAGTGTGCATGTGGAATCTGTATCTACTGTGACACTAGAGATGTATGGAGGCCAAACGCTAGAAAGGTGATGACAAGAAGGAGGTGATAGATCAAGAAATGGCTATGGTCACATGGAAGCTAGGTGACCATATATAAGCCTGGATACTGCAGAATAAATGTCTCTATTGATCTCTTATGCATCTTCCAACTATAAATACTGATTTTAATTCTTTCAAAGTAATACATGAAATGCCAAATTTGTCAGATTGACTTTCTAAATGAGGCAAGGTGAAGGTGAGTGCAAATGGTTCCTTAAAAGTTTTATTTCTCTTGACACATTCTGTTTTACCCATCTGTAATGCAGGGTAGGCGGTTCCAAAGCACATTTTATGAATTTGAACTTGAAATGACTCTAGTTTTAAAATAATAATGGTAATGAGTTAAAAGGGTGACAAGAATTCCAATGGCAAAGTTGAAAGTCTGTGCATTGACAGGCCAATTAATAGAAATAGAAATTACCACAGATAATCCACATTTGAGATTGGACTTCATTTGGCTAAAATATGCACTAAAGGTGTTAAAATATTAAAGTTATTATATACTGTAGTGCACACCAGGACCACTTTGAAAGCAGAGGCTTTTGTGAAGAGAGTCAATAACTGTCCAGCACACATACAAACTTGTGTATGCTTTTTTATATTAAAGAGCAATATAATTGTGATTCACTACTACCTTTCAAGCTAATTTGCTTCCTAATGATCTATTTGCATGGTGGAATGTGCATTTTCTTTCACTGCAAATGTTATGACTCCACCTGCCCAATTTCAGATACAACACCAAAATTAAGAAGGAAGACAGAAACTGTTAAAAAAAGAACAAATGTTAGCAACGTCTCACCCATCCATCCCCTTTAGCAACAGTGAATTTAACTTTCAGGATAAAGTGAATTTCAACTCTCTCTCTCTCTCTCTCCCCCTCCCTCCCTCCCCCTGTCATTACAGTTCAATAAAGGTAATTTCCTCAGGTGATGCTAAGTCATACTAAGTTCACTGCGAGGGTGTATTCATTTTGAGAAATGTTAAAGACTAGTAAGAAGTTGCATGTAGATACAGAATGACTTATCAACCTTTACAACACTCCTGTTACATGACATTTATTGGCCTTAAACAGATGAGGGTCCAAACTATAGATCAGAGCCTAACATAACAAAACATTACTTTCTTATTTCCCTCAAGAGCACAGAATTTGAGGATATATGTTCACTTGTTTCTTGAAGCACATGCACATTATATATGTGCATTTCTTTTTCCTGTTTCCAGGTTCAAATCCTAAGGTGACAGCTGCCATTTTAAAGGTGACTTATTACAGTCATTTAGAGAGTCTCTTAACAGATGGATAGGGCTGTGTTTCCCAGGGAACATTGACAGGTTACAATTCTCAACAGCTTTTAATCATTTCAACAAATTTACACACATCTGTCAATTACCCTCTTCCGCAAAGGTACCAAAACACCTATCTGAGAATGATAAAGTAATACATTAAAAATTTATTCCATAAGATTTTCATATACAGAAAAGAAAACTTAGTTTAAAATATACTCAAAAGTTTATTTTTAACCCATAGCCACAAATACTTTGAATTTCCAGTAATAAATTTCATTCATATTCATGTTAATAATGAAAAGGTTTTAAGTGTCTTATAAATAAAAGAAATAGGGACCAAACAGAAAATGTAAATAATTAAACAGGAAAATATTTAAAGTACATAAACAAGTTATTTTTCTCTTCAAAAACTTTCATTATTGTACAATGAAGGTTAACAAAAGAAGCTGAAGTATTTCCAGTTGCAAAGTTATAGAGGGGAAGAAGAGGATGGCACTGTAGTTAGCTATGTGGCTATGTTGTAAGCTATGTGGCTAAACCAACTCAACTGGAATCTAAACTTCAGTGACCACTCCTATCAGGCCATGTGGCCTTTGATAAGGAGTGGGCAAAAATTGGGCCAAAGTTAGGTTCCAGCTTCATTTTGTAAATGAAGATTTACTGAAAGCCAGCCATTCCTATTTCTTTTACATATGGTTTTTTTGACTGTTTTCCAGCTAAAGCATTGAGATATTAGGGAAAAAAACCCTGAATATTTCACAAAGCTGAAATACTACTTGGCCCTCGTGGAGGAAATTTGCCATCCCTGCATAATATAACTATGATGTACTTCAGTTTCTTCATTTATAAAATGTGAATGATAAGAAAAACTCCTATGGCATTTGCAAGGAAAAAATGGTGTAATACATGAAACGCTCATAAATATTTGGACCCATAGTAAATTCTCAATGAATTTTATCTATTATTAAAAGGAGTGATGTCAGTGAAAATAAATCTATCTACACACAACCACAATACATAACTTCAAAATCTTCTTGAAGGTTCTTCTCAGAGAAATTATCGAAAACTTTTCAAGAATTTATTTGGTTTATCGTCCTTTACGAGTCATTGTGAGCAAGTCTATTTCTGGTATGTGAATGCCCAGTAAGTCCTTTAAGCATTACATCTAACCAAGAGCCCTTGGGATTTTTACCTTGTTTGCCACTAGCTCCTAGAAGTATGTAGTCTATGGTCAAATGCTTCCCAGTAAAGTTAAACAAGTGGCAGCTGGCACCATACAGCTCTGTTATAATGAAAACATGAGGTGGCTGCCATTACACAGTCCTGCACTAATGAGAACAGTAGGAGGCTAGCATTACAATGGTCTAATGAAAACAGGAAATGGCTGGCATTAAATTGGTATAATAAAAACAGGAGGTGGCTAGCATTACACTAGTAGAATAAATAAATTCAGAGATGCCAGGCTTCCCCATCTCATTTCCATTATATATGACCACAGTAGCCACAATTTAGGCCAGATCACTTAGAATCAAACCAGTCAGTGTTGAGTGAAAACATAATTTTTGCGCCATGCTTCAAATATTTCTTCTGTTTCATATCTGTTTTCCTTAGGCTGATGCAACATGTTTTACACTAACAATGGGAGCTACACTAAATCTTTTTTTTTTCTTTCTCTGATAATTCCAAAAAAGGCAACATTGTTTTTGACACAGAAGAAGGTGGGCTGGAGTAAAAGACAACAATTCAAAGAGAGTTTCTAATTTTGTCCTTGCCTTTTCCTCTCCTTTCTCTTTTAAGAATTCAAGGGTAACTAAATACTTAGATTTCTATAAAACACTAAAATGGAACAAAGTGAGGGAAGAAGAAAGGTACAGAAAAAAATTATGCACAAAATCAATCATTTAATGAAGTTTTTTCTCTCAATAAACGTCAGAGTTTTCCATACATAGATTTTTTTAAATTATTAGTATAGATAGAAAGATCTTGTGTGTAGCTCTCAGACAATAGTCTTACAAAAATCCTAGGCTTTATTGTTACTCAAGCGCCAGCTGTATCTGATTATCCTGTCTTTTTGTTTTTAAATCTGGGCCAAAAATTGAGCAAGTTGGCACAGTTCAAGGTAAGTATATTAAGATAGCACAGCAGTCTTCTATCATTCAGTGACTCTACCTTCCATTTTTACCATTCTATGTTAAACATTTAATTTTTTAACTTAGAAATACATACATAAATATTTACGAATGACTTCCAATAAAGAATAATAACAAAAGTGTTTCTATAGAAAATGCCATGTTACTTCAGGTACTGATGCTGCTGAAAGATTTAGCTTTTTAATGCCAAAAAGAAAAGAAAACATGAGGATAAGGTACTCAGACCGGAAAACAACCTAATAATAAAAATAAGATGAAAATACATATAATTAAATAAAACTGTTTAAATCAGTTTTATACACTGATATTTAATTTTCTTTCCTCCATAATTTTTATTATTCTTTTCAAAGACTTCTGAATTAGTTTAAGAAACAACATCAATTTCAGATACCTTTGTGTTTAGTGCATACTAAAGAAACAAGTAAAGAGAGGAAAAATACTCTTCCTTTGCTATTCTTTATTTCTTTATTTAGGTAAGGTTAGTTTTTTCTGAGTATACCTTGATGATTTCACCAAAATTGATAGTAAAATTAAGAAAAATTCTGAACAAGAAAAAAATATTTGAAATAATCATAGATAATAAAAAGTCAATTAACATTTCTTATTCATTTCTTCTTTTAGAAGTGGAAGTTATAATGTAAAAGAAATAATGTCTGTCCCATGTTTTAAGCCAGAATTAAATCAGGAATGCTCTGAACACTAACACGGATAGCATAAAATCTGTTGCTGGGCTTGTGTAGGACTCACAGACATGGCTTAATCGAGATACAAAGTGATGTGTGCCATGCATTCAAAATTAGCATCTGGCCCGGAGCCACTAAATTTGGCATCCCAAGAACTGATTCTACCCCTTGCCAAGTTTCCACAGGGACTAGACTGGCTGAATTCTGAATCACAGCCTCTAATTTCTCCTTCAACAGAATCTCTTTGAATTGTGGAACCGGAGAAACTAGCAAGTGAGCATAAAAATTGAATGCAAAATACAGTACTCTCTAAAGAGGAAGATTTTAGATAAAAGATGTATACAGAACATAAAATATTTCCAGTTAATCAATTGTAATATATACCGCTGACTAACCAACTTACGCCATTCGATTTGTTTGTTCTTTCACAAGCAAGAGTACACTGTAAACTAACTGCCTTTGCTGCCAAACTCCAAAGAAACACTTGAGAACTTATAAATTTTGCATACCATAAATTTACTTGACAGGTCTCATCATATGGTAAGCAATATTTTTTATTAACTAACTTTGTGGAAGAAATGGCATTTTGCCCTAATTTCAAACTAACCAATGCTGTTATGGTTGGCATCTTTATTACATTATTAAATATATCAGTCAATACCTCCTGCAGTAATTGAGTCTTGTTATATAATACAGTTGTTGAAACTATAGATTTATTTTCAAAGTCAAATCAACAAGCAGAAAAGGATATCAATTTATTGGAATTTCAGAATAAATATGGGTCACCAATGCAAATATTTCTGATGAGAAATAATGAATTGATCTTTCCTCAAATTATATTCAAGATCATTCAAGATTGTGTTTCACTGAAAGTACTGCATTAAGCATTTGATTATACAGGATTTCAGTTTTGTGTAGCATATGCAGCCCATGTAACCAAATGCCTGGAAATTACAAAGGGATCACAAATGAATGAGTTGACAAAATGTGAGAATAATTTGAAAAAAATTGTCTTAGAATTGAAAAGGAAGGAGACGAGAAAGAGTTACGGATAAACTGATGTAATAAAAGAGAACAAAATGGTTCTTTGTTTTGGATTATTTAAAAAATAACAAAAGGAAAAATTTAGTGAATTTTCTTAGAAGTTAATAAAATTATTTAAAAATAAGTGGGTAAGTTGCTAAGGGAAGAGTATTCAAGGAAAAAATGCAAATGTTCAGTTTCATATTTTTCCTGAGGCTCATTAAAAGAGCTTTAAATGACTGCATAAAATAGTGGTGTAGAAGTAAGTTAAATTTCCATGGACAAAGTCAGCACCATTAAAAGGAAAAAGCAACTAAATTTGTGATTTACCCCTGTATCCTTAAGTTAACAACTCTTTAATTGTGTTTTTCAAGGCACAGTAAAATGTTCTTTAATTTTATTCAAAAACAACAAAATTCTTAGGAGAAAAGTGCCATATTTTTAACGTAACTGAACATTCAGAATTCCTCCAAAAATAATTTGGTAATAGTTCACACTGGGCCAATTTATATGTCACTTATTTTAAATAATAATGAAAAGTTAAATGAATGATTAGTTAAACTAAATATAAATTATAATATAATTATGCACTTTAATTTTTCATTGACAAGTAAAAATTTGTATATGTTTATGGTATCCAACATGATTTTTATTTGTTTAATTGTGACAGGGTACAGATATATACTTCAGTCTAGCCTCAAACTCATTATGTAAACCATTCTTCTGCTTCAGCCTCCCAAGTGCTGGAATTACACAAGTTCACTACCACACTCAGCACAACATGGTATTTTGAAATATCTATACAATATGCAGTGGCTAAATACAACTAATTAACATATGTATTACCTCACTAACTATGCATTTCAATGGCATTTTATGACATATAGTGGGCATAAAAATCTTTTAAAAATATCAAATAGAATTTACATTTAAGGGATACACATATTTCTGGGGAAATTTTTGCAATAAAAGTCATCCTTATAAATTATTTTCAAATCAAATTGCATTCACAAAGGAGTAAATGTCCCTATATATGTTTCTTCAAGGTTAGTTACTTAATTTATTTTTTTAAAAAATCTAAACTGAAAAAAACTAACATTCCCCTAAATATTCCCCTTTAATTCTTACATGGTCTCATCTCTACTAAATGAGAAGTAACATTTATGCATTTCCAAGTGTTGGGAGCAGAAAGAAAGTTATGTCAAGAAAATAAAACCAGAAATCCATACCTTACAAGGCAAAAATGGAACGATATGTCGTTGTACATTTACATATCTAATAGAATCACTGTTGAAGACATTGATAAGATAAATGTTATGTGCTGAAAATCCCATATGCTACCTCTTTTGTAAAGTTAGACTCTTTTGGGACTCTTTCAAAAATTCCATTTCAGTCTCTTCATTTTGGTTTTTCTCAGGAAATATGGCTATTCAATTCTTATTACTGTTTCATGTAAGTAATCTTAAGAAGTAAGGCTGAATTTGATATGCAGTTCATAATTTTATAATAAGAATTTGAGAATTAATGAATCCACAACCGAAAAGTTAGTTGGGGTTGTACATTGTATGTACAATGCTGCAACTCCTAATATGTAGACTATGTCCTCATTAAATATACAAGCACAGCCATGGTATAAAAAGTTTTAAAATGATTTTCATATTTGATATTTTTAAAGAAACAAATTAACAATGGAGAGAATGAGATGATTGTTTTACCACCTTGCAAATATATTGTTTTCAAATATATTTATTTTGAATTATACGTGAAGAGGTGTGTTGGTTAATTTTACATCAATTCCTTCTAGTAATTCTCTGGATGGATAGATAGAGCTCTCTCTCAATTGCTTTTGCTTCTCTGGAAAACTTTGACTAATGCAGTATTACAAGGGATGTACCATAACTTTGTCAGTGTTAAATTGTTTAGTGGTAGTTTTGGCTAAAGAATTGTGAAACATCATACTAAGAAATATAATCTAAATGAATTTTGTGTCCAAGGCACATATAAGTTGACTTTCCCAAATATCTTCTTCAAAAGAATTTACACAGGAAGTAATTACCTAGCTATTGAAAAAGACTGGAAGATATTTTTAGGTGGTTGGGAAAATTGGTGAAAAGAATGAAATTCTAAGAAATGGAAGAGGAAGATAAAAAAAACCTAGGTGTCTGAAAGACTGTGACTTGTTTAGAAAATTGTGTCAAGATGAAGTTTTCTAATAGATTTATTGCTGCCAAAAGGGGCAGTGTATTAAATGATTTCTTGGCAAGTATGTTATAGAGGATGATTTCTTAATATTTCTCTGGAACACCCAACTTTCTTTTTTTTGGGGGGGTACCAGGGATCAAACTCAGGACCTTGCTCTTGCAAGGCAGGTGCAGTGCCACTGAGCTAAATCCCCAGCCCCACATCCAACTTTCTTTAAAGAAAATATTTTGTTTTGTTATTACCAAATTATTCATATTGTTACATTAGTTAATTTTGTACATGAATAAATACAATAATATGACTTCCATATGTTGATACTTCTTAACTAAAAAAATGACCTTTACAAATTATATACAAACAGGAATGCAGTCCAATAAAATTCAAATTAATCACAATTAACTTAATGTGATGAATGATTGTATTTTGCTGAAACTAAATTGCCACTGCAAATGAATAAATATTGCATGATCTCTATTTAGGGACTGACGGCAGGTGGTTTCATGTTTGACACTGTTAAATTACTGTGCCTCATACAAGGATGCAAATCTCCAACTACTTATTTCTTTTCAACTTATTGTAAAGCACTCATTACTACACATACCCTGGTGTCTTTTGATTGAAAATAACATTTACATATTAATTCTCCCATTTTGTTTCAGTTTAGCCTACTACAATAAATATAGTGTTAGCTTCAACATGAGCAACTAAAGTTTGCCTTATTTAAAAAAAAATCCCACACTTCAAAAAATTCGGATTGAGATGTTCTGATACCAAAAGAGAAAGCTCCATGTGATAGAGAATATATTGACCTCAATTGGGAGAAACTATTAAGAAGAAATTTTTATTATGGTTGTTTTATTATCCTTAAATTTTTAAATCCATTTTTTTGTCTTCTCCTTTTTCTCATAACTTTTTCCACAGAATGAAATGAATGAAAGTTTGAGGTGCAATAAAATGTGCCATAGAAGCATAACAATACAGTTCAGCGATTTTGTCTTATTTTATGAATATTAGTGGAATTTATGCCCTTAGCCTCAATTCAGTTGTAAAAACAAATCAGTATTATTCAGGGAAACTCCATGACAGGGGAACGAGTGTAGGTACAGCGATCATCTTCAAAATGAGGAAAAGCCAATGAGATAAGTCACTCCTTAACAAATTGTTTAATTCCTCCAGCTTGGCTCAGTTCCTAACAAGGAAGACGTGGCATTGTAATGTCTCATTCTCACCTTGATGAGCCCTTAAAATGTATTTTACTGTTGCTCTCAATTACTATATATGACCCAAGTGTTGACTATATTGGCTTACAGCAGCCTCATAGTCAAATGATGAATGAATTTAATGATCTGTTCCATTTTAACAAAATCTAGTGTTAAAGCAGAATAAGACATTTAGACTAATTTCTATGACTCCCACTTGAAGTTTTAATAAACTGCCAAAACAATGTGCTAAAACTCGAGTTAAAGAGTTGTTCCAAGAAGAGATACATTTTTTCCAAGGAAATAAATGATTTCCTTCAAAAGGAAGTGATAATTTGGCATATTTTTAAAATGTATTACTTATATTTGGTTATCTAGATTCTAGAAAGTCCTACTCCATATTACTATTTAACTAGCAATGGATTCAAATGTCCTGAAATATGACAAATGTCCTCTAATTACACCTACCTTAAAATTTATTTTTTTGAAGTAATGTCACATGTGCCTTCTCTCTCATGTGGTATATATGTGTGTGAATATATATCAGCTGTGTAAGGTCTACATGGTGGCCCAAAGCAAAATAACAAAACAAAGCAAAAAATTAACTGAAAAACATTGGCAGGGAAAATGATACATATGGATGTGGGTGGCAGTGTTTGAACAACAGATCTGGTCGTCCCTAACGGAACATTTCAGGAAAAAAAATATTTATAGCAAACTAGTTCATTGTGTTAACATTAAGTGAGGGTTTCTACAATATATTGGTATGCTATTGAAATTATAACCTTTGCCTTTTTTGTACTACTGGCTTTGGACTTTCTTTGTGAAATGAAATTATAGATGTTGCCTTGCTCTTCTCTGCTCATGATTTAAATTGTGTTACTCTTTATAGAATTGGTTTACAAATATTGAGATCACATTATTTATATATTGAGTCACGTGAATATTTATATTTATACACATTTATTTCAACAGGGTAATTCCATGTATATGGGCGAATGGAAAGAATCAATACATTGAAGATTTATTATGTAACAGCTTCTAAAATACTCACTTGATTTACTTTATTCCATCCTATAGCTTTCTCTGCTTTAACTGAGACAAAATCAGGCCTCATTTGTAAGGTTCAGAGGCTTTGAAATCAGAGGGATATGTATGCAAATATATCTCAAACTAATGCAAGCTGGGTGAACATGTACAAATATTTAAATTATCTGCATCTTTTTTTCACATATTTGACTATATCTACTTCATCAGGTTATTGTAAAGATAAAATGATAGTACTTATATATAAGGTACAAAAAATACAATGCTCAGATCATATTAACTTTATTTTTTATCAAGTGGTAATTAAGAAACTCCTTTGTTATTCCTGCTACTTTAATACAAAAACTATGTATTGATCTTTCAGAAAATATGTTGAATGATTAACCTGAGATGTATAATAAGTGAATGTAAAAATACAAAGGAAGGTGAGAAAAGTCACATATTTTGTTCCATTTACAATAGCGTATTTTAATCCAGTAACTTTTAAAAGGTATCAACATGATCTTGTTTTCAGTGGATGAGAAAAATAAAGCCTAGACATGTTGAGAAAGTTACATGAGGTCATGTGCCAGGTTGATAGCCCAGCCAGTCACGGGCAATGCCTGATTGCCTGATGAGTGGACTGCAGGGGATGAAAGAATAATATACAAAGAACAAGGAATAAAGAGGAATGAATGATAGTTTATTACTTGGGGGGGTCCAAGAATTGATCTTTAGCTCTCTCCTGGCTAAAGGTCACTTGATTTTAGTTCTTTCATGTTTAAGATCTGATCTTAGCTCTCCTGGCTAAGCCCATGGACACTGGATTAGTCAGTATTTATGATTATACAATATAGCAAGGGAGCATGAAGGCAGATGTAAGGAATAGCAGAACTAATACACTAATGAGCCCAGCTGTAAAATGGGAGTGACTATGTATTCTTGTGAAGGACAGGTTACAGTTAACAAGGCACATATGCTGTCTTGCTGTTCATAGCTAATGAGCCACCTGCATTTTCTGTAGCTAACATTTGATCTTAGAGAATGGTTGAAAAGAGACATAATTCCTCAGCTGCAATGCTTCTTTGTTACTAGAAAGTCATGACCTCATTGACCGTTGAGACCTCAATTGTGATCATTGCCATAGGGAAGTTTATCTCTGTACACCTTTTGAAAGGTCAATTAACAAATCACACTTAGGCCTTGTAATGACTTATAATTTCAATCAATAGCTGAAATCATAAGCCAAATTAGTATCTAAAGCCTGCTCAGTGTGATTTCAAGATGGTCTCCTGCAGTCATGCAAGAGTTTATCCAAGTTTCAGTTTTGAAAAATGCATCTTCTCATCAATGTTATCTTTTTACTGGGTGAGTTCCACCCAGGAGTCTGGAAAACATCTTTATGTTTTGAAGGATATATGATTCAAACTAAACTTTTAAGTGTGTAAATTTTTTAGAAGATAGATAAGAATTGTAGAACAGGGACATACCACAAGTAAAGGCACATATAATTGATACTCCATAAATATTTGGATATTTATAAATATACCTGTTATTTAAATATGGAGTGCATGGAAGAATAAATAGAACGTGACATTCAAAATATGCTAGACCTGGATGACCTGCAGTGCTCTTAGTATTTCATACTAAAGGTAGCCATAAAAGGTTTTTGAAACTCCCTATCTGAAAAACACCATGTGACAGTGTAACAAGTACACTGAATTCATGAGGCAGTGGTACTAATGAAAAATTATAATAAAGATAACAGTTCATTTTAGCTATCTAAGTACATTCACAACTCTTATGATGTTCCTTCTTACTTCATGAAAAAATTGGAGCAATCAAATAAGAAAATAGCGTATTCATCTATATAATGTACAGTGCCTCCTATACTATTAGCATGAATGAGCTCTCTCCTCTCCCAACATTTAAACCAGCATTTCCATGTGTGTGCCAGATTCTACCTTCTGAGGGATTTCACTCTGGGCAATTCTGGTCACTCTCTTCAAAATCATCGATGTTTTCCTGTTTGCTTAACATCCCTGTCATCCTACAAATGTGTTGTTCTTTGCAAACATAGAAACACATATAACACACCATTATATAGGTTCCAGTTTCCTCACCAAATACTTCCATATTTTGTTGTTGCTACTGACATAATTCTCATTTTTGATAAAAGTCTTGTTAGTCTTCATTGTTTATAATACATCTCTAAACTGTCTCCTCCCATTCCCTGAATCCATTCTTTGAAATTCATAGTGCCTTTGCTTCCTGTTCCTATTTCCAAGACACCAGGAATTTTTTCAATTTTTTTTTATTAATACATATTACCAGCACATAGTGATTACATTTTTCATGGGGTGTTGGTATGTGTACATAACACATCTTAATTCAAACTTGCTGGGTATAAGGTTGACCTCCAATTTTGAATCCAAATTCAAATGCATCAGCAGCATTTTACATAGCATAT
>NW_004624748.1:19079962-19096346 GCF_000247695.1 Heterocephalus glaber
TTTCTTTAATAGTTGCTATTCAAATTTTATATTTCCTCCAGAGTTAGTTTCATTAATTTGTCTTCCAAGGTACTTCTTAGAAGTTGTCAAAATTATTTCAAAAAAGATTTTTGTAATATGCTTTCTATATCCTTTTACATTCTATAAAATCTGTGGTAATGTCTCCTAGATCTTGATATTGTAATTTAAAAAATGTATAATTGGTATTGTGTAATAGGAAGAAAAGGTCTAAAGGAGTAGGGGAAGTGGGAGGGGTAGGGGAAGGGAAAGAAGGGAAAGGAAAAAATATGAGAAAAGCCAAAAAATGGAAACAAAGTCTTTGCAAATATGGAAGGATGGAGGGGCTGAAGGGAGGGCAGAGGAAAAAATGAGAATCAAGATACTCATGTAATGGTACAAGATCCTAATGATGAATGTAACTGTATTTTATACCTAAAATGTACCAACAAACTTGGGGGGGGGGGAAGAAGCAAGATTCAACAATAAGCGGCATACAAGAAACACATTTAATTAAAAAAGAAACTCATAGAATGAAGTTGTAAGGGTGGAAAACAATACTCCATGTGACAGAAACTGGAAAAAAAAATAAAAGTAGCAGTAGCTGTCCTCTTTGTAGATCAAGTGGATTTCAAATGAAAATCTGAAACACTCTAGTCCCAAGAATTTCAGATAAGGGATAGTCAATTTGTATGTAAAAATCTATTGTGAACATGTGTTTTCATTCCTCTTAAGTAAAAACTTAAGAACAGAACTATTGGTTCTTAACAGTAATACAAGAAATTTCTATATTGTTTTCCGAAATGGTTTTATCATTTTATATTCACATTAGCAGTATTAGTAAGTTCTAACTGGTTCACACCCAAGCTAACATGCGTTCTTTTGAAACTTTTAACTTCATCTCGCTAATGAGTGTATAATTCAATGTTGTTATTGTACTGATTAGTGTTTTTCTGGTTCTAGTGTTCCACACCTTTCCTTGCGCAGTACTGGCTATCATCTTTTTGTATCTACTTTTTAATTGGATTATCTATTAATGAGCTGTAAGAGTTCTTTATATATTCTGGTCATAGGTTATATGCATTATAAATATGGTCTGTTTAAGGACTACTTTTCATTTTCTTAATGAGGTCATTTAAAGTTCTAAATTTTGATGGTATCTCATTGAACAATTTTTTCTTTTGTACATCTTTTTTTATATCCTAGGAAATTCTTTCCTAGTCTAAATTCACAAACATTTTCACTTACAATTTCTTCTTAAAGTTTTATAGTTTTAGTCTTTCATATTTAGATTAATAGATCCTTTCAAGTTATTTTTATGTATGGAAATAAAGGGTTGAGGTTAATTTTTTACAAAACAAAACAGAAAGCTACATCAGTCCAGTCCTCGAAGAACTAGAAATAGTCTGGTCTCTTCATAAATAAAGATTTAGGTCATCCTGTCAGAGAAAGAACCAAACCTTGACAAATTGAGTTGCTTCCTGAAAGCAAAGAAAGACAGGATCGGTAGTAGTAGAAGAAAGTTGTATACACTGGGTATGAGCAGTTATATAAATGAAGGTTGCAATTATCATGAGTGTTTCTTCCTTATTTTGTTATTAATACACTTGTGTGCGCACATACATATATTCAGTAAAAATCTTTGTTTTTACTTTGTTTCTTCTCGTATTCCCTAATCATGTAACACAAGATGTATTGAATTTATGTCACTATATTTAAATATTGCTATCTTTACATTATTGTATTTAAGTTATGGGATGTCAAGGGGGAAAGTAAACATCACTGAAGAACTTTGCATCCTTTTTAGGTTAAGGAAAGACTGTATTTTTGGTTACATGCAAAATAATTGTACTATGTAAGTTGAATTTTGCTAGGTTATGTTATCTTTATTTGTAGATTAGGAATAATTTGAAGAGAAGCACATGTATAATAAATTGAGCTGGGTGAACTGGTAATTGTCAATTTTATTTTTAAATTTGATTATGCTATGATGTGTGCAGAGAGCTGAGATCTTATTTCTGGATGTCTGTGATAGTGTTTCCAGAAGATATTAACATTTGAATAAGTAGACTGAATAAAGAAAATTACCCTTACCAATTTAACTGGGCATTGTCCAGACCCTTGCGGATGGAACTAGAACCAAAAATTGCAAAAACAGCAAATTCATTCTCTGAGCTGAGATTTATTCTCTGAGCTGAGATCCTTCCAATATTGCCTTCCAATATTGGTGCTCTTGATTCTTACACCTTCTGCTTTTTCTGATTCTTAGGCCCTGATTTTTGGTTTTTCTTGTTGTTTGGATTGCATACAACAGTTTGTGGGTTTCCTTAGACTCCACAACTGTTTGAAACAATGTCAAAATAAATCTTTCTCTCTCTCTCCCTCTCCCTCTGCTTTTTGCTTTTTCCCTCTTTCTATTTCATCCCAATCAATATATATTATACACTCTGAACCAGCATTTAATATGTGAATAAGTAGCCTGAGTAAAGAAAATCTGGGAATCAGAGATCCAGGAGTGTGTGTGTGTGTGTGTGTGTGTGTGTATTTGTGTGTGTATGCATCTGTATTTCTTGCTGCTTTTGGCTTCAATCCCCCAGAAGAAATTGACTAATAAATCAACCTAATTGATTTCCAAAATAATTCTTTGAAATCACAACCTACAAAAAATTTCCTGTATCACTCACTCAGAGAAAAGCTAAGGTTCTTACAAGTCTTGACAGGGCTGTTCTTCGAAGATATAATTTCACATACTACTCTCCCATTCTTTACCCTATTTTACTCTATCTCTTCTGTATATGAATTCACTTAAGTGTTTAACTTATTTCATGTCTTGCCTTCATTCTGATATTTCCACTGAGATTTATCCTAATTTCTCTAATACTGTAGCCTACTCACCTCGCCCTCTTCTCTGACATTCCATGTCGAATTGACACTACTCTATTTTTCATAACACATCACTTCCTGAAATAGTGGATAAAATATTAATTTATGTTTATAACTTAATTATATTACTAGAATATAACTTTTTGATGGCAGGAATTATTATCTGTTGTAATTTTGCTCAAATACCTACAATAGCATGTTTCAAATATAATGGGTCCTCAATAACTACCTGCTGAATCAGCTTGAACCTGAAAACAACTAAGAAGTTTGTGATGATACCCCAGAATCCTGTGTAATAGTGTCTTAATAAAAAATCTTTATTTGAATTTGAAGCAATAAAATTCACTTTATAGACTATGCTGAGGCAGAGGCATGGATTCCAGATAATCTTTTATGTGGAGTATTTAAACATAACTGGCTTTCTCTTTAAAATTAAACATTATACTTTAAAAAAATGGGGCAAGACCATTCTTTCAGAGAACCTAAAGAGACAACCAAATACGATGCAGTTATTTTTAGAATTTGGTATGTATTTCATATTAAATTTGAGTATTACTGGAACTTATTTTAAATAGTTCACCAGAAATAGTCATTATAGAGATAAGGAAACATGTTAATTACTGAATTTGAGGATATGGATACTTAAAATTATCATTTGACATCATTTCTATATTTAAAATCTCTAAATATGAGAGGAAACAATAATTAGGAAAAATTCTGGATATTTGAAATTAGAGTGGTTAAGCAATATAAACTAGCCAACACCTGAATTGGACCTGAATTCCTAGGTAAGAAAGCCACAACTGCATTTGTTTTGTGCATGAGAAAAATTTCTCCTTCACAGAAATTAGAAACCTTGGAAGATTTCATAAAAGAAAAAAAGGGTATAACTTCTGACTCATAAGTGGATTTTAGAGAAACAGTGACTTGAGTAAGAAAATAACTTGGTAAATACCGTTTGTTATTTAACAAAATACCTATATTATTCACTTTTCCTAAAAGTAAATCTTTGAAGGAAGTTGGCTGAATATGAAGAAGGTATATTCATTCCAATAAAGTGGTGATTTAAAAATGAAAATTAGTTTTTAATACTTTCAGGGTTTTGACAATACTGGTATTTTTGAAAAATACTTTCATATCATTTAAAGTTCATGAAATCATTTTTTTTCGTGTGTCAAAGGTTTTATTTAACTAATTAATTAATGAGGGAACTAGTGAGAGGTTACAACCAGTTCAAAGAAGAATCCAAAGAGAAAGCATACATGTAGGTTATCAGAAATGTTGAAATAAATTTGAATTTGTTTAACTGGTACCAGTATGACTTCTTCCACATAAAGGGAAGGAAATACATTGAATTTGCACTAAATTCATTTGCACATTTGTGGGCAAGGATTATATGCATTCCTCTCTTTTTTCATAGCAGTCAAAATGTGGTTGCAACCAACATGTTCATCAGCTGATAAATGGGCAAACAAAATGGGATTTATCTACACAAAGGAATACCACTCAGCTTTAGCAAGTGGGTGAATACTTATTCCTCATGAAATCATTTTTACACACATTTTACATTATATTTTTTCAGAGCAGACATGATGACTTATATGCCTAAAGCCTAGTAATCTTATACTGTGAAATGTTTTTTTCTCAACAAACTTTTTAGTTCTCTATGCATTTTTGCCAAGGTGTTTCTATGTCTCTAACAATATAAAATAAAAATAGATAATGCTATGGAAAGGGTTAGTATTCTAGGCATTATTAGGCTTGTACAGGGATTCTTCTGTATATTGTCATCATACTCATATATACATATTTATTATTGCTACATTAACAGTAGAGATGAGGAAATTCAAGTTGAGAGGTCCACTATCTTGTTGGAGAACATACAAACAACAAGAATGGAGCCACGACTCAAATCTTCCCAATGGAATTGGAGACCCTCCTCCTACCCACTACATAGTTACTCCTTCTACAGAAGGAGAGGCATTGTATGATTTGCTTCATGATAACTATTTTAATCTAATAAAGAAATAAAAGAAAAAATGTTACATAACATGGACACTTTTGGAGTTTGAAGAGATTCCCATCAGATTCCCTGTCTAAAAGGACAAAGCTGGAGAAGAGGCATAAAACTGGAGATTTGGGTAAAAGTAATAAATGGCAACATAGCTGAGCCCTCCAAGTTCAAGATAAAAAGTGGCAATGTCCAGCACCATTTTGCTACTTTCTCATTTGAATGAGCCTGTATTGTACACAATAAAAAGTGTACTGTGGTACATGACAAAGCAAACTTCTCCTGACCTTAAAAGCCTAAGTGTAGATATTAGGAAGTAGAAAGAACTTGTTTAAATGGGAAGGGGAACAAGACATAGGGAGAGGGGGAAGGAAGAGAAAAGAAAAGGGATTTAAAAAAATTAATTAAAGGAAAAAAATAGAAACAGAGCTTTTATAAATGGAGGGAAAGAAGGGCTAAAAAGATAGAAGGGGGGCCCGGGATTTAGCTCAGTGGTTTTGCTACCTGCTGCGCAAGCGCAAGGACCTGAGTTCGATCCCCGGTACCAAAAAAAAAAAAAAGATGGAAAGGGATGGGGAAAAATTAAGAAGATAGATACTAGTACAAATTCTCCATGATGAATGTGATCATTATGTATAGCACACATACATTAATTTTAAAAAAGCCTAAGGACCCAGAAGTAACTAACGAGTGATCATCCTTGGTGAATGCAACAGATGAAATAAACCAGGATGCATGATTTAGTTAAATTTTTCACAACCTCTATTTTATGGCTGAAATTGAGATTTAAAGCTGTGTTACTTTAAAATTCGCTGTTGAGTAATATCAAAAATACTCTTCACTTTATTATGCTCTTATTTACTATAATAAATTTAACATAATAACATTCACCAAAGGTCAACTAACATTTCCTATCTTTTAATATTATGGCCTTAAAATCAGACAAGGATGCATTATCTAAAACAAACTTCTACTGAATGTAGAAAGCAATCTAAACAGTTCAGGTTTATCACTATTACTTTTAGTCAACAACAAAATGCTTATTTGTTATTTATAATCTGGCAATAACCACTTCATCTCCACTTTGTGCAGACACATCCAGCATTAATGTTTATGGAGTGTGAAATCAAGCACACTGGAACTAATTGAAGTATTAGTCAACACTGTACTCAAGTTGAGTAAAGCAAGATTAATATTGCTCAGGTAATAAATAAGTGAGATACACATGTCAATCCAGATAATCTCACCCATAAACCAGGTTTTCTATAGCATAAGATGTGAAGCAAAAATATCTATCTGTCTATTGATCACCTATCAATCATCTATAAATTTACTTATTTGTCACTTTACAGATATACATGTAAATACATGTATTTTACTGTATCATTATGCCAAAAATTATTAACACTTCAAACATACAGTATAATCTAATATTGTATGTGATTTTAGAGTCGGATAAAATTGGGTCAAAATATTATCTGTATGACTTTTAGCAATTCAGTGTCTGAAAAATAAAAGCAGTAACTCCTATTTCAGACCTAAATAATTGCTACAAAGTGCTTAATACAATGCCCATGCCAGACAATGTCCTCAGTAAATGGGACCACATTGAGAAAATAGAGCAGTGAATCAGTTTATGAAATAATGCATGCAATCCTGAACTAACTTCAATTACTCTACCTGTCATATCTCATTTCTTCATTCTCTTGTCCGGCCGTCATTGGATTTACCCAAGTTCTTTAACGGGAGTTGATTTTATGTTGCAGGAATATTTAACAATGCCATTTTGGACTGTCATGGCTTGAGAAAAGGGAGTTGCTACTGGCTTCAAAAGCAAGAGGTCAAAGATTTTGCTGCATATTCTCCAGTGTATCAAACAAATTATAATCCAGCCCATAATATGAATACTGCATCGAGAAACCTTGAATTAACCCTATGCTACATGGGATCTAGAATGCTTTTATTTTAGTATCAATCACTATTTATTGATTATTATCGCATGTCAGATGGAACACTGAAGAGGATTCCATGTGGAACAGAGGTTCATCCTTTGCATCATAGTTACTGTCTTAATTTCTGGGGTTTTTTGTTCCTTTTTCTTCTCAAATGTGTTTTATGTACAAATTATAGTGATCTTTTCAGAACTTTCAGCAAGCCACTTGTGATCTTTCCAATTTTCACTAATCACCATTTTTTCCAAATGTCTATAATACTAGTGTGCATTATTATGTCTTGTGTTACTAATATAACATCACTGGTTGCTAGTATCTCATGTATGCCAATTTCATTTCCACAACTAAAGTGTATCAGGGACCTAAACTATTTTTCTTTGCTTAATTATGTATTTTTATAGTACATGTTTGCAACACATAATGATTGCATTAATTGTGGGGAATTTGTACACGTATGTAACACATCCTAACTCATTTTTGCCCCTTCTCTTCCATCCCTATATGCTTTCTCCCATTCTTGATCCCCTTCTCATTTTGTCTTCAGTAATTGGAAATAGAAAGATCTTTTTCAAGTGGTGAAGGGAGCAAGAGTTGGAGATGGCAAGGGAAGGAAGGGAAAAAGGACTAAAAATGTAGAACAACTAATTTTTCAAAATGCTTATTCACTGATTTACATAGAAAGTAAGAATTATCCATGTATACACTAAAATGCAATATCATCATGTCTTCAATACATTTCCATTGCTGGGACAAAATACTTGACATCCACAAGTTAAACCAGGAGAGGTTCATTTTGGCTCACAGTTTGTGGAGATGTCAGTCCATGGCAGGCTGGCTCCGGGCAAGGTAGCACGGCAAAGCGGCATGGCAGAGGGGGGCTGGCTCATGCCATGGCAGTGGAATAAAGGGAAGAAAGAGGGAGATAGACCCTTCCAGGCCATGCCCTCAGTGACCCACCTCCTCCAACCAGGCTTCACCTCCCAAATCACATTTAGCTATAAATTCATCATGGGACTAATCTACTCGTGGATGTAATAATCTATTCACCTTTCCAAAGACCAACCTATGAATACATGAGACTTTAGGGAACTTACAGATATAAATCATAAAACATTATTATTTGTCTTCTATTTCTGAAATACATTTCTGAAATAGTGAGATAATTTAACTGGTAATAAAATCTTAATGTTATTAATTCAGAATAAACTCAGTTGAGGATTTACTCAGTTATTCCAAGGTAAATTTGATCAATGGTGGCTGCTCACTTTCCCAACTCCTCCCTAGAATTTATTCTCAATTGTGAATTATGTATGAGGCTTGAAGTCAGGTGTCTAAACACCTCATTATTCCCTTATCTTAGCTGTAAAGGACATCTATATCTGCTAATTCAGGGCACAGGCACAGAAAGAAAGGAATCTCCTTGCTTTCCAGCATGACCAAATTGTATGAGGTTACCCCATCTGTTTATTCTACTCTGCTTTGCCATGACTGGTCTTCCCCAGGGATGGACAGACACATGGGCTCTTCTAGGGAGAGCAAACCACATCTCCCACCTGCCTACTTTCTACATTGATTCTCTCACTAGTTGAAATGGTTTTCCTATAGTTTCTACATGTGCACTGGTCCATATGAGGGGAGAGAGGGGAACAGGTAGAGTAAAGAGGATTGATAGCCAATATTTGTTCTGCTTGATTATTTCCGAATTTTTTCCAACAACCAAAGTGCCATTTTTGAAATCTAAAGTCACAATATACATCATATTTATATTTACACACATACATATATATATATATTCACTTTCTAGGTATGATTTGATAGGCTGCCTCTAAGAAATGGAGAGAATTCAAATAATCAGAAGTATGGAAAAATCATATCTTCCAAAACTTCACAACCCATCCCTGCTGCACCTGGAGCACTACATAATAACTTCATTACACCGCCTTCCGTGCCCTCCCTCTTTGATTATTCACTCAGTCATTTTCTTTTTTCTTTCTTTCTTTCTTTCTTTCTTTCTTTCTTTCTTTCTTTCTTTCTTTCTTTCTTTCTTTCTCTTTCTTTCTTTCTCTCTCCCTTCCTTCCTTCCTTCCTTCCTTCCTTTCTTTCTTTCTTTGTTTCTTTCTTCTTCTTTTTTTTTTTTTAGTACCAGGATCGAACTTGGAACCTTGCACTTGTGAGGCAGGTGGTGGAACCACTGAGCACTCAGTTGTTTTCTATGTTTCACTTCTGGATTTTTCTGTATGCCTTGAATTTTCAGTGCAACTTCCTCTCTGAGTATTTTCTCTTCTTTGAAAACTTACTATAATGCAAACTCTTTTATGCAACAAATTGCACATAAATTATTCCCATGTCTAATGAAAATAACGTATAATTTTGCACCTAAAGCTAAAGCCTTATTTAGTTTCTTTGTTTTTCTCAAAGTGTAAATTTCTAAAATCAGAGTTCTTTATATAACTGTACTGTAGCAGTTAGCACAGTGTGGGAATACACTAATCAATTTATTTATGGTTATATATGTAATATATACAAGCATTTATACTCCTAATATAGTCTGTTCTAGGGAAGGATAAAACATTTGAATTAATTTAATACACAAATTTAATACAACTTGGGAAACATTGTAGTTTCTGTGTAACTATCCAGTACAAAAATAAAGCTGAATATGGAACATACATGATAACAACAGTTTTCTTATTTGAATATGTACTTTATGGGCATTCCACTGCATCCTCACTACATCCACATAATGATGTCATAAATATTTCAATACTAATCTGAATCTGTTCATCCCTTTGTACAAGCAATTTCATTTATTTATTTATTTTTTGCTTTCTGAGATAGTACCAATTGCTCATCTTTGCATCTCCAAACAAAAGCAATCCAATCTTCCACAATTTTTCACCTGGTGCTAGGAATACACAGCCAGAAAAATGGACTTCCTGTTAATATCATCATTTGCATATCTATTAGTATTCCAGGGCATTGCTGTATTAGAGAATGGGAGAAAAAGTAACATCATATTTTATTCACTCAGGAAACAATCTGTGTCAAAAGGCAATGTCCAATCCTAGCCTTTTAATTATAGTTTCTTTCCATAGGGGAGTGAACTGTGTGGTACAAAGGCTTATATTTCAACAATAACAAAAATAATTTACACTACACAAGCAAAATCCACAACAGGACTATCCTTGAATACACAAATAGAAATTATGTATGAGTTTCTCCAGAGAAACTTTGGTCCTGTACACTCTTTGAATCAAATATTTCTGTGAGTGTTCACTGGCAATGTGATTGTCTATTTTACTGCTAGATTAGGCTGATACTGCCATTGCAATCTGGTATCACTTTACCAGGAATGAAATTTCACACAATTAATTTCCTTCTTTAAAGGAAGCAATAAAGGATAGGCAATTGGAAATTTCACAAGTTATAACTAATATCTGTTAGTTACTAGTATACATATTTGCAAACGTAAATATCCCCTTTTGTATGCACTGAAATACACAGGTATATTTAATTTTCAAATGACATGGAGTTTCCACAGAACCATTGTGAACTTATTGCTAGCAAAAACAAACAAACAAACAAAAAAACAAACAGCAGTGCTTTGAAAACCAGAGGTCACAGATGACTTGGAAATCTCAAACTCCTCTCAGGGTGGTGTAGTGCACGTTGGGCATTTCAGAGTGCAGCTGCACTATTGGAAGATAGGAAAAGAAGTTTAATACCAGAAAGTAACATCATAATAAGACAGAATTTCATATCTAATTCACAAAGCTTGGCAAACAATGCGTATCGATTTTATAATTCTTTTCTCTCTCTCTTTTTTTAACTTAAAAGGCCATTTAAGTGCTGTAAATGATAACATGAACTTTTTTTTCTTATGTGGATGTACTTTGCTTTTTGGACATCCTTTCTCTGTCAATACTTACATCTGTTGTTTAAAAAGCTATTCGTGGTGCAATTGCTTTTTAAATGCAAAGCCATATGTGTGATCTCTAGAGGAACTGGTAAATTCCACCAAATGGGCATTCCTAAATTACATACCATCTGTAGCTAGTGAAGAGAGGACTGAACCTGCTCAGCTGTGATTTTGCACCAATGTTTCCATCATTTTGATTGGCTCTAGGGAAATTATCTGCTTTTGGCATAAACTTTTCCAACCCCAACAGGTTATTATGGTCTGCTTGAGTTTCACTGGCTCAAGAAATATATTTTTGGCACATGTTAGACTACACTTGGCATTTTGAATTGGTTTCTTTACCACATTCTACCACGATGGCTTAAATCATTTTTAAGCTTTCACATTAGTAAGAAAATGGTAAAGGTAATTCTATAGCCCAAATAGAGTCATTTAAACTGTTAAAAGCAAAATCAGTAAACCTCTGAATTGCACATTAAAACAGTTGAATTACCATAGTAAAAATTACTACATTATACAACTGAAGTTATAACATCACTATAAAAAATGTAATTCAAAGAGTAAATCTCAAATTCATTTTTTTGGAAAATAAATATGGTAATAACTTTACTCATTAATAACTCGACTCATTTCTATAACAATTTTCCTTCTATATTATATAACTATGCATTCTTTGGTCACTTCTTCATATGACAATAATTTTGTAACTGTTTTTGAAATGGATGAATATATTTATTAGTACACATTTATAAATTCATAATGCTTACATTTCTCATGTGGAATGGGTACATGTACATAACACATCTTCATTTCTTTTTCATCTCCAGTGTTCTAATGCAAATAAAGACAGAATATATTCTTTTTTATTTCAATTTGTGCATGCTGTTTCTAATACTCAATTTCTTGCCTTGCCAAAAGTGATTTAGACTCATATATGTTAAAATTTAGATAAGGCCAAAACATTAACGTACAGTAAAACATTCAAGAGACTTTCAAGTTATTCCTATGAATATTTTTTAACCTATTGAAACAATTTTTTAACCTATTTGAAACAATTCAAAGTTGAAGTGAGAATGTGGTTATACAGAATTTATGTCTCTGGTTCATAATGATGGCTAGCACTTTTTAAAATATTGAAACATGAACAAATTCAAATATGAGCAATAGAAATATTATGATTATGTATTGTAACCATAAACAGGATGCTCATAGTTCTTTATCCCTTTAGTAGTCATTTCCAATTGTGTATTTAGGGCTTATTTTAAATCAAAACAGTTGACTTGTGGATATACATAGTGGAGCAATGAGTCGACAGTAGAAGCGCTGGAACATTTTGTATGGAACAAAGTGAGAAATGTTACTGTTAGGTATGTGTAGAGTAAACTAGTTGGGACTTCTTATATTCAATATAACAGAATAGCAACATGGCAGAAGAGTAGTGGAGAGAGAGGTAGAGAAGCACAAAAAGTAGAGTGAATACATCAATTTCAAGAAATAAAAACCAGTATAAAGATTAAGCGGAAATGCAGGCAGGAGATTCAGCACTAGTTAACAGGTCTCCAGTCTCTGAAGTGTTTTTGAAGCTGTAGGGTCTAACCTTCCAGGTTTCAAAGGATGTCCATCCAAGGTCAGCTCAGAGGACTGACTAGTGAGTACTATAAAGGAATAGCAGAATATTGAGAAAAAATCCAGTATTAAAAACTTTTAAAAAATACTAGTCCTAGAAAAACTAAGAAAAATAAATTCTGACCATTACTTTCATCTTTACCTATAATATCATCACTAATAATGACATCACTATAATACCAGTGTCACTTTTTGTGTCATTTAATTCATGGTAGAAATTGCATATAACTACTTACATAAAGTTTTGGCTGGGAGCTGCCAGGAAAAGCAAGGAATCCTTCAGGTTGCAACAGAGAGGGAAGGAAGGAGTGAAGGAGAGAGAGAAAGAGGGAGAGTTTTTGATCTATGACTTCTATCCTTTTCAATTGGGAAATCCTGGGTTTATTATGTCATAAAAGTCCTGAAATTTTTATTGATACTGAGAATTTAAGGTCTTATAACAATGATTAGGAAAACTCACAAATTTAGTTTCATACATGTATTATTAATTTAGCTAAAGGAGTATTCTCTACTTAGTATACAGAAAACCTCATGTAAGAAAAAGAAGAGAGTGTTTCCAATTATTACTTTCAAAGGTTCTTGAATTATTTCCTACAAATATTTATTAAGGTGACACTTGTCAGCCATTTTTCCTTATGCACATAGGCATACACATGGGAAATATTGTAGTATCCTATCTGATTTATGATATTTTTAAGCAATGTAACAGCTAGTGCTTAATAGCTAAATAGAAAAAAATAGAGAAATATGGAGAGGAAGAGTTGTAATTGAATAGAAGAAAGAATCCCCAGGGACAAATGCAAGAGAGAAAGAAACCCATAAACTTACTTTTCTACACATCATGAATCTGACTCCAGAAACATAAAGCACGAAATAAAGATGAAAAGAGAATGATATTCTCCTGAATTTTTGAAATATGATATAATATGTAGCACAAAAATATCAACAAATATTTTTTGTAGAGCTATTTTATAGTCACTGCTAAATTATGGGTAATTATCAAAATGGCTTTATGTATAAGTAGAAAGTGATGCAATTGCTAGTTAGGTTAGAGGATGTGAAATCATCAGTTACTTTCTTGCTAAAGTATATCATTGGGATCCTTGTAATGATTTAAATTGTGTCTGGCAGTTTGTGGGAGGTCTTTTTGGAAGATTCATATTTGATACAGTAATATTAAATAGACAAAAGAATCAAGATAAAAATCAGAAATATTTCCATCATTAGAATCCATATATACACATTTTAAGTAAATGTATATATTTTAGAATTATATTTATTTTGTTCTTACTTTTTCTCAATGAGTCAATATAAAAGACTCATTTTTTAGTCTGAACTCTTCAAATATATGTATATATATATGTTGAAATATAAAGATGTTTCCATTGAGTTCATGTAAATGTGGAATGAACAGATGTAACATATAAACACAAGACCTCTTTTAAGACTGAGAAACTATGATTCTAACATGGAATGCATGAACCAGCATCATTTTTAGCTTTCTTTATTTGATATCTTAACTTCTATAAAATTACACATTATAATACAATGGACTTTTTGAAGAAAAAAATGTGACAAGACCATGAAGTAAAAGCTTCCGTTCTATTACTTTGATATCTTATATACTATGTTTCATCCAAGGGAAATATTTGAAAGGTTGTATTTGCATCACAAAATTTAAAAAATATATTTGCTTAAATCAAAGCCAGAATATTGTGAATAAATTTTTAAGATTTTGGTAAATACAGCATAGCATTTTTCTTTTGTAGTAACATAAACTGAGTTTAAAAATATATTATTCTCTAAGAAGTGTAATTTTCTATTTAGACCATTCTTAAATTTGTTTAAATAAACATTTGGGATTGTTTTTCTAAAGAATATGGATTCTCCCCATCTACTTCATTATGATATAGACTATGGTTCTTATAGAGTTTTGTCCCATTATTTTTGGTTATTATGTTTATCTTTTATGTCCAGGATATAAGATTCTTATTATCTGTACATGCAGTCTCCTAGTGATTGATATTTTAAGGTTAATAAATAATACTAGTACTTAAAACACATGAAATTTTACTTCAAAATTAAAAATGCATTAGTTTAGAAGTGGAAACTTTACAAATATTTATTATTAGGTAGATAAAAAATAAACATTATTTATTCCAGGAGGCTCAAACTGGCTTGCACTAGCTTGTAAGAGTTGATTTTTTTGCATTTTCTCCAAATGTATAGTTGGTGACATCATTTTATCATATTTATTGGTTGAAATCAGTTACTGAGGGAGATTTTACAACATGGACATTGATATGAGCTACAAATCAGAAGATTTTTCTTCTGGAAAGCCAGTTAAACATTCACTAAACATGATATTCTCAAAAATTATTACATTATAAGCAATGTATATATGATGAATTTTAAATCCCAAGCAATAATATTATCATAGTTTGATTATATATCTACTTGGTGTTAAGAGCCAACACTTGACATTATCTGTTTGTAAATTGAACTATTATGTGATTTGTCTAAATTGTTTAAGAAAGAAAAGTTTAATAGTTCTTTTATCCACTGGATTATATATCTAATGCTCACAAAATTACATACAATGCTACCAGAAAAAAAGAAATTTAAATATGTGAGATAATCTAGATAAAGATTTGGTTGGCAAAGATATCAGGAAAAAGTTACTCAGTTTTGGTGACACTCAGGAAAGAAACTGTATTTCCCAGTGGAAAGAGTAAATTTTGAAGAGAGATAAATTGCCATATATTTGTGAAAAGATTGATTATAATATTTATTCAAGAAATTTAACACCTCAGCTATTTGTAGTAGAGAAAGCCAGCTGTGTACCAAAGCAAATATAAAGTGCCTATTCATATTTTGAGGATTTATGGACTATGTCACTGTAAAGTTCTTTTTCATTTCTACATGTAGAAGAGATCTGCTTTAAAGAAAGAAGGTAAGGTAGAAAAAGTAGAATAATAAAAATACATTCATCAAAAAGGAGTGATTCTAAATACAGTATGTTATATATAGTCCTCATTTTTTTTCTCTGACTCCATAGGCAGATTCAAGGATATCAGTAAAATCTGCAAAACCATTTCCAACTGGAATTCTAAATTAGGAGAAAGGAAGAACCTCTACTGAAGGTAATATAAAAGGGGAGGTGTTTTCTTGTCACTAAAATAACTGAACAAATCTGAAACCAAGACGATGTGTCTATTAGCCACAGATAGCATCCAGTGAACAAATGAGAAGTAAATGTAGTTTTTATTAGCACCTTGGAAACCTCTGTTGAATCCTAGAAGTCTCATGTAGGATTAGACAAGAAAGTTAGGATGCTGCAGCATTAAATGAGAAAGAACCAAATAAAACAGTTATAATGACAGAAACATATATTGTCAAGTCAATAAAATTATGCAAAGATATTTGTTGGTATTTTTCAACAATTCTCAAAATTTGGTTTAAGATCCTAACTATAAAGGAAGATCACTAGGGAAAGGGAAGGAGATCGAGGGAGGGGCAGTAAGAAAAGGTAATAGGGAGGGTGGATGCAATCAAAGCTCACTACATGTGTGGGCATAAATGTCACAGTAAAAGCCATTATTTTATACAATTAAAATACATGAGTAATCATAATAAGATCATGGCTATATAAAGAGTGAGTCTCATTTATATGTGATAAAATTACTGTGCAAAATGCTTTTCAAATAAATAAAAAGACATGTTAAAAATAAATTGGAGAACACGCTGAATCAGCCCGCTGCAGACAGGCAGGTCTGCCCATGCCCTACGGAGGTCCTGAGTTGCAGAGAACACGCCGAATCAGCCCGCTGCACACAGGAAGGTCTGTGCACGCCCTACGGAGGTCCTGAGTCAAGCGAAAGACACCGAATCACCCCACTGAAGGCAGGCAGCCACCTGGTTCCACACTACAAAGACGCAGAGGACACCAGACCACCAGACCAAGGTACTGAGTCCCACTGATCCCGGCCCAGAGGT
>NW_004624748.1:19102276-19129948 GCF_000247695.1 Heterocephalus glaber
TAAATAAATAAATTGGAAAGGAAATAGTGAATTTACTGTATTTTTCACCATTTTCAATTACGATGGCATCAATAATATTTATTCCTTTCCTTTCTTTCCATGGATAACTGTAAGTTAAGTCCAACTGTTCCCTTTTCAATCAGTCACACATAAGATAAAAGAATAAGGAATTACAAGCACTGTATTTATGGCTGAAACAACAGATAAACTAATAGGTGTGTGTGCATGTGTATGTGTGTGTGTGTGTGTGTGTGTGTGTGTGCATTCACACATGATTCCAAGAATACTGGTCCTATAATTCTTTATTTAATAAACTTTCCATGCTTGAGTAAACACTTCCAACTCTAATAACATTTAAAGATACACATCATATATGAAATACAAAAAATGTAAATGGATACATTCATTACATATATCATAAAAATATATGAAATAAGTTACTGAAAGATAGATATTTGGTGCTGTTATATATATAAAGCTTTACCTTATATTTTTGTATGCATTTTACTTGCAAAGAGGAAAGAGTTGAATATGAAAATCTCACATTTCTTTCTCTCTAGTTTCCTCTTGAGACAGAGGCAAAAGAGAGCAATAGAAACAGAACATTTATATTCTAAAAAGAAGAATTTAAAAGTCTTATTTTATTATGTGGAAAGTTTAAAAGGCACTAGGGCATAAGTATAAACAAAAATAAAATAAAGAACAATCATATTATTGAGGATTTTGTGAATGCTATTCTGTAGCTCTTCTTTTATTTTTTTCTTATGAATTCTTGTGTATATGTGTTTCTCTGTGTGTCTGTGTGTCTGTGTGTGTGTGTGTGTGTGTGTGTGTGTGTGTGTGTGTGCATTGTTTGTTTTCTTTTTCTCCATGTGACCCATTGGGTAGAATTAGATTTGTACAACATGGTGTACACAAACATAATGATACATATATAACATAATTTCTCCTTACTTGTCACACACTGAATAAGGACTTTTCCTCCGGGACATTCTTTACCTAGTTTCTGTGGTTTCTGTCAAAAAAGATAGTTATTAAACACATGCTGAATCTGAAGTCTGTGGCTTTTCTGACTCTGGCTTTTTTTCTTCTGGTAACTCAGGACCCATACAATACTTGCAAAGCAATCCATGTCTGAAACGTTATCATGGTTGGACAGTCATTAAATATTATGCTTATAGTTAAAATATGCTTTAATTTTTATTTCTTTATCTTTTTTGAGTCTAGAATATTATGTCATCTTCAACACAGAGCAACTCAAATTTTACTTAAACTCAAGTAAGAAAGAAAACAAACCTTTAAAAATATATTTAAAATCCTAATATTCTGAAATATTCAATTTTTGCTAATAGCCTGAGAGTATTTAAAAATATTTTATAAAAAATTAAACATGATGCAATTAAAACTTGAATACCAAATGATTAGCCAAGTAGTTTGGCTTCATTATGGCAAGAAACAAATTTGAGTAACTTTTTATAAATTTAAACTTTTATCATTTTTTCTGCTGGTGTCTGTTTAAGGAAAATGTTTGGCAGTGGCAAATACTGTTGGTTATTTGTTTGAATGTCTACATAAGCACATAAGATTATATATACAGTTATAGACTGATTGAATAATTATAGACATTTTAAAAGGGGGAACATGTTGTCCAAAATTATTACTTCTTGATTTGCTTCTTTTTCCTAATTTTTGCTACCCATTATATACAATTAAAAGTATTCCAATTTAACAAAAAGGAGAGCAGTACAACATATAGCCTAATAATGAGGACATTTAAACAACCACTGGTATTATTACAGTAAGTATATCATAATTCAACAGGGTTGGAGGCTACAAGCACACATATTTTCTTCACATGTGACTGTCAAGTAAAATAAGGAATGACTTATTTTGCATTAAGTACTTGTTCCTCTAGAAAGTTCATTTAAGAACTACTAAAAATTATTAACATCCTTAATTTTCCTCATTATAAAAGAAAACATTTACAGTGTTTCAAAATTTGCAAAATATAAAAATTATTAAAAAATGATTATTTATAAAAATCCAGCAGGTAAGATAGTGTTGTGTTTTATTCTCTTAATTTCCATATTCAACCTTTTTTACTTATTTATTTACTTCTGAATATGGTAGATTTTGATCCAGGTAAAGTGTGATTGTTACCCTTATTCTAGTTAATTTTTAAGTTTAATCTCACATTTATAATTTTAATATATGTTTTAAAGCATCACTTTAAGTTAAAATCACCCTTCCCTTAAACTGAACTAAGGGAATTTACCTTTCAGGTTTAGAACACAGGGAAGATATAGTTTCTATCACATACCACAATTTCTTCAGAAGATAATTAGTTTTCTTAGGATTTCTGTTGTTCTAAGGATGAAGTTCCAAAAGCATTGTAAGATATACAAAGTCTTTCATAATCTATTCCCCTATAGATATCTCTGGGTCAAGTCCCACAGTTTCCAATTAGGTGCATTTCAATCCAATCTTATTATACTTCCAGAGAATTATGTATTTTTCAACCTTCAACCCTTCATCCTAACTAATATTTTCCACTATTTTATTTAGGGAATTCAAGATGGATGGTGTCTGATCATGTCTATTACAAATATCCAATTTATAAAGGAATTGCCTGATACAAAGGAAGGCTTCATGTATCACTGAGCGTTCACATCATAAATATCTGTGTAAGGAAAGAAGTAAACATAATATTCCTGAGGTGTTTCTCCTCTTCCAAATTGAAATAGATTTCAGATGACTTTCCTACATTTTTGTTACTTTGAATCTTTACTACAGAGTTTATTATGATTTATAATACTCATTGATATTATTTTTGTCTAAAATATTCTGACTTCTTCAGTCTAATGACTGTAATAGATGACAAAATCGCGAGTTATCGAGGTAGGTAACAATGAAGTGAGAACACACTGGATGTAATCTAGAGATACATAATTAGTATAACTGACGTGACTTGGGGAGTAACTGCAGAAAAAAGATTGGAATCTAGACTTTCATTTTTTTGACCTTCAGTGACTTTCAATTAGAGAAATTTAGGAAGATAACCATATTTGAATGCTTAAATCATTAATTCAATTTTGAGAAATAATGAGTTTTAAGTACCTATTAGGTATTAGATATTTGCATTTGAAATTCAGTAGAGAAATCTAGACTAGAATTTAATATGTATCCAAAGTACAATTCAGAGCTAAAGCCATAAAATTGAAAAAGGTCACCTAGGGGGCAGGTAGTATGAGATTAGGGATACAAATGAACCATGAAGAATGTCACCAATAACAAGATAGGGAGAAGGAGACTGTATTAGAAAAATTATTATCATACATAACCATTTAAAAAATTCTGAAGCCTGATATACTCTTTTATGGAAGTGGATTTCATATCCATAAAATCTTAGTGAAATCATCTATAATTCCAATCCTGCCATATAGTCAAGAGGTGAATATACAAAGTACCTGTGAGCAGCACCAGGGTTTTATTTGTTTGTTTCTTTATTTGTTTATTTATCACCAAGAATTTATGTCATTCTCCTTTCTGAACAGAAATTTTTTCACCCCCCTGCAAAAAAACCCCCAAACAATCCAGCCATTCCAAGTAGCTGTGGGATCAAAGTCTTCTTAGGGATAATGTAGACTCAAGGACTTTATATTAGCTCCTTATTTACATCTTCTGGATAATTATAAACAAATACTATCTCACACGTTTAGTTTATAATGGGTAAATAAGATCAAGATAATCACAGTGACCACTCAATATGTAGAAAAGAGAAGAATAAGAGAAACCACAGCAATACCAGTTCTGATATTTTGTGTGGTGGACCATTGGTGAAAGCCCCTACCCTAGAGCAGACTATTTGTTTGTTTGTTTGTTTGTTTATTTATTTATTTATTTATTTATTTATTTTACCAGACCCAAATCTGTTCCTTGGGAAAGTTGGTTCGCAGTACTAGGATGGTCTGACTTTCCTATTTGCTTCCTTGACAACAATTAAATTGAATATTTTGGATTATACCTTCTTCGAGAATTGACCTTCTTTCTCCCTGTAGACTGAAGATTCAGTAATTATTTTATTCCAAAAACACACACCTTTTAGTTTTAGCTAGTATTTCTTTTGGTAGAGCAATGCTTTAATATATTTCATTGACTTATTTATTTAATTCCAGTCAATTCTATGCACCAGTAGCTACATTCTGTTCTTTAATTGATATAGTTTTAAAATTTGCTATAGTTACTTGGATTCTCTTCACCATTCGTCAATATCTCACTCTCATGCTCTTAAAGTAATTGAGGGTAATTTTGTCTTGCTATACTTTGGTGAAAAAGGCATAAACTTTGTCTATGTTCCTAGAGCAATTTTGACCAAGCAAGATTTACAATGTACCACCTTTCTTTCTTTAAGATCTTGTAAAATCTACCAATTAAATCTAGCACACATTACTAAAATTCTGTTTTCCAGCTTCTTCCACTGGATCAACATTATGTAACTTCCAAAGCAGGGTAGAGATACAGGTTAATAATTATTGTACTATTGCATACACTGATTACTTCCCTTCCATATTTAGTATCAGTATTCTTGTCACCCCAAATTGCAAGCAAATGATACATACTTTAAATTTTTGTATGACAATTCTCTTTCTATGTAGTAATTTCTATATCAATCATATTAGGTCTAATTTTGGTTTGGTAAAAAAACAGAGGTTTAAAAAATGACTCAAATTATGTGTAATAATTCCTTTGTGTAAATCAAATGGTTTCTCACTTTTTTTGCTCTAAATAAAATGTAGGAGGAATAACTAAAGTTATATGATAAATCATTTAGTGTCGTATTTATTATAGGTAAACATTTACTTAATATTTTATAGAATAAACTCAAAAGTAGTTCATGGAAGTACTGCTTTGTATCTTCTTCGTCAATGGGGACAGGACATTAGATAGAGTAACAGAATCAACCTAGGCTCACAGTACAACTGTGACTAAGTAGCTACATAGAAAGCAAGTGCTTAGGTAGTGTAGCTATGAATGGTGCTCCAAATTATACACCAATGATGGATTATTTAAAGCATTGTCAAATGGTAACTTTTTATAGGAAGAATATTCACAAATTGAGGTTTGAAGAAATTGAAAATTGGTTTATTGAGAGTCAGGAGTTACCTTTGTGATTTTCTTTTGTCCATCATTTTACATTCAGGAAAACATTATTAACACTGGAATTTACACTAATGAACATTTTTATGTACATTTGCAGTCTTCTTCTTTTTGCCTTTGCATTTGTGTCCTGAGCTTAAATAAAGATACATAATATTTGACAATCAATATCGTCTTTGCATGTGGTATTGTAAATTTAGCTCCTTGATGAGTTAATCCAGTAGGGAAAGAAGGTGCCTTGGTAGAAGTCATTGGAAATTAATGTCATACAATGATTATGCTAATTGTTATTTCTTTGTAATGTATGCTAGGAAATTACAAATATTCAAATGCCATTTATGAGACACTTTTACAAATCACTTAATGAAGACATGTTACTGTTTCATAGTTGTTTAATTTTTTCTGATTCTCATCAATATTTGTTACATTCTCAATAGTCTTGAGATATACAATTAGTTTTATTTCTCATCTGCATGGAGACAGAGCTGAAGCCCAATGAAGTTCCACTGATGATTCAAGTCCATAAATGTCCTCCTCTTGTCAGTTTCTTCTTCATAATAGATTAAGCTTTTCTTAAAATATGTGATCACTCACAAGTTATAATATGGTTGTAAAAATCAAATATATGTGAAATGCATGTATGCTTATATAATATACAATTCAAATTCAATGTTTAAAATTACCCCTTTAATTTAAATTGGGACCTTAGTGAATACAAAAATTTCAGAGGCACTTTGTTTCCACAATTAAAACAATTGAGGGAATTTTAAGGTATTATTAAATAGTATGATCTATAGTACTAAAAATTTCAATTTGATAGTCTTGATGACACTGCACAAGGATCCTTAGTTCCTGGTATTCATGACCCCTGTCATCTTCTTCCATTCTGGTTAGGGGCCACTAGTATAACCACTAGTACTTTCTAAAATTAATTTTATTGGTACATTTTGGGTATACAATATAATGACATTCATCACTGGAACTTTGCACCTTTACATAATTTCTCTTGGTTCTTATTTTTTCCCCATTAACATGCCCTCCCTTCAATCCCTCCATCCCTCCCGATTTACAAAGACTTTGCTCCATTTTTTCATTTTCTCATACTAATTCCTTTTCCTTGTTTCCTTTCCCTACCCCTCCCACTTCCCCTTCCTCTCTGTCCCTTTTCTTCCTATTTATTCCAATTTCTATACTGATTTCTATATTGATTTCTTAGCTTTTTAAAATTAGTACGTATTTGCAGTATACGCAGTTTATAGTCACTTTGGGGAGTGGGTACATGCACATAGTACAGCATGATTCTTTCTGTAATACGCTTCCCTTCCTTCCCATTTTTCTCGTCCTGTAAATCTCCTTTTCTCACTTTTGTTTTTGTTGATATCATTAATCTTATCTCAGATTTGTGATGAATAATGTTTAGATTCCTTTAGGTTAGTGGGTTCCTGTATGTGGCAGATCTTTATTCTACTTATACCCCACTCACATTCTCCTGGACTTTTTCCATTTGCCTGAGACCCATCTCATTGTCTCACTCTACCCATTCTTTAATATGTTCTTTATATTTTGCCTTAGTTTGATATTCTTGGCTTTTAAATTCATCAATTTGTTACTGTTCAGACATAAAGATGTCTTGTAGCAGAAGCCCATTTTATTGCCCTCTCCAGCCCTACTGTGTTAGTTAACCCATGCAAGAAGATGCTATAGACATGGATGCTAGATGCACTTTGGAAATGTTTTAATAACCATTTTATTTGTCTGAAGTGGTAAATCAAAAAGTGCTGTGATATATATGATAGTATTTTTAAGATATTATGAGAGTAGCACCTTTTGTCAAAGAAATAATGAGCAGCTGTTGTTTAATTTTTGAAATACATTATTTCTGGGAACTGCCAGAAAAACTATTATCATAGACTATTTGTTCAATGCTATTAGAGCCTGTTTAAAATTTATAAACAGTGATAAATTTAAAAAACAGATTTGGGGATATAGATATCAATTTAGAGCTACAAAATATATTTGAAAACTCTTCAGTTTAATACAATTTATTATTTTAATGTGACCAGGCCATTTGAGCTAGAACTTTGAAATACTGTTTGCAAAGTGCTGACCTAGAAAGCAGCTCTTAAAAATCATTTGCTATGGATTTCTCACAGAAATAAACATTCCTCTCCTCTGTAGCTGCTATCAATTTATTGTCAGATCCAACTGAAAAATCTGATCCTGATTCTTTAAGACTTGAATAAGGTAGATAAAAAGTTCTGTCAGTTACTGAGTTCTGCTTTTTACAACATGTGTCCTTTAAAATACACACAGACAATGGTAGACATTTCTTGGGTGATAAAAGTAGATGAGGATTCTATCACTATTAAAGTCCAATATTATGACTGTAGAATCTTGCATAGTTATGACTTCCTATGCTAATATGCAAGTGTTCTGTTTACCATAAGAAATTGATAAAGTTTCCTCACACCTTCATTAATTAATCTATTTTTAGCATAACACTTTCTGGTTTACAAAGTGCTTTCAACATAGATCTTCCATTTTGTGAGTTGCAAACAACTGTTTCCTAAAAATCACTATAAATCTGCAAAAGATTTCCAAATCATTTAGATCAAGATGTTCTTTTAAAATTACATGTAATCCATTAATACATATAATATAAATATGGGATGAGGATTGAAAGAAAGGACTCACTCATAAAATGTAAAAGATACAGTGAATAGGAAAATAGCTCTACTCAACCTCTCAACTTTCAGCTGTAAGTTTATGTCATTGCTATGTGCTTCTTTTTCATAATTTTGAGGTATTTTCAGAAGGTGAAACATTTTCTTCTGCTTTGAAAGTCTTTCATAGTGTCTTTGTGTAGAGATAAAACATACAAATAACTTTAGCTTTTATTTTATCTTTAAATACAAGGCTTGATACTTATGTATGTTCTAACAAAGCTTCTGAACACTAGTGATAAAATAAAAATGGTATAAACAAAAAAGTACTACTATGTGGAAAAGCATTCATTTATACAGAAAGTTGTCCAAATGAAGTCATTAAAGTTGGAGTGGAAGCCTCAGCACCCACACTTTTATTGCTGTTTGATTTCATAGGAATCTTCCAGGCTTCTGCACATTCACCACTCATTTTTTGATCATAGCATACTATGGGAAAATTATTTTGTTGAGGATATATTATGCTCGCTGTTGCAGGTCAAGACCTTTAAATTAATTTCAAAAACTTTAGACACTGAATAAATTACGATAATGTTTTTTGCTTTTAATTAATATTTAATGAACATATTTTTGCAGATATTTTGTTTTCTTTAAGGATTATTTCATTAAGTAAGTTCTCAAAGGGAGTTATTGCTGAGTCAAAGGTTACATGCTTTGCTGAAATCAACATTAAATTCTTCTGATTATCAGGAAATTGATGAGATTATTTTAGACAATTAGAAAATAAATCAAATATAAACATAAAGATCTTCTCAAATAACAAACAGAATTAGACATGTAATATTTTAGCATAGAAGAGATAGAGAGAGAGAGATAGAGAGGAGAGAGAGAGAGAAAATTTGAGTCAGTACACATGATTATGAAGGGTTGGTGGCTCCATAATATGATGGATGGCAGAAGCTGTAATCTAAAGATGTAGAGTTATAATTTGAGTTCCAAGGCAGTTCAGTGGCAGAAATTCTATTTTCTCAAAAGGAATGAGTTTTGTTCTATGACCTTTCAACTGATTGGATGAGATTCACCCACATTATGGAAATTAACCTGCTTCATTCAAAGTCCACTGATTTAATTATTAAACTCTTACCAAAAACACCTGTAGAGAGATGTTCAGGATAATGTTTGATTTAGTATTTTGGCACCAGGACTCAGCCAAATTGATGTAAAATTAATCATCACCTTATCTGTGTATCTGCTTCTCAGATGGACAGACTCTGGGACAAAACACCTTGGAATTCCTCTTCATGGCTTTCCTGATCTCATACCAAACACAAATAAGATTGTATCTGGCAATGTCTAAAATATTCAGCTTCCCATCATAACTTTTTTCAAAAATGTAACTTTCTACACATAGAACAATCTGTACTGCTTTCTCAAATATAACTCTCACAGGCTTCTTATATGCTGAATTCCTTCCATTCTATTATCTCATTATTTTCCCCTAAATAGTATTAGTAGAATTGTATTTGGCTTTCTTCCTCTACACCTGGATTTTACTACATTGCCCATCTCAGTACTTAACACTAGTGATTAGTTAAACATTTAGTTCAGAGTTCCAAGAGGCTGAGCAGTCGGGTCAAGGATCCTGAGGTAACAAGATACATTTATTCTAACACTATTATGAAAGTGATGCTGTGAGATACCGTTCGTAAAAAGCCATTTCTGTCTACTCTTCTATGGAAGTAGTGTTGTCCGTTACCATTTCCCTCTGCATAACAAAAGCCAACATGGAAACAACGTCTTTGTAAATAGGAAAGGGTGGAGGGGGTGAATGGAGGGAATGGGGAAAAAATAAGAACCAAGATACATATGTGAAGGTACAAGATCCCAATGATGAATGTAACTGTATTGTATACCTAAAATGTACCAATAAACTAAATGAAAAAAAAAGTCATGAGATCCTCCTTGGGGAGTGGACACACCGCTCCATGACGTTCTCTTCATGTGCTCATACACATTTTGAGAATCCTCCAGAAACTGTTTCCAAATTTTTATCTTGTTTGTTTTGAACTCAGAAATAGGTCTTAAGTGGAATGTTCCATAATGATCCCAATTGGAGTCACTTATATCACAAACTTGGGAGAAGTTAGTAAGATTCTGTTATAATTTTTCTTTAAAACATCCTTAAAGATTTCCATTTAAAAACTATTTAAAAAGCATATTTTTATAACTGATTTTTACTTCTGGTTCAAGAAAATATAATCGACCCTACTTTTAGGCCTTGCTCAGCACAGCCCAGGCCTCCTTTGATATTTTTTCCTCATTCCTCTGAGACTTGTGTCTATTTCTGATTCTGTTCTCCAAGCTCTCTGTCAGAATAGAAAGGCAATGAACTCATTTGATTTTTGTTTTAGCAATGCCTGTCTTCTCAGTCAGTAAATTGCTTTGACCCTCTGTAAGGAGCCCTTCTCTCTCTGCCACTGACGTTTTGTTCCTTTCATGTTTGAAAAGTGTCTTATTATTTGTCTTAACATCTGCAATCTTCTTTTCGTTTGTCATCTTTTCTTTCTTATCACATTTTTCTGTTGCATTTCAAGCTTCAAAATTACTTATTATGAAAGGTTTTTGCATGAGTCTTCCTTTGCCTGATACTTATTTTTTGCATTTGGTGCTCGTCTATTTTGCATTTGGTGCTGGTCGTGCAAGAATTGCTTCAATATCTTCAAGTCTTGATGCAGTGCATACAATGTGACAAGTTGATAGAAACCTAAAAAGCTTGCTTACTTTTATCTTTTTCTTATTCCTATCTTACCTTTCAAAGTGAAGTGGTAAAAACCAGTACTTGCTTAGTCAATCATTGAGCAAATTCATACTTAATGCCTACAGTGCTTTAATGTTTGTGCTTTGTCTTAAACTCTAACAAAAAGTAGGTACCTTCCCTTATTCTTAATACAATATGTTTGAATATTTTCCTTCAATTTTAGGCTTCCAGATTGGTTATTGAGTTTCTTGAATATATCAAAACAAAAGCCCAGACAGGGAAAATAATTCTATGTGAACTTTATTTCCTTTAATACACATAATAGTTAAAAATGATAAATGGCACAATTTCTTAAAATACAAAAATACTTTCTCAATGCTATCTATTTTTGTGAAAAATGTTTCTTCATTGATGAGGGTTCTGTAACTATGGACATGACCATATGTTTGTCCATTTGCACAGGTCATGACAGTAATTTAGTTAGAATAGGCCTTAGGAGTTCCTGGTTCTCTACCAGGGACTTCAGAATTATGCAGAAAAGCTTCTATCACTCTGAGGTGTATGAACTCAGAAATTTTTAATATTTAAAAATGTTTATATGTCATGAAGTTGTGAGGAAATCAATTCAAATAAGTAATTTATGAGTTTAAAGCCAAATGAAGATGGCTTTAGTTCTGCTTAAATAAAGCATTCAAACAAAAGTGAAATAGTTGGTTGATATATCCTGGAGGTTATCAGGTGTCAAATATTGTAAAATTTGCACAGAATAATTTTCAAAACATTTTTGAAAAACTATATAATGGAAATATATTCTTGACCCTATTTTATTGATGAAGAAGTTCAGAAAAAGAGATAACTTTTCCAAGTTCACATGAAGAATAAAACACAGTGATGAATTTGAATGCAGGTTTTCTCAATCCAGAGTTCCTTTGTCTCCCTCCTTCTCTCTCTTCTCCCTCCCCTCCCCTCTATGCCTTCTCTCCTCACCATGCTCTACCTCTCTCTCCCAAAATTACCTGTCACTCAATTACCTATTTATAAATAAATGAAAATACATTCAGTATGTAGCCTGAAGACTGTTGATTAGTATAAAAATGATCTCAATAATAAATAGTCCTGCCAAGTAACAGCCTAGAGATTTACCTACATTTTATTTTAATACTTTTTAATGTTTGCCCCAGGAATCAAATTATACGTGTTATACTTACCACAATCTAGTATAGATTTAATGGTATACTAATCTTCATTTAATTCTTCATACAACACAACACAAATGTGACAAGCTTCTAGATACATTATAATCATCATAAAATAAGTATCTTTGTTCTAAACAGACATTTATCTTCAAGAAAATTATGAAGGCAACAAAGATTATCTTTAACATTTCTATTTATTTCTTATCTCTTCCTTGGATAGACATAAATTTCCTTCTGATATTTTTTTTCTTAAATTGAGGATTTTAGTGCCTATCATTGTGCAGGTTTCTGGCAATAAAATCTGTTCTGTGTCTATAGATGCCAATTTTGCTTTGAGTTTGATGCATACTTACAAAGCATATACATTAATTAATGGAGATTTTTGTCAATATTTTAATGCCATATTTAATTATCTTTTGACTTCTGTATTTCTAACAAGAATTTAGCCATACGTATTTATTGTGTTATTTTCTCTAGAAACATTCAAATATATTTTCTCTTTATTTTTTTTTAATTCATTAAGTTTATTGGTACATTTTAGGTATACAATACAATGACATTTACCATGGGGAATTTGTACCTTTGCATGATACATCTTGGTTCTTATTTTTTCCCCATTCCCCTGCCCTCCCTTCAACCCCTCCATCCCTCCCTATTTACAAAGACTTTGTTTCCATTTTTTCCTATCCTAATATTTTTTCCTTTCCCCTATCCCTTCCAGTTCCCCTTTCCCTTTAGATCTTTTCTTCCTATTTCACATTATCTGTTATACATTTTGATCCTTATTTACTCTTCCAGTTTCTCACGCTAGAGAAACTATTCGGTATTTACACATGTGTGTCCTATTTATTTCACTTAAGAGTAGGGCCTCAATGGACATCCATTTAGCTATAAATGTCTCTAGTTTCTCATTATTTATAGCTGAGTAGTACTCCATTTTATTTTAAAAAGCACATCTTTATCCAATCTCCTTCTCCCCTTATTTTTGATGTTCAGTGCCTTTTTTTGTTTGTTTGTTTTTGTTTTTGTGGTATTTGGGGGATTAGAACTCAGGTCCTTGTGCTTGTAAGGCAGGCGGCGGAACCACTAAGCTAAATCCCTGGCCCTTCACTGTCTTTAATATAATGTACCTTAATAGACTTTGCTTCAAATTTATTCTGCTTTAGTTCATCATAGAAAAGTGAATTGGAAATTTTCCAAAAACTGCTTCATCTTTTATTTCTTCTGCCACATTCTCTTCTTTCTTCTTCTGGTGCTCCCCAAAATATGCTTAGGTAAGTCTCCTTGTATCTGAGACTTTGTCCTTTGATTTTTATTAGTTTTCGGTTCCAATCTTCAGACTAGATGAATTTTATGTAATTCTCTTCAAGACCTCCAAACTTTTCTTTGGTCATCTCTAATCTACTATTAAGCCCACCCAGGAAGGAAATCGCCTGTTAGTATCCGAAGGGCATTTGCTATGGGATCCCCTCCCCAATGCCAAAATCTGCAAATGTTCAAGTTCTGTTTTTCTTGACTTTTAAAAACATGGTCCTTAAATTTTTTAATTTATAGTATCATAAATTATGTTTTGTAGAAAATATACTTTAATGTTATCTTTTAGAGAGAATTAATATAGCTTTATTAAATGAAGTATAGTTCACCACATTAGCTTGAATTGGTTAATTTTAATCATAATATGGATATATTACTTATTTGAAGTTATATCATTTAAAACTTTATTATTTAAAAATAATTAATTTTTGCTTTAAATGTTTTAAAGTCACTAGGAAAATATGTATACACAAATGTCTGAAAATTGCTTTTAAAATCACATTTTTTGTGAATTTATTTTGCTTTGTTTGATGGGATATTACATGAAAAAGGAATAGTACCAGTAATGGAGAATTGAAATGCCAGCATCTTGTACATTGAGTAGCCATTTTGTGTTTATTTTATTTATTGATCAACTGAGTGTCCAAAACAAATCACTTGTTTTATGTTACAATATTTATGCCTTTATGTTTGTGTGAATAATTCGGTATTTTTGCTTGCCTCTATTTCCCAGAGGAGGTAGTAATTTTCACAAAATTCTTTTAAAAAATATTGTTCTGTCTAATCAAAGTGCCCTACAATGATGAAGCATATCCATAAAATATTCTTTGAGAAAATAATCCAAAATAATGAGTAACACAGTCTTAACATCAATTTCTTGAATTCATTATTGTTAGGTTCTTAGATATTGGTTCTGCTATGATAATGCTTATGAAAAATGTAGGGTAATTTGCTTTCTAGTAACACATGAGTAAACTGCCAGACCTAACCATGATGCTTACTAAAGTGATCTAGGTTGTTCCTATTAAACTTGAACAAAGCTGCCCCAGCTAATTGGACAATTAAAATTAAGGAACGAGCAGCACAAAGAGATTCTCTACATTCAACTCAACTTAGCATAAAATATTGTGAATTCAACATTAAAATGAACCTATATCTCAAATGAATAAAGGCTTTGTGTTGATCCTTGGTGTATCTAAGAGTAATTTTTTTTTTAAAAAATCTTCCTTTCTAGTTAAATGCAACAACATTAAGTATCAGGCTTTGGTTGCTTTTTCTAGCACTAAATTTCCTGCCTTTCTTTGATGGCTGGACAGATTCCTAACAGAGGTTTAGAAAATGTCAAAATTTAAAGCAGAGCCTAGCCAGTGGTGGAAATGGATCTGTTTTCAAGAGGACAGTATAAAATTTGGCTAATTCTCCAGCATTTTACTTATGATGCTTTATTCTGTAAATTGAAACTTTTTAGTTGGAAATAAACTCTAAATTATATGTATATATGATCTATATTATTCTGTATACTTAAAATAATATAGATTTAAATATATATCTATAAAATGGCTTTATATAACTTTATTATGCTTATATAAAATTCTCTAATTTTTCTCACTTAACAAATTACAAAAGTATCTCTTTCTTTACATAATCTGAGGAAACATACCTAATTTTCCCTGTTGTTTTGTTTTTGTTTTTATTTTTCGATCTTTATGTATTGCTGCTGGAGCAGTCATTCACCTCTTCAGGTGCTTCAGGTCCGCTTTGTGAAATTAGCAATTTGTTTATTTGTAGTAAAAAGTTATTCTGCATATATATATATATATATATATATATATATATATATATGGATATGTATGGATATGTATGGAAATGCGGGCATGATGCCCTAATAAGCTATATCTTTAATTTTCTACACACCGTAACTTTGATTTCCTGGGGTACTTTAATTTCAAGTGAGCATAGTATGGATTCAGTTGTCATTAGGAGCTTCTTCAATTTATTACAAGTCGACTCTTCTATGTTAAGGAGATCTTAGCACATTGAACAAGGACATTGCTTTGCTTAGGGCTTCATGGAAATGTAAAAAATAAACCAAGGGCATGAAAAAAACAAACTCATTTGCTTGAAAGTTTGACTTTGCTATTTTTATACTTTCCTAAATATGAAGATGGTGATTGAATTGTTGGAAGGCTAGCAATTACAATCAGCATGTGAGTTTGTATAATTTTGCTTTGTGCACTATCCCATAATCCATATATATCTGAGCATATGTATCACACTTCCTGGCTTTCCTTAGCCCATGCAGACACTTCCATGCTACTGTTGGTCTTGTCATTAAAAATGATACACTTTCTGATACATTAGCAAAAGCCAGTGCATTATAGCATCTGTGCAATTTCAATGACCTCAACATAACTATTGATAAGATAAAAAATATACTAAATTATTGATTTCTGATCAGTTTGCACATATCATGAATTTTGGAAAAATGTTAAAATTAATCCAATGTGACTTGGGACTTTTAAGTCAAAAGGTACACAAATGCAGATGCCAGTGTGACCCTTCGAAAAAGTACATGGATCTTAAAAACATTTTATAAATATACATCTGAAATGTTTTGGTGAAATATCCACTTTAGTATTATATTAGTAGATAAAAGTCAAAGAAATGTGTAACTAAATCTTGTTTGCCGTGGGTATTTTGTGAAGGTGATAGAGACTGACATCAAATGACCAAGCTAATCGTCTATAAGGTGGAAGCTTCATGCTCAACTTCATTAATGTCACTTACTGTTACGAGTTAATTCTTGTTAAAGTGTTCCTAAGCTTTAAGATAAAGTAGAAAATGTCTAAAACCAGAATTAGGGGAAAGTAAAGTTTTTAGTCAACACTCTCCTCAATACATGTTAACTCTGCTTCTGACATAGATATAAGAGCATTGTTTTAAAGTGTGGTAATGTGTGATTTCTTGTACTTAACAAACATTTAATGATAAGTAAGGATTAAGAGCAACTTAGATCCAAAACCTTGCTCTGCATAGTGTGGTCAGTGTTTAAACAGCATCAACATTTTACAACTAGGAGGAGCTTACATCTATGGGTAGTTCAGAAATACAAGCAAACGTTGCATATATACACAAGGGAGCACTACGCAGCCACAAAAAAGAATATATTTGAGTATTTTGAAGGAAAATGGATGGATCTTGAGTCCATAATGCTAAGTGACATAAATTACACACAGATTAACTATCTCATGGTTTCCACTTACATAGGAAACCAAAAATATAAATAATTTAAATTATAAAATGAAGGATAGATGACAGAATACAGGGAGTTAAACTTTGCAGATAATGGGAAGAGCATCTGGGAACAGACCAGATGGCAGGAAGAGCAAGGGAAGTAAAAGAAAGATCAAGATCCAGTATGTATATGTACTAATTTCCCACAATGGATATATTTATTTTGTAACAAGTATATACTATTAATTATTTTGAAAAAGAAGAGCAACACAGAATCTTAATACCAGGTATGGTGATGTGCACCTGTAATCCTAGCAGACAGAAAGCTGAGGCAAAAGGATTATCAAGTGCAAGTCCAGCATGGGCTGTATAGGAAGACACTAAAACACACACACACACACACATGCACGCACCAAAACAGAATCTTGGACCTTACCACTGATACACTAATTCAGAATATGTACTTTTATAGAATCTTATTAGTTTGCCATCCATAAGTACTATTTATTATGACACAACACTGAAGGTTTCTATAGGTGTCAAGGAGATTCAAAAGCTAAGGTACAAAAATAATGTTTAGGATGTTAAAGATTTTCACAGAACATGAGTAGAAGTAGATAAGAAAGCATTTTTTATAGCTTCACAATTTGAGTATGGGTTTCTTGGAAAGTATGGAAATAGATATATTTCAGCTACAGTAATAGGTTTAGTATAAGGACCTAGGGGCATCTATTTTTTATTTATGTGACATATAGCATTATTTTAAAAACTATCTTGTTCATTAGCATTTCTAACTACTAAAGCTAATAAAATATCTTTTATGTAAAAGTTGAGTTTAAATCTTAAGTAAATATTAAATGAGTTCAACACTTTTATTTAGTTAAGTCACTTTAAACTTTTCTTTATAGCATTTTTCTAATTAATGAAGTCAGCACTCTATTTGTGAAAAAAGATTTTCATGCCCAAATAAGACAGTTCTTTTGTGTGTATATTTTTTGTTACATTTATAAATATAGGTTTGGTTTAAATTTTCATCCATTAATGAATTACTTTCTTCTTTCTTTCCTTTTTTTCCTCATTTATATTCCAACTGGTATAGCATTTCCTTTGGGTATTCACACTATTAATTTCTCTTTTTTGAGAGCACTGTGTATATATAACTTTGGATATACTAAGCCATGTTACCTTCACAATTCAAATTCAGAATATTCCCAGATCTGAGTGATATCTTAGAACAGTACTAATATGAAAAAAATACATGTTACTTATTTTCTCTGGGGACTGGAGAGGATTCTGAAATTCAGACTGCAAAATGAATAATATTTCTTGGTCATGAAGCATATTATAAATCAAATATGGTAATGGAATTTCTCAGATTTGTACTTTTACATTTCTGGCATTCTCTTGAGAAAATAGGGATAGATGAAATTTCTTCATTTGGTCAGCAAATTGCTCTGAGTCGTACTATTGACTGTAGTATTTCTTGATGAATCTGGGTATTTTCTGGCAAAGATAGGTCTTTGAGCTATTGCAAGAAAATGCTGCAGGACATCAAAGATATTACCGACAGAAAGAGTTCATTCTGTTTCTAAGAGTGTCTTGTGGAGAGAGAAAGTAGCTTAGACACTGGGATAATCTGAGTCAATTATATTGAATTCACATAGGGTGATTATGTGGTTCTCAGCTCCTCCCTCTGCCAGCTGTTCTTAATCAGTCTTGATTCCTTAATTCAACTAATGCCCCCTACAATGCTGACTTTGTATTATTCAAGACAGACATCTTAATAATTGCTCACTCAATTGGATGAAACTCGCCTATCACTTGCCTTTTGACTTTTTGTTTCTTTTCATTTGTTTCTGACCTTTTTACATTAAATATTAATGATATTTGGGTATTTTTGTTTGCCAGGCCTTACATAAAATGTGAAATTCAAATCTTATATTTTTAAATAAAAAATTGAAGGTTTAGGGAAGATAAGAGCTTTCGTTTTATTCATAATTATCAGTATTTCCACTTTACTATTATTTCTGGAATTATATATGCCATCTGTAATTTGACGTCTTTGCCCATCTGTCTGGTATATTATTTTAAATTGAGAGTACTACATGGAAACGCAACATTTTCTCTGCATCTATTACATCTTTTACTTCTCCTGATGCCTATACTTAAAGAATCATTGAAAAATAAACTGATCCTATACCATCTGACACCACATTCATACTTTTGCCCAAGATAGTGACCAAACCACCAGATAATTTTAATTGTTTTATGGGAGGAGATTCCTTTACTGATCCTTTAATACCAAAATGGTACACACTGAAGCATTGATAGTTACTTTACTTTTTATAAACTGCAAATAATGTGATTCCTCAAGGTGGTAATAAAATGTGTCAGTATCAACATCAGCAAATAACTGAATTCTCAATGTATATTAATAGCTGGTCCTAGCTCCCATTTGTCATATATAAAGCTAAGTGTTTTGCAAACATTATTTAATTTATATTTTAAATATAAAAACCTACAAGTAAGTCTGATTCCCAGTTCCCAGATACTATTTAACTCTCACATTTATGAGTTGATTTCCCCTAGTTTAATCTGGATTTTCACTCCAGTAACAAAATAAATCCTTCTCTATCAATTCATTCTCTTGCTATATTAGAATCACGTAAGTAAAATAGATATTCAGCTTGTCAATCATACTCTTTTTTTATCTATTGCTATATTCCCCTCTTTTCCTTATTCCTGTGGTGGTTCAGTTTTTTTAACATCAATAATGGAATATTTTTTTAAAATTCCCTTTCTTCTCCACATCTAAGCAAGTCCATATTTTACTGATAAAATTTAGAGTTATCATGGAAAGAATACATCCAATTATGGATTGAATGTTAATATATTAATAATTTTAGTGTTTCTCTTCTCAAAAGTAACAATGTATGGAGTGTGACAGACAAACAAATACATTTTTTTAAAAACTACGTTTATTCCAAGCCACTTCCAGTAATAGAATATCCAATGATGAAAAAATGTGTTTGAGTGGAAGAAATTTTCTTCCATTGTCATTAGAGTTATCCATGAGGAATGGTGTATTGGAGGTAGTTTGTTCCAATTACTGGGCACCGATTGTTAATAGTAGGGAAAATTGCCCCTATATATCTTAGATCTTAGACATGACAGAACAACAACAAAAACCAAATAAAGCATAATACACATATAAAATATATTAAAGATAAATGGCCATCTTCACTGAGAAGATGATATTTGAGCTGACATTTAGAGAAAGAAAGAAAGTAGATATCTGAATATTGCTAGTAGACAGAAAATACGAAGATCCCATGACAGGTGTGCCCTTGGTGTGTTTAATGAGAAATGAGAGCTGTGTGTCTAGAGCTCAGTGAGCCAGATCAAGAGTGGGTCACAGGAACAGGAAAGTAAGGAAGTTCCAGTTCATGGATGGCCAAGTGGTTATAAAAAATACTCTAGATTATACTCTTTGCTCTAGGTAAGCATTTAGCACAAGGGAATGATATACCAGGTCACTTTCTAAATAGGATTTATCTGGCTGTTACGATGAGAGTAGATTGAAATCAAAGAGTAAATACAGGGAAACTTATCAATAATTACTGCAATATCTAAGTGGCTTAGACAACCATGGTTGCAGCATAGATGGCGAGAACCAAGTGATGGAGTTTGAGAAAGTAGACCTAGAAGACATGGGTAAAAGGAGAGCAGAGTCTAGGAAGGCTCTCACATATTTATTTGAGCATCTAGATACATGGACTTTTATAGAAAGGTGTAGAAGAAAATCACAGATCTTAATTTTGGCCACGTTATCTTTGAAATGCCTGTTAGACTTTCACATGGAAGTGGAGAATAATTAGTTGGATATGCACAAGTCTTAAGTCTAAGAGGGAGGGAAAATGAGGATGTCATCGGCAAAGAGATGATATTTAAAATTTTGATATGTGATAGGATCACTTGAGTAGATATCAACAGGAATAAAAATTTGTTTAATAAGAAAGACTTTATGTGCTTTAAAATCACAACTTAGATATTATTCTCTTTCCTTCACCTCCCCAACTCACAACATTGCAAATTAGCAACGCACTTATCCTGTTGTATAAAAATCTGGAAAACTCTTAGAAATGATTTAAGATTCTGTTTATACATCACATTCACCATAGTATCTAGGAAAGAAGTAAGTAGTCACTGTAATAAAAATCATAGCATCACACATTAATTTCTCTTTATTTAGCTTAAATTACATCATTATTATTGCTTTTTGTATCACCTTTATCGTCCTTTAATTCATAAACTTGTCATGATTGAGGATCATATATTTCCATTACTCAGGGTTATTAGTGCAAAATGGAAGGCACTTAGTGAATTAATAAATAAAATAAATAATGGTAGAAAGTGAGAGAGGAAGAAAGACAAAGCGAGTTTGCACACATTGTATAACTTAGAAAACATGATTCAATTTCCTCTTCTATGAAATGAGAATGTTGATCTGTCTCTCCAATTTTAAATGAAAAGACTGTATGACTTTAATATGGCCAGGTAAAACATGATCTGTGATTCGGGTACTTTTTCTCCTGTTCCATCATGCCTGGTGTTCTAAAACCCTTCTGTGGCTGTGTTTACCCTGGCCAACATCGCTTATTCTTTTCTAGCCCTTACTTGGTAGCTTTAATATCCTTATTAGTTCATGTTTCATTACTGCCCCCCAAAATTCACATCTATTGTCTTTTTAATAATTGCTTTTGCTCTAGATAGTCTTTAGTTTCCTTCTTATTATGTAAAAATGTCTTCTGGTTTTTGTGTTTACTTTTAGTTTTTGACATTAGGAAAGAAAATTATCAGAGAATGCCATCATTTGAAAATTTCTAGAAAATTCATTGTAGTGATTTTAATTCATTCACCTATGGATCTTCAAAGCAATTTGCCATATACTGCTTTGTATTTTACTGTATATCACCAAATGTTCCTTAATAAAGAATCACCATCTTGCTCTTTTTTCTGTTTTATTCAAATGTTGCTAATGAACTGTAAACCAAAAACACATGCATGATATAGATTTCCCTAGAAGCTGATCCCTTTTAATTCTGCCTTCAATGATACCTTGTTTCTGAAATTGGGCTCTTTTAATACCAACTCTAAGAGCTCAAAATCTTTGTTCTTCTTCCTAGATTACAGAAAATCCTATGAAGAGAAGTATTGGTTTTAGAATTTGATTGTTTATTATGAAGAGAAGTAAAGCCCTGAGTCTAAAACTCATTAAATAAAACATATTAGGTCAGCCTTAAATCCTTTTCTTACTTAGTGCTTAAGAAAATAACAGAAACCTATTAGTCTCCCTGTTCTTGTCAAATAAAGAAACTGGAGTTGATTTTTCATTAAAGAAGAGATTAAATTTGAAAACCAGAATAATGGAAAGTTTAAGTGATATTAAATGAGTCATATTATGTTTGTAACCTAAATTCTTCCTTTTCAGTTTTAAATAATTAGGAAAATAATCCTTCAGTACACTGTTGTAGCAGCAATGCAATTATTCTAACATCAGACCTAATTTCCTACCATTAATTGTACATGTTAATTGAGAGTCATTTCAGCCAATCAATCAACAAGCAGGTCCTTAATGAGTTTATATAATATGAACAATTCTGTGTTTAATTTTACGTAAGAATAGCTTACAACCTTTTAAAATTAAAATCCACAGTTTAGAAATTTATTTTATATTGTGGACTAGAATTCATGCATCCATTCAACAGAAAGAAGTTTCAAGGAAAAATAATGTATGTGTATTTTTGTGAAGCACTCTGATACAGTGTTTGTTTCCTACTCTATTTTATTCTATTCACTTTACTTCTTGCTAGTTTATTCTGCTGCTCTTAAAACTGAATTGAGACCCTTGGCTAAAAGATTGAAAAACTGCTACAGAGTATATATGGACTCCATTTTAAAGAGATTATAAATAGGTCAGGAGAAAAAAATAATATAAAACAATATATAGTTTCTAAATTTCCTGCTTTCACAAGTGACATATATGATGCATTTAACATCAAATTGTTTTCCTTTTAATTTTTACATCTTAAAAATATTATGAACAAGAGTGAAATTCAGTGTATATTAATCGTTTGTTAAAGAAATATTTACTAATCATTTATTATTTAACACTGTAATAGACACTGGGGGGACAAAATGGATAAGGCACCAAAGTAACTACTTTTTAAAATTTTCTAGTGGAGAAGAATGATAATATTAATAAAGAACAAATGAAATAATTTTAGATAATGATAGATGCTATGGAGAAAATAAAACTAGATTAAAACATATAATTCTTAGGGTTATTTCAACTTCAAACAGCAATACAGAAATAGAGAAGAGAAAATAGCACCTACACCAAACTTTCAATTATGTACACGATCTTTCCATGTCACATGGGGAAAAAACAAAAAAAACAGAGACAACATATGTGAACCTAGATCATGAAAGTACTGTAGAGATATGAAGACATCATGAATTAGGAACTTGAGCCTACCCTATGGACTATGGGAACCAGAAGAACCCTCTAATTAAATTGGGTTGATTCTAAATCAATTGATCTTAAATATCTAAGTGAAAATGTGACCTGGTTGCTGAGTTTCAAGAAAATCCTAAAGGAGCAAAGCAACATCAGAAGGCCCATGGATTATTGTTCAAAATGCAAATGATTGAATGGCTACCCCAGATGTCCATGATGAACCAACTTAGGACCTGCTAAAGAATATATATAACAAATAAGCATGATGAATCTTAAAACTCATAGAATTTGAAAAACATTGATCAAATTTATTTATTTTTTTTTTACTTTACCGTTGAGGTGAAGTGAATCTAACAAGCTTGAGTGATTTTTATGTCTACACTGTCATAGATTAAGCTAAAACAAGGACCCAAGTTTCCTTGTTATTGTTAAAATAACATAGTTTTAATATTTAGACAAGTCTGATTCTGGTGTTTCATTATGTTTTTCTAGTTACATGAACCATAAGAAGATGAAGCTTTCTAAGCTACCGATTTCTTTTCTGAAAATAGAAATAATTATATAAGTTAAACAGGTTATTTATTTTGTTTTCAGGATCCAAAATAAGTTTTTTAGTCACTACTTCCTGCCATAAAGCTTTTGTCATTCTTTCTGCTACTTTGTGGTTACTGGAGCAAATGTTCAAGTGCTTGGAGGTTAAAGTTAAAGAATATTTGCTCAAATCCCATTTTTGTGTTTTACCAGCTCTGTGACTTGGGGGAAGGGTTGTGAACTTTTGCGCTATGGTGGCTTCATGAGCAAGAAGGTGGAAGGAATATAAAATCTAAAGAATTGTTAAGAAGACTGATTTAATCCATGTAAAGTACTTCAAACAAGGCATAGCACTTTATAGTTCTCAATATGTCCTTTTCGCTATGTTCTTATATAATATTCTCGGGGAGGTCACTGCTCATAGTGAGGCTGTTGTATATTATAGTCAGGCAGATTTTTGTTACAGAAGAATGAGTGTGAAATTTGGAGCACTTAAAGGAGGTCAGTGTAAGCTTAGATTCAGGACTTCCTGAATACCTGTTTGTCCTGTAGATGAAATTGTCTTCTTGAATATTTCAAATTTAGGTAAGGCTGAAAATTGAGCAGACTGCAAGTTCCCCCTGGGTTTCCATGTTCTACAGTTTATTTTTCTCAACTGTCTTTCTCTTTACTACTTTTCTTGTTTCTGCACTCTGAACAATTTTGTTTTCTCCTTGAATTTCCAGAAATTCAGTGAGAAAAATAATGTAGTGGTTGTATTTGGAGGTGTTTTAATCTTCATGAGTGTTTAATCTTTTATTTAAATCTCAAAATAATTTATTATTACCAAAGAGGAGAAATTATCTTGAAAAGTTTGAATTAAAATTCTTGTCCATTAAACCATTTGGGTCACAGAAACTAATTAAAATTCCTCATCAATTTTAATAACATAATCAGCTACATTTAGTTTAACACATACTCTCATTGAAATTGATATTAGTTTAAAGGAGTGAGTCACATTTACATATGTACATAACAATAAGTAATCATTCAATCCTGATGAATTTACTTTCAAAGATGCTCTTAGACCTCTATTTCCACTGCTACCACAGTCTTATAATCAGTTTTCCTCTGAAGGACAATTAGAATAGCTTTTTACCTAGCATTCCCCATACACAGACCCAGGGATCTTTGTAAAAATTCATTTTTAAATGATACATGCCAATAAATTATAGGGAGTACCATGTAATATTTCAATGCCTGTATAGATTGTGTAATATTTACACAAGGTTAAACATACCTATCTCCTTAAATATTTATCATTTTTTTCTGATAAAAATTTCAAAATACTTTTTCTTGCTTTTTGTATTTACAGAACAATTTTGTTCTCAATAGTTGCCCTAATGTGCAATCACATACCAGAACTTCTTGCTTCAATCTAACTGCAACTTATTACCCATGGATCAACCTCCCCTGCCTTCCTCTTGCCATTCCCTTATCTGCTCCAAATCTTCTGAAATCAACTTTCTTAGATTCTGTGTATCAATAATGAGATCACACCATGCTTATCTGTCTGTGCCTGATCTAGTTCATTTAACACAATTAACTCTAGTTCTATTCATCCTTTAGCAAACGACAGGATTCCAAAATTATTTACGATTTGTGGCATACATTGTGCTTAATGCCCTTGATATCTCAGACCATGCAAGAATTTTTAATTTTACATCTTCAGTCATGGAATAGTGCTAAGCCCAGAATAGAAAACCAACATTTGCTAGTGGACAAATGCATTCATGAACAATATTTAAGGTTGAAATTTAAAAATCGGAAACATATGACCACTAATGGTAGGCATTACTAGAAATTACTAAGAAGACTTTAATTTTAACAAATATTTAGACTTGACAGCACAAATATATTGTAAAAAATGAAATGATTCTCTACTAATGTCTTCTTATTTTCTCATTGCAGTTACATTTGTCATTTTATGACATGTAGGCCTTAGTGGAGTGTACATACCAATTGATATTAATTAGAGTTAATGAAGACATAAGAACAATTGGAAATATTGCCATTTCTACCAAATGAAGTAATACAATTGTCCTCTTTAGGTTTTGATTTGCAAAATCTTTTCTTTTAGGTAAGAGGCCTCATTCATCCACTGGGACTATTGATCAAGAGGCACCAGTGACTCCAACCTAAACATTGCCATGGGATTGATGTTAGCCAAAATATTTCCTGGATAAATGTTTGCCCATGTGGATAGTACCCAAGCTGGACCAAAATCCACAGAGTCATTTCGATGAACATTTAGTTAATAGATCTTCCTTTCTCAGAGATCACAAATAGTCATGTGGTCTGAGTAGTTCTCTTTTCTGGAAATGGTCTGTTTAAAACAAAAGCAAGGGCAAAGAACAGAGGCACAAGGCGATCTACATCTGGTTGTCCATTTGGAATTAAAATTTCCTTTTATTCAATCAAAGTTGTTTCATTCAGGACACAGTGAGAGTTTATAGAAATAAAACTTTTCTTGGACTAAATTCTTTTTCTCATACATGAATGTACATGGTGGTATAGTATTATCAGTGATCAGATTTATGGATATGCCTCTATTAAATACTTTTTAAATTGAAAGAAATCAAGAATAATATAAAAAAATTCGCTTCATTTATATAGATTCGAAAACGTAAAGAGTATTATATGTAGCAATATGTCTCATGGTAATATATCACAAAATTGATGGGAGTAAAAAAGTGCAAAGAGAATAATGTGGGATTTAAAAATCATGTATCAATATGAAGCATCTAGGTTAAATAAGGGAGTACTAAAATGACACACAATACAGGTTTTTCAATAATTATAAGACTTTCACACATAAGAAGAGGTATACATGTTATTATTTACTTTGAAGAAAAAAACAAAGCAAATGTGGTGGTACATGCCTGTAATCCCAACACTCAAAGCTGAAGCAGAAAGATCATGAGTTCAAGAGAGTTTATATAGCAAGATCTTGTCATACGCACACACATACAATATATATATATATATATATGGTACATATTATTAGAGTGCTAAATTCTGAGATCAACATTAAGAATCACTTTCACTTTAAAAGTTTAAACTAACACAGAAGCCACTCCTATAAGTAGTTCTGTAGTGGAATTTTTGAGCACAATTTAATTAATGTCTGTAAGAATGAGATAGAAATGACATTAAAGGTGTTAGAATGCAGTTTATGGATTCACTCTATGAACCATTGTTTACATATGTCAAGGAAACAGTAGGGCAGTAGAGATACATTTTTTAAAAAGGTTTTTAGAAGCAAGCTATACCATTTTCCTTATCTTTTAAGCTTTTGTTCCCTCTTCAATATATTTTTAAATTTTTCTTCCACTACTCTTTGCTTTAATATCCCATTTTGGATAGTCTATGCTTATACAGTTTTTCTTTATCTGAACAGAATCATAGGGAGGATACAGATAAATTATCTGTCAACAAATTGCACAGTGCCTGGATTATTTACATATATGTGAAGCAGACACCAATTCTACCAATTTATAATTCCTACATGGGCAGAGAATACTTATAAGTGATATGGTAAACTTCAAAGTTGATAAATTTCATAAAACAATAAGGAAAGAACATGGTGAACAATAAAGACTGTTCATAGGGAAGAGAAAACAATTGAACAAAATACCCCCCAAAAGCCTCACAGATAAAAATGACTAAATCTGAATATTTATTTAAAAAAATGTAACAGGGTCATAGATTTTTTTTTGGTACTGGAGATCCAACTCGGGACCTTGCTCTTGTGAGGCAGGCACGGTGCCACTGAGCTAAACCCCAGGCCTCAAGTGTTATAGATTTTAAAGATAGATGCATCTAAAATTCATCTATGTGAATCTAGAAAAAATGCTGTAATTTGTCTTTACAAGAACAGACTATTCAAAACTAAGAGCAAAGTGGATAATGAAAATATTTGTTGTTTAACTGCTAATGAGTAAAAGTGCTATTTAATAACATCTGGTTTCTCCAAAAAGCCCTATTGGAAAAAACAAAACAAAACATTGAATTTAAAGCTGGCAGGAATCATGAATAGAAAATCTCATCCTAATTTTGAGTTTTACAAATAATGTGAAAAATACACAAAAATCAATAGCTTTCTTCTACACCAATGACAGACTCACTGAGGGAGAAATAGGGCAAATAATTCCTTTCACGATAGCATCTAAAAAAATGAAATACCTAGGAATCATCCTAACGAAAGAAATCAAAGACCTCTTCTCTGAAAACTATGGCACTCTGAAAAGAGAGATTGAA
>NW_004624748.1:19131771-19167006 GCF_000247695.1 Heterocephalus glaber
GAAAAAACAAGAACCAAGATGCATTATGTAAAGGTACAATTCCCAATGAGAAATGTAATTGTGTTGTATACCTACAATGTACCAATAAAAGAATTTAGTAAAAAATTTTTTTAAAACCCAAATAATGTGAAAAATGAGACAGACAAATATAGTTGTCACACTGAGGGAGATTCCATAGTTTTATTTCTTTCTCCAAAAGAAAAATGCTGAAAATTATCACCGTATTTACTTATTACTTATTTTTATTAAACACAAAAATATTTTTATACAATGGAGGAATTTAAAAATTAAAAATAATAAACATGCTGTAACTAATGTGATACAATTTTGATATCAGATAATGTCTCTCTCACTTGAGGCCTCCCCTTTGATCTGATCCTTTAAGAGTATAAGGAGAATGTGGAAAGACCCTGTATGTCATAACTGACGTATTTTGTGATACATCCTTTTTTTTTTAAATTAAATTCTTTCATTGATACATCCTTTTTAATGAACCCTACCTGACGAAAATGACAAGATTCAGGATAATACAATTTATTTAACTTTATCGTAGTGTCTGGCATATAGTAAAATTCAATAAAACTTTAATTTACTTTGTAAGTTCAAAGTCTCCTGATGAATTTTTTACTTAGGAGATTATTTATTGAATGGAAAAGTGCTAAATGTGATCTGTACTATTGTAATTCATCTGATGAAACTGTAGAAAAACAAGAACTAGATTTTATTTAGTAGTGGTGTCATATTTTGATATTAAATAAGCTTATCAAAGAAATCAGCAAAGTGTTTCCATGGAGGGCCAGATATTAAATATTTTAAGTTCTTCCAGCCATATGTTCACTATGAGAAAAAGTTAACTTGGCCATGACAGCATTAAAATAGTCATAAACAGAACATATAGGCACAATTATGCTGTAAAACTTTAAAACAGCTGACAATGGACACAAGGTTCATGCGATACACATACACATTCATAGCAGTCAGGAGTTCTTTCTGTCTTGAGAATGGGGTAATTCATTGTTGAATTTTGAACTCACATTGAAGTTATGGTGATCTATAGCACCCTGTCGTGAAATATATGGCCCAAATTTGAAGCAGCCAGGAGAGTATTGGAAAGAGAATTTTAAGATGGTTAGTTGGCTTTAAATATTAAGAATCAAGGGGCCCGGGATTTAGCTCAGAGGCGCTACCGCTTGCCTCGCAACGTTTGATGCCCGGTACCCCGCCTCCCCCCAAAAAGAAACAAAATCTAACAAAAAAGTACAAAGATTTTTCTATATGATATAAAATAGATGCATGGTAACATAAAAAGGCATTTTTTCCCCTTTTACTGACCAAAAATATGTAATAGTTTAATCTAACAGTAAAATAAGAAAGCAAAATCAGGGCCGGGGATTTAGCTCAGTGGTTTCGCCTCCTGCCTCGAAAGCACAAGGTCTTGAATTCAATCACGGGTACCAAAAAAAAGCAAAATCAGAAGAGCTGTGGCAGAGATGCTGATTGGCTCCTCCCTCTTCTCTCCTGTGCTGACCTGCAGGACAAGTAGGAAACAACAGGAGATTGGAGCCAAAATTTCTAGAGTGTCCTCTCTTCTCATCACAATGGAGACTGAAAGTTGTAGCAGGACAGTTGGGACTTTATGGCTGAGAGAAGGAAGAAGCAATGTGTGTGCACTTGAAGCATGGAGGCCACTGTGGGACCAAGCACACCTACCAGCAACTGACACTCCAAAACAAAACAAAAACGTAGAAAACCTCCAAAGTGAAAATTATCCCCCAAATTTAGAACATCATAATGATACTTGGATTGCTACCTTGGTGCAATCTACTTGTTTATTACAAAAAAAAAAAAAAAAAAAAGAAAGAAGAGAAGGGTGTGAGATCTAAATTTGACTAAGAAATTATCAAAATAAATTTATACTGGTAGGAATTGATTTACCTGACAGGCTTAATATTTTAGCTCTTGAGTAGAAGTTGCGGTTTTTGAAGTGGGCTAAATGAGGAAATATAAAAAAATAATTTATAAATTGTAAATCCCTTATTCATTTCATTGTCTAAACATGAAGCAGGAAATTTGCAATATGCCAACACAATATAATACAGAGGTTACTCAAAATTCATAATTACAGTAATGCTCAGTTCATGAACCCTTCTGTTTGCAAACAATTTGGTTTGAGAACAGAAGCATGTCACAAAATTTTACTTCCATTGGCATGTTGACCATGACCATCTTTCCCACACAAACACAAGTACAGCCATCTTCCCCGAAATAGTAAAGCAAATTAAGTTAATAATCCAAGGTACTACTGTATATAAAGCTAATAATGTATTAAATACTATGGGAAAACAGCTATAATAGTTACCCAAGAGCAAAAAAAATAGTTTCTTTTGAACTCTACTCAGAGTTAGCTTTAAATCATACAGTAGTAACAGAAAGTATTATTTTAAGGATTTCAGGAAAGTCTTCCTTGAGTAAGTCTAGATGGTAATGTCTCAACAGCTTTGTGGAAAAAAGAACCCCATCTGGCACTGTAAAGATTTCAGTGTAGTGATTATATTTGTGTAGGTGAATTAGTGCCTATAGGTGCTATTATTTATCATAGCTTATTTAACCAGCTCAGTGATGATGATAAAAAAAGATTTATAATCAGATTTTCATAGACAAAGATTCTGAAACTGAAAAAGGCTAAGTGATTTTGGTGCTCAGGGTCATGTAAACAGTAATTGACAGTGTCACAATATCAAAATTTATGTTCATTCTTCTGTAAACTCTTGAGCAAACATAAAAGAATCTCAAAGACTTGTAAAAATCCATGAATGATTATAATATTGGCTAATTCTATAGGCATGCTAACCAAATGAATCATATCATCAAGGTCACTGTAGTTTATGCCCTTCCTACGGTACTTATACTTTTATTAGTGCTTTGCCTTTCCTTCAATTCTGTCAGCTGACCCATACCCTTTCCATAAAATTCTCTTATGGCAACTAGAATCAGTTTGTATTGCTTTAGAAAGTCCTAAATTATACAATGATAATGGTGAATTATTTAATTATTTGTAATGACCAGTAGTATTGACTGTCAAGGCTTTAAAGTGAATTTTGTAAACAACATATATTAATCTAGGTTACACTGAATGTTGTTTTAGAATGTAATTTTTTTGTCTTTTTACTATTTACAGTTTATTATGGCATTTTGAAACTCCTAGTTCTAGAAGTCTGCCTATTAACAGAAAACATTTCTATCAATCATTACCCTGCAGTCTTCTGCCATAATGAGACTATTATTCATATGGAAGCACATGGCTATAAAGCTTTACAAAGACAGAAAATCTGGTGGCATATCTGCATTAAAACACTGTTGCAGAGACTGAGGACACAGAGTGCCATACTGCCAGTCTGTGTGGAGTTTACATTCCAGTAGAACACAAAAGCAAATTTTACAAAGAAGAAACAGAAGATATCAAATTGCTGATAGTAATACACAATATTCAAGTAATCAAAACAAGTGATGTCATAGTGTCACCTTGCGGACTACTTGAGATTGTGGCATGAAGTGTTCTCTTAGAGAAATGACATTAAGACAGAAAAATGAATGCCTCAAAAGAGCCAACAAAGTGAAAATTTGGAGGCAAAACAATCCAGGCAGGGGCAACAATATGTTCACAGTCCAGAAATCCTAAAATAAACTGAATGAGTAGAAAGTCAACTCGCTTAAAAATTGTGGCTGAGGACCGGGGATTTAGCTCAGTGGTTTCGCATCCTGCTGCACAAGTGCAAGAACCTGAGTTAGATCCCCGGTACCAAAAAAAAAAAAAAAAAAAAAAAATTGTGGCTGAGAATACTACTGTAGAAGTTGGGAAAAAAAGCTTGAGTTCAGCTCTATAGGATTTTGTAAGCAGGATAAGAAGTCTGGATTTATTTCAAGGGCAGAGTGAAGTCAATGACCACTTTATGTGTGGAATAATTGTGTCAGAAATGCACATTTAAACATGTCTCTCGCTATTTCGGATTTGGGGTGTGTGGCAGTGATGTGTGTTGTATCAGGAAACCAGTTAGAATGTCAGTCAGTACAAATAATGTTTTCTGGGATAACAGCAGAGAAAGAGAAAAATGAATGAATTCAATATCTGTTCTTTGGATATTATTGAAAAAATGTACTGAAGTGGATGTGGTAGGGGGAAAAAATATCCCCAAAGTGATTGCTTAGATTTTTTTATTTAAGCGTATTAGAGGTTGGCTAGATAATATCATGGTTCCAGAAGATGAGGAAAATTGAGAGAACTAAGTGAGGAAGCAAAACTCAAAATTTCTGCCTCATATTTATTAATTATGAGATGATACATAATTACATGGTCATTAAATGAGTCAAGAAATAACCTCTTTTTATTCAAAAGTTTTGACTCCTAATAACATTTGGTTTTTTTTTTATCTTTTTGAAAATTCAAATCTATTCTTAAACCTTAGAGAAACATTCACATATGAATGCATAGAAGTTTAAAAATTCCTATGTATAAAATAATAAAATAGGGCAAGATTAGATTGTAAGAGTTTATTTAATCAAATTTGTATTCATTTTTCTAGGAGATGAAGTAAAAGTCAATGGAGGAAAGTGACTTTCCTACCTTGTATAATTGATGGCTGAAAGGGTTAGATTGAATGCGGTTTCTGAGCTATTAATCCAATGCTGTCTTTTTCTTGGATTCTGTCCCATTTCTACCAGGTCTTTCTTTTAGTATATGGAAGACAAAAACCACTGAGAATAGAGTGGGCATAGAAATCATCATTGCATGCTTATTATGCATATAATGAAATCCTTGTGTGGCAAAAATTGACAAGAAGAAAGATTCAATTAAGCATTTAGGGTCCAGCAATCCTTGTAATGAATCCTGACATTTATATACCTCCAAGAATAACTATGAAAATCTTGATTTTGTAGTTGTCCATGTAATTAAAGCATTAATACATCATGGAAAAAATAAATCCAGGCCCTTTATGTTTATGTCCTATTGCATACTCACATTGTGTTTTAAAATCTTCTGTGTTTTCTTATTCTATCTCTAATTTACTGTTTGTTTCCTATTTCTTGTTAGGTTAAAATTCCACAACTCGTCTTCTATTTCTAAACTGTTTAATTCTTGACTCATACTGAAAATCCTAACTTAAAAGCATTATTGAAGATTAGAACCTTTTATATTTTGCATATACATTTTACACTGAAAGAGTACAAGAAGATTTTATTTTTCATGTCATGATGCTTTACAAAGACTGCATGGCCGATTTTCAAGTTGTTCTGAAGATGCTTTAAGTGAGCAGAGAAAAAGCACTGACCACCAGCTGTGGGACTTTTTTGTGGCCAGGCTGGTGCAATGTCAAAGATTTTATAAAACAGCCAGGGCTTTTGAGGTTTGAAATGCCTGTGGGCACCAAGGAAGGGAGAGTCTGATTTTTTTTTTTTTCACTCACATACTGGGTAGAAGGGGAGGAAGAAATGTGGAGTGTGAGAGGATCAAAAACCAACTCACAAAACGAATAAGAAGATAAAGGCTATTAATACAGAAGAAAGAAAGTAAAAATCAAATTGGTGTACCTTTCATCCTGCCGCTTGGAATTTCTAGTATTTAAAAAGACTATTGAAAAAAGAGGAATGAAATAAATAGAGTTTTGTTTGGTTTTTATTTTCATTTTACAGTAGTAGTGAGTTCTTTGAACTCTTATATTCCTGCTTTGCTCTTGGGCGAGCATTCTGAGAGCAGAATGCATTCTCACTGTGCTAGAAAATAACTGAGTTCTGGAGAGGTGAAATTTGTCCAAGTGAAACCAAATTTGGGCCACTTCACTCTCCCTTCATCACCAAGGGTTTCTGTCTGTCTTTGTGGGAAGACTACATGTTGGTGACTCATTTTCTACCTTTAGATATCTTTCATTTTTAATGTTAATGTTAATCTAGTTGACAAGAACCTACCATCTATTATGTGTTTTAAATTTTGTTCTGGAGATCATATTTTTCTGAAAATAACTGTTATACTTTGGCCAAACCATGTAATAACAGACTGCATAATAATTTTAGAAAATAATTCAGTATACTCACCATCCAAGCTCAGCTGAAATGTAATAATAAATTTAAAATCAATAAAAATATTTAGTAAATATACTAATTGCTTAGCTTTGAATCAAAAACCCTGAAGAATACAAAAGATATCAGAAAAGAAAATATCTATGAATATGTATTTACTAAAGGGAGAAAAAAATCTATTTATGTAGATTATTTATATTAAATATAATAGTTAAATATCATGAATTATTTTGAAAGGCCATGCGTAATTACTACACCTGTGAGTTTCATTTTTGTTTCACTTGCACAGGAAAATAGGCACTGGCTAGTTAAAGGTGAAAGAATTATAGCCAGGGGAAGGTAATACATAAACAGAAATTGGAAAGATTTTTCACAGAACAAATTGGAGAGGAATTCCAAGAAAGATCAAAATTAACAAATCAGAAAATTATAAAAACACAAAGTATCCTATATATTAGTTATTTTTTGGGCTTTACCTCAGATGGACTAGTTTACTCAAATTGTTCCAATTAAGTTATTAACTATACTCTTATGGAAAAATGCAATAAGATTTGGAAATTAATCTTGTGATTACCATATCTATGAAACTAATACCATATCAAGGAAACTAATCACTTTCATTTAGAATTGAAGAGATGGCTAGAATTGACAAGGAAATGGTGGAGAAGGTGATCCTGAGGGTTTATATTTTAATCTCAATTTTATTATTGAAGAAGATGAGACCAGAAATGCTAAGTAACTTTTACAAAGTGCTCAGCAAGGAAGAGGCAGAGTGGACAGGGGAAACATGATTATCTCCTAGGGAAACAAAATACCGCCTAAGGAAATAAGGCAGGGTGATTTGCATTGCTGATAGAATGGAGTATGGTCTTTTAATTTGGTGGTATTTATTGACTACATTTGAAAAAGAAAGAATCAATGACATGTCAGTGGAGAAAAGTAGATAATCTTATGTCAAGGAATTAGTAATAAGATAAAGACTTACAGGCAGTAATGGCAAAATGCTCTTGTAAAACATTTACCTATGAAAGGTAGAAATTTCTGTTTAGAAGCCTAGTCAATGTGAGAGAAGGGATTTTGTTTAGTAGTGAAGGGAATGCTTGAATCATTTGAAGATATAAGGAAAACAAGAAAATTCAAAGAGGGTGAGGAAAATGGAAGGAAAATATCTGAGAGAAGAAATAATTTGTAGGACAAAATCCAAAAATAGCTTGAAGGGTTGTGGTAAAGCATACATTCGAAAGGCTATCCAAGCATGTTTAACAGAAAGCAGTGTCCCAAGTGAAGTTTGTGAGAACATAAATAACTATAAATAATGAAGTTCTGATAAATGACAATTATCCTCACTCTTAAAATAATGGAAATTATACTTTTTCGTTAAACTGAGAAAGCTGCTGTCCAAGTCTGACCAAGGTCAAAATCATTAGTCTAGTTGGAGCCCTGGGTGAAAGGGTCAAGAGGACTCAGCCCAGTGATGGAATCCAAGGCTCCTTGGCACCTGGAAAAGAATTAATTGGTGACCCAGCATTAATTGGAGAGCAGCGCAGCCAAGATCATTAGGCAGCTGATTTTCTGAAATGTGTCTGTTCCTTCCAATTAACATCTCAAAATCTTTAGTCTTAAGATTAGTTTCCTGTTGTTCTGAACTGAATGAAGCAAAATCTTTTATGCAATTTTGGAGAAAGAAAGATTATGGTTTACTGGTTTAAGCAGGTATTTTAGTTAAATAAAGATACAACTTAAATAAATGTATTGAAAATAATTACTCCAGTCAGCTATTGTGTCCAGGTTAATAATTTATTTCTAAAATAAATATTGCTGCAATGTGAATGATATAATTTGATAGGTTGATATTTTTCATAAGTATAATAATTCCAAAGGGATAGGGGTAGTGGGAGGGGCAGGGGAAAGGAAAGAAGGGAAAGGAAAAATGATGAGAAATGGAAAAAATGGAAATAAAGTCTTTGTAAATACGGAAGGGTGGAGGGGGTGAACGGAGGGCTAGGAATGGGGAAAAAATAAGAACCAAGATGCATTATGTAAAGGTACAATTCCCAACAAGAAATGTAATTGTGTTGTATACCTAAAATGTACCAATAAAAGAATTTAACAAAAAAAACTAATTGACTCTATTATCCATATCAAAGATAGAGTACATTTAGAATTAAGTACACCAAATCATGAACCATGTATTCTTATTTGAAACTGGTATGTTTTAATATATTCTAAACCTACAAATATGTATAGGTGGTATATAGATCAGTGTGTAAACACACATCTGCCCCAAATGAATAGATGTGTGAAATTGAAACTTCTCAGCTGGTAGTAATTTAAGAAGAATATTATCTTCTACTTTAATGGTTTCAAGACCTCAGTTTATCACAAAATATCACTAGAAATCCCAAAGTATCATTGAACAGCAAAATAATATCTTGCTATTTATGTACAATGTAATTATCTGAATCAGTCTTTATTTCAATTGTGTCAAATAACTTAGAGAAAATGTCAGAAAATTGGGAAGATCATTGCTTCATTCAAGTGAAATTTATAGAATACTTACTATATTCCGGGGTGTGTGCAATGTTATATTCCAGGTTGTGTACTAATTTAAACAAATAAGCAAGTAAATTTCAAAAATTGTAAGGTTTCTTCCATCACAGAATTTTCAGCCAGGATGGGAGACAGACATGTAAGTAACTGCACAAAAATAATATGTATTCAATATATGTATTATCCTAATCAATTTAAGTAAGTGATACAGTATTATAAAGGACAGACAGAGGCATTCAGTCTACTTAGCAGAGACCTTCCACAGAGTTGACATTTAAACATGTTTTTGAAAAACCACTAGGTTTCTGTCTAACTATGGGTGGAACATGTGAAAAAACAAGGTAATACATGTCAAAATTATATAATGTGGTCATTTTTATGATCAGCAAAGTAGTTTAAATACTTAGACCTGACTACTGATTAAATTTGGTGTAGTGTCAACTATAGATAAGCTATCAGAACTTCAGACATAATGTGACAGTAAGGAAGATAATTCAAGTCCAACAAGGAAAAGATATGCCTCGTCCATGGACCTTCCATAATTTTACACAATTTTCCTACTAGGAAAGATGATCCTTATTTCTCAGCAATGACTTTTCTAATGGGCACCACAAATGACTTTCCTAATGGGCAGCAAAATCAAGCAGTTAAACAGGACACATGGCCAATGACTCTTAGTCTCGACTCAGTATTCCCTCCATTAGACCACACAGGTCTCATAAATGCTGTCTTCTCTTTGTTACCGAATAAATGGGAAGAGAATTTATGAAGTGCACTTACTTATGTATGCATAGTCAGATCACCCTACAGTGATTTGGGAATTAGAGCTATCTTTAAAATGATGAAATATGTATTTATTATTTATTGAATTAATATCTCTAAATTCCTCAAAACTCACTCAGTAAATACAGCCTAGTCTAAAATGGGCACGATGAGAAAGTAGTGTTTATTAAAGATTTTAATGTGACAAAGTATGTGTTAGAGCCTTTGCAAATTTTTTTCATGTAATACAAAACCTATGAGATAAAGAAAGCGATCTTATTCTACATTATAGATGAGAAACTTGACGAGAACTAAAGAAGTAAAGCAATTTTTAAAAATTATATCTATAATTCTACATTTGTCTGATTGTAAAATCCACATCCATTCTGCTAAGCCACAATACATTATCCTAATTATTTAGACTAAGTATCATTCTTCAAATACTTTTATATACTTAACAGTCAGAAGTATTAAAAATTCCTTCTTAGTTATTCCCTGATATTTGTCCATATAAAATTGAAGGTTTAGAGATAAGCTATTTAAATGTTTGGGTGATAAGGATGATGATGATAGAATCTAATAATAATTGAGTTCTTATATTATGATAGATGCTCTATTAATCATTTTATATAATGTATAATAATTGGTTTGATCCTCACAACATGTCAGTAGACTAGGAATGTATATTGTTCTCATTTCAGATGTGGAGATATTAGAAAGAAAGTTCAAGTAATCTGCACAAGTTTGCTTTGCTAGTATGTGACTTGAAACTCAAGGATCTTGTCTTGCTGTATGTACAGTTAGCTATCTTCTAGTAGTATATCCAGACAAAGAAATGCGTTATGTAACTTTGCTTAGCCAATGCATATCTTTTCGAAATGTAGCTAAGTATATTTTTCTATATGTTTTGTGTAATAGCCAGACAAACATGGTACTAATTCAACATAGTGTATTAAGAGATAGGGATCTGAAATTGACAGGCAACAGTACGTAAAACTATCCTATTTTACATATCCAATAGAATATCATGCAATTCAGAGAAGCATCCTGCACAAAGTTACACAGCTAATATGATCTAAAGCCATGACTTGGAAAAAGTGTCTGCAATATTTTAAAATAAAATTTAATATGTACATTTGAGGCTTACAGCAGAATCTTATGGGATGCGTATTTATAGTAAAATGATAACTAGAGTGAAGCACATTAACATGTATATCATCTGGCAGTTGTGTCTGTGTATGGCAAGAACTTCTAAAATGTATTTATTTTTGCAAGTTCCTATAATTTTATTAATTTTAGTCTTCAAGTTTTACATTAAGTCTCTAGATTTGTTCATCGAATTATCTGCTATTTTGCATTCTTCAACTTACATCTATTTTTGCCTTGCTCTTGGCTATGATAATCATCATTTTATTCTGTCTCTGTATATTTGACTTTTTATTGGTTTATTTCTATTCCACATACAATTGACGTTATGTGATATTTTTCTTTCAGTGTCTTACATGTTTCACTCAGCTTAATGTTGTTCAGGTCCATCCATGTAGCAGCAAGTAATAAGAGCTCATTTTAAGGCATAACAATATTCCCTTTTATGTATTGTGTATATACAGGTATCACATTTTCTTTACCCGTTTGTTTCAGTGGTCTTTTAGGCTATTTTCCTATCTTGACTATTGTGAATAATGCTGCAATCAATGTGAGAATTCAGGTATCTTTACATGGTGATAATTTCATCTCCTTTGTGTATAAACCCAGAAGAAGAATTATGTTATCTGGTAGTTCTCTTTGAAATTTCATTAGGAACCTCCATACTGTTTTCTGCAATGGCTTCTTCAATCTGTGTTCCTATAAACAGTGTGGTTGTATTCTTATTTCTTCATACCTTTACTATTTGTTATTTCTTGTCTTTTTATAATAACCATCCTAATGGGTGTGGGTGATATCTTCTAGTTATTTATTCATCATTTTTAAAACTGTGGTTAAACAGCTCCAAATAAATAAAAACTAATCAGCTATTATATTCTTATAAAATGTAAATGGAGCTGTGAAAAAGTTAATGATAAGAACAAGGAAAAGAACACCTTTTAGGAATACTATAATATTTCACTTCTTAGAAATGGAGCAATACTGTTTTTATTAGAAAAAAAATTGTTGAAAACATAAGATAAATTCTAGTATACATTCTATCATAATGTTTACTCCTAGATTAGCTCAAAATGTATTTCACATGCATAAAATGATCACTGAAGGATGCATAGAGGAATGGATAGCTGATAGTAGAATCTTACAGGCCCAAACTAAAATGAGTTTGTCTTACTTTTTCTTTGCTAGGACAAAATGCTTGACACCCCCAAGTTAAATGAGAAGTTTATTTTACTTTGCAGTTTGTAGAGGTGTCAGTCCATAGTTAGCTGTCTCCAATATAGGCCAGCATGGCAGGCAGGAAGCAGAGAGGAATCAAGGGAGAAGGGTGAGAGAGATACCCTTCCAAGCCATGCTCCTAGTGACCCACCTTCCAACAATACTTTTAGTTATAAACTCATCAGTGGACTTAACTACTAAGGACTGATAATGATCAACTCCCCATGATCCAATCACCTCTCAAAAGCCCCACCTGTGAGCATATTAAGTTTTGGGAGGACATCTAGATATAGCCACGAGATGGTACAAGTTGTTAAATTAAACTCAAACCTCTTAAAAAGTGATGAAATGGGCAAGAACATTTCTATGCCAACCAATACCGTCTTGGCAAAGTTTCTTTCTATTCCAAAGTGTAATGTTTTATTTTCCAAGAAATTAAAAAGAAAATTCATGAATTTACTTCCAGAAAAATACTTGAAACTGATTCCAAGATCCTAGGCCCATATTTTCCAATATAGCAGTCACTAGCTACATTTAGCTATTTAAATTTAAATTATTTAAATCTATTTAAAAGTAAAAATTCAGTTCCTTGATCACAATGGTGATTTTTCCAGAACTCAATAACCACATGTAACAAATTCCTGTTCTATCAGACAGAAGAGGTCAGGGATGTTTTCTTTTTTGCAGAAAGTTACGTTGGGTGCTTCACTAAGGCAATATAAGTTCTTGTGTAAGAATAATAGGCCTTGGGGCTTGGATCTAAGAAACTGTTTTATGGGATTGTGCAAGTGGATGCTCTTACTAGAAGGTCAATCTAAAATGCTTCAACAAGACAATAAAACCAGGTTAGAATTTAAGGCTAAAACGGTAGAACCTGGAAAGGGTCTCTGATGTGTAATAAATTTGCCACAAAGGTAGATAATAGTGTGCTCATTCACCCTAGAAGAAAAAAAAAAACTATTCTATTTGTGGAGTAACAGTGATTAATTTGCTATGATTTAGGGGCACACGTACCATCTAAACAATCAGTCAGAGCTTCTTGGTGGAGCTAAAACTGAACATTATTATAAAAGATGAGCAGCAGATTTTCAAGTAAAAACTGAGAGGAAGAAGGATGAACAGAAAATGGCATTTCAAATAAAAGTTGTAAAAATGCAAACTTTTAGAAGACTTTTAGAAAATATTTATTTATATGTCTGGTTATGGCTAGTTGGATTATTGTTAAATTAGATTCATAAAGAGAAACAGTGTTCAAATAAGAAAGATTTAAGCAACACATTTGTGTCACTGTACATAAGCAACTTCACATAGACATTCAAGTCAGCGACGGATACTCAATGTATGGTAGGAGAGGTAGGTGAGTTTTACTAGAATTTGAGGAGGATCCTTACAGGTAACTTTGAATTTGAATAACGGAAAATAGGCATACAAATAATCCATGTGTACTTCAAAAGATTACTTCAATTTACACAGTAAAATCTACTCTACAACCATATTAATGAGAGAAAAAATAAGTTAACCAGAAAATATTCTTTTTCAAATTTTATTCCCACTGGCCAATATACACCTATAAAAAGGTTTTTTGAAATTGCCCAACAATAGAGTTTGTATTTAAAGAGTCTGATTCATCATGCTGTCACCTACCAGTATATAACCAAATTAACTGTCTGAGCAGTACAGGGAAATTATATCCTTATCTAATATGTTAAAATAAACAATGCAAAATAATGCTGCTATTGATGTGCATAGAATTCCTTAAAATAGTAGTTTTAGTCTTCTATTTCCTTTCCTGTTTCTTGTTTACATATTTTATCTGTCTCTTGTTGTTTCCTTCTTTTAAAACATCACTAACACTATTATTGCAGATGTATTTTTTTAGTCTATGTTTCTACACTTTTGATAATGTAAGAATATGGTACTTAATTTAAACCTTGTTCCCATCTGTGTTATAGATTAAGGAATATGAATTTATTTCTTGGGCCTATACTTTTATATCATTGGATAGATTTAGTTTTTGATGCCTGGTAGAATTTCAGAAGTTCTTTTGAGAAGAAAATGAGAATATGCACATTGTGTTTTATTTTGGCAGGTGCATGAGGCTGACTGTAATAAATTAGCATACTGAAGACTATTCACATACTTTTAGCAATTGAAGAGTGCAATTTATGGTATTCATTTCAAGATAAAATATAATCAACATGTGTCATTCAGGTGATTTTTCCAAAATGCGCTCCTGTTAAGTATCCTAAAAGAAAAAAATTAAACCTGTGTTCCTAATCATTCTGTCTAATATTGGCAGATCGGCAGATCTTAGGGAGGATGATTGATGATATTTATATTGCTATAATATAACAATAATTTTTGGTTTTAAGGAATGAATCATTTTAATCATTGTTCAAGAATGAATCATCTTTCAATTTCCATACATTTATTCATCAGAAAATACCTTTAATGGGCATAGGAATGGAGTCAATAGTTTCTGTAACAGTGATGTCTAGCAATCCAAATACATTTTCACATGTTGCAGGTGCTGTCTTTTAGAAAAAAGATGATATACTTTGATGTTACTTTAATTAAAATTTTAATTTAATTATTTAGACTTCTGTAAAGATAAAATTCAGTTCCCTTTGATTTTCAATCTATCAGTTGTAGAAATTTCCAAAAACTAGTTATTTCTTTACTTATGGTATTTTTACTTTAGCAAGGACAAAAGGAACTAGGGAATGCTGGTTGATCTTTTAATTCAAACTCGTCTGTGAAACTAAATTACACTTTATATATTAGATCTTTGAGAACTTTCAAAGATTCTAGATCTGACCATTCACAGTTTTAGAATCCAGTTTAAGTAGGTTTCTATTTAGTATGTTGCACTTTGCAAAGAGTAAGTAATCTCTTTGAAATGAAAATAATCATTATTACTTTACCTTATTAAGATTTATCTGAAATTATTAATACCCGTAGAGACTCACATTAAACAAATATTCCAAAATGTAGAACTTGCTTCTGGTTCTTTTTCTTATTGTTTATAGGATCTTGAGTAAATTGCTTCTTTCTTTAATTTCAATTTCCTCATTCATAAATGAAATAAAACTACAATTTTTAGAGTATGTAAGACCCAGGCACTGACCAGACATGGCTTATCATAAAATGATGAACAAGATACAGGCTGTGTTTTGTAGCAGTTCAGCTTGATGAAATGATGCCCACTGTTTCACTAAACTCTCCCTATTGTGTGGACATACAGAAGCATCATTTGTAATGAAAGCATGGGTGTGCACACACTAAGCACACATACACAGATAGAAATTATTGTATCTTTACTGAAAATAATAGGAATTTTATTGCTGCAATTTTATGTTCTTTACCTAATTCATAGACAGAAATTTAGATCTATAACCAAAAAAATTAAAGTCTGAAATTTGTAAATCACTTGTCCTTCCTCATAATGAATATTTTAAAATTTGCATATTTGCTGTATTTGGAGATATAAATGGTTAATTTCATTGGAAAAATAGTTCTGTAGGACACTGAATATGTCTCCAGCTGCCTCACCTTGTTTCTAACAGTACATTTCAGAAGTATCTATTTTTAAAATTATCATGCTTGTTTTTGGTGTAATTATCCTGAAGTTTATGAAAACAAAAAGACCTAACTGAAACAATCACTTTTCTATGTAGGCATTTTTAAAAAATGCATTCTCCAGCATTATTTGAAAATATAGAAGAAATTCTAAGATATTCTGAGTTGTTTCTGCCCTATTATGCTAAATATTTCACAGAGAGTTCATTGCAGCGATCATTTAACACCTGTATCAGTAGCATCTCACAGTGTAGGCAGTAATCAAAGTATAAAGCAATCACCATAGCAGCTGTAATTTACATTATGACTTAATAGCAATGGTTATAAAGGGCTAGATGTGAGTTTTCAGAATTTTACTAACCATTGATTGCAATAAGTGGGCACAATTGCGTCAGTAACATAAAGTTATCCCTTCTGGAGTACTGACTGAGCTGGACTGAATTTGTTTTAATATGAGAAATGCTTTATACTGGATTGTGTCTATTGTACAAAGACTACTGTTTCCACAGAGCTTTTGTTCTCATCCTGTTCTGATAATCTCTTTTCATATTAACTTTTTGGTCGATCAGTTATATGTAATCAATTAATCCCTCCTACATATTTGAAACATTAAACATAATTACCATTATTTCCAAAATTTTACTAAGTAAAACAAAGATAAATTAAAGATTTCAAACACTATAGCTGATATTGTGATAAAAAGATAGGTCAGTTATGGAAGCTTCTAAATGTATTATTGAATTTTATTTCACAGAAGCTTGTAATTTATAATTTGAAAAATGGTGATTTCTAGAAAATCACAGCCATGAAATTCATCTCTCCAACCCTTATAATAGCTTTGGTTTATTGGAAGGACTGGGGAAAAAGAAATGAGGGATAAAAATTCACAAATAAAAGAAAATATATAAAAGCATAATACTACACTTCTTTTGGATATGTTAAAATATATTCATGCATATTTTTAAGTAACTGCAGAAAGAAAATCTATTACATTATATATTTTTCAGAAAAAATATGTATATTATCTTTAATGGGGAAACAACCTCCCTGAACTTATATATTTACAAATGAGGATTATTTCATTCCATTCTACAGTATTTATAAATAAATTTAGATGGAATATACACAATCCTTCAATTGCTACAACTTTTGGGCAAGAAAAGCATAGATACTGAAAATCACAAAAGTATTAATGAAAGAAATTCTAAGTAGAATTTCTACATTATCTCTTGTGGTTTGGGATAAAATGTGACTTCTTTCATATTCAATTATCTTTACAGAAGAAAAATACAACCCTGTGAAGTTTGTAAGAATTAAGACAGATTGATATATTATAATGTACAGTGTTTAACATAATGAATTCTCCATAGTGAAAGCCACAGAGTAAGGGCCAAAAATATCAGTATTTATTTTATTTCATGTGTAAATGTGCATTAAATTATAAAATTCTGGGACTGCTTGGGTTGTTATTTTAATTCATTGATTACTCACCTTATTAGCAAAATTTTGAGCATTTAGCATATTCAAATTCTGACATATTTAAAATGTTGCTGGTCTTTACTGAAATTTTACTCAAGAATTAGAGATCTGGTTGAAAGTACTCCTGAAAAGCCATCAAATTTTATGTCCTTTAGTTATATATCCTAGAAACTAGAAGTATTACAGTGTGGTGGGAAAGATACAGGCAAGGTTTATTTTGCAGTTTTGATTCTCTCTCTCTCTCTTTTTTTTTACTCTAAAAGTTCGGAATATTGAGAAGAAAATTCAGTGGTCCTCTATTTCAAGCACATAGAACCATAGTGAGTAAGTTCATAGAGCATACTGTTAACATCTTAGGAAGAATAGATTATTGTACATAACAAAGAGAGTTATTTAATCAATCCTTAATAAGTAATTGTATTTTTTCTAAAATCTTCATATCACACCTTCTTGTGTATCTCATCCCAAGTCTGCTCACCTTCATCTGCCAAAGTCAGTTTCTTATGAAATATAAAACTGTTCCATTCATGGGCCAAATTCTATTCTCAAAACCTCTCTGAACATCTTTTCAAAAAAGATCTTTCCATTCTAGGGGATTTAGGCACTAACTGGTAAGAAATAAACTTTTCTCCACATCTTCTTTAGTTCTGATCATCAATGTAGATGATTTAATGTGGAAAGGGGACAAGGTCTATTTTTAGGCATTTTTGGTTTTGTACAAAGATGAGCCTATAGAAAAAAATTATAATATAATTTAGTTTTCTAAAACATACATATACTACCTTAGATACTAGTATAGCATAAAAAATGTGGTCCATTTATTTTACATTATATATAGCAAGGAAATTCTGCTTCATGAAAGGTGATATAATTAAGAGAAAAAGTGGGAATAGTCTCATCAATATTAAGTAAATGTGAATAGAATCTAGAATCCAATTGAAGTTCATGAAGTCAAATTAAATCAGAATAAGATTAGATTGGGTCATTATCCAGGCAAAATATGCTACTATCAAGAGAGTGAGTGAAATTGGAAATGATTAGAGGTAGGAGTGCTAGCTAAGGAGGTTCTAAAACCATCTGGGAAATTGGTGGTGCTTGTCTTTTCCAATATCTTGATAGCGCATCTTAGACCAATTACATGGTGTTTGAAGAGACTCCAAACATAAAATATGGAAGCAGTTTCCTTGAAAATGTAAAATTGAGTAATTCATTGATAGAGAAAGGAGCAGAACAAAGAAAACCATGAAAAGGATAAATCTCAATCTCCTATAGTAGGTAACTTGTAGGTGAGCCACCTGATAAGGGAACATATATAGACATTTTGTTAAAGAAAATATTGAGCTTAGTTTTAGTCACTTTGAGATGAATGAGTAGCCTCAAACACAGCTATCAAGTAGTGACATATACTGAATATATGGAGTTGTTATTATCTGAATGAACATACAGTCTTGGCAGAAAAGGACTTTCAATGTATAAGAACAAGATTTGGGAAAATAGGGACTGAGGAGCAGTACTCTTCTTGGTGGCAGTTCAAAATATCTAGAAGATTTTCAAGAGAGTGGTTGATACTTCATATCTATTCTCACATTCTGGTCTAGGCAAAAGATGTAACTAACAACAGGTACTTCTACAGGCAATTCTAAGGACCAGGGTAGAAAAAATTGAGAAAACTCTAAGGGGATTTAGCAGAAATGAAATTGTGGGACAAATTTTAAGTATAAGTATGCTATGTGATAGATATTTTCTAATACTTCCATCTCACCTGTTTCCTCACTTGTCACATGAGAATAAAATCACTGTCTTCTTTAAACAAATGTCACCTACATGAAATAAGATAATTTATATAAAAGATACATGAAAATATTTAGAAATCAAATAGTATTTTCATTATGCAGAGAAAGTATAAAAGATTGACATCAACTTTGGTTAATAAACTTCACACCAGTAGGTTAAAAAGAGAAATGAGAGAACGAAGGGAATATTGTACATAAGCATTGACAAGGAGATGCTAGGGAAATTCCTCCTTTTAGAGAGCCCATAAAAGGATATTAAAGGGATGATTTGTACTGAAGGTATGAGGTATGGTCAAGAACTATGGTAGATACTTAAATTTTAAAATATTATAGTAGAAGACACTACACCCCACCCCCAAATACTCACCTTCATGTCAAACACACCTATCCCATTGTTCTTCCCACTCTTTTTTTTTTTTTTTTTTTTGGTACCAGGGATCCAACTCAGGTCCTTACGCTTGTGTAGCAGACATCAGAACCACTGAGCTAAATCCCTGGCTACATTTTCTTTTCTCAGGTCTTTTATTGGTACATTTTAGGTATACAATTTGTTTACATTTATCATTGGGTGTTTGTACCTGTACGTGATGTATCTTGGTTCTTATTTTTTCCCCATTACCTGTGTGCCCTTCACCCCCTCCACCCTTCCCTATATACACAGACATCATTTCCTTTTTTTTTTTTCTCATAGTTCTTCCCACTTTTTGAAGTAGTTCTGGAAATTGTCTTTTTGGTTTTAGTTGTGCTGTAGTGGCTGCCTCAACATTCAGAATCAATTGGAAATGTTTACCTTTCATGGTCATTTTGACTTTGGAAAATACCTAGAAGTTTCACAGTGCCAGAACTGGTAAATTAGGAAAATGAGGACAAGCTATAATCTTTTTATAAGCTTTATTTTTCATCGCACTGAACTTGGTAATGGCATTTGCCATATTTTTGAGATGTATAAAGTACTGTAACTCCATCCTTAGTATTTCAAACTAACTCATTCAAAAAATTTAAACTGAGAGTGATTTTTATTACTTACTTTCCTTCAAGCATATATTAAAGGCAACCCTTGACTAATTAACATGAAAAAGAAAGTAATTTATGTGTGGATCTTTCTGAATCCATGAATCTAATGGGTCTTAAACATTTAACCTAAAGCATAGGACTCTACTAGTAAATATCTTCTTAAAGATACCTCTAAGTTGAATATGTCCCATAGAAAATTTGTAGATGACATACAATTTCCTTAGAAGCTCCAGATTCCTTTTAGTATAAATGCGTAGACAAGAAAAAAGCTGAACTTCATTTATGCAAAAACTTTCAATTCTATTCTTCCTACTGTGATTTACAGTGAACTGATTCCATAGCTCAGCTGGGTAGAGTATGCCAAAGCAAGAAAAATATGACTTAAGCACAGATTTAAAACTATAATAAAGCATCCACTGGGATCCAAAATAAGAATAGACATTGAAATCTTCAAAGCTCAAAAATAAAAGTTCTAGAATCAAAAGGCAATCAAAAGAACCAGTTTGCTAACTAAAGTGAAACTGAAGTTGTTCTACAAATTTAACTTCCAAATGTTGATAATCAAATGTAATTTTTTCAAGGGCAAATCATTTTTATCCTTGCAAAAGTTATGAATATATAGCGAAATTTTTATGAGCTTGTTATTAGTTAAAGTACAGTTAAAGCCTGGGCTTTTACTATGAATAAGAAAAATCACATAAATTCCTCTAACAGGATATTTTATCATTTCTCTTGGCCTTCAAAGTGTAAGGTACTAAGTTAAAATTTCAAAGTTAAACCTTATTGTATTGAGTATACATGAAAACGTAATATTTCAGTAACCCCACATTAAAAAGTGAACAAATTAGAATAACAGATTTTTAAAATTCTCACATTTATAATGTTAGAAAAATTAACATATATCTATGTTAGTTTTATTTCTGAATCTTCATTCAAGAAAACCACTTAGAGATTAGAAGAGACCTTAAAAAGGTGTCACATTGATTAAATAATTTATATAAAAGGTTTAAATACATTTATGAAAGCCTTTAAAATAGCAAATATTATTTTCATTACTTGAGGAATGTATCAAAGGTTCACATCAACATTGGTAAAAAAAATTACCAATTGCTATCTCTATACCAAGAGTCATAGAGTGAATTATGTATGAATTACCTGCATATCTTTTGTGAGTGGGGGAACCATTTATGGAAGTCTCAAGTACCACTTATTTAACAAAAGCAAAAGAACAGAGCTACTAAGTGACATGAAATTTATTCAGGAGTTGTATTCAGGAGATTTTTGTTTTGCTTTGTTTTCTATCTTAAAAATTTCAAACCTACTTATTTATAATTACCAATCTTTTATTTGTTCATAAATTTTGATTGGCTCTATTCTAAGAACTCAATTCACATCAAGTAGTTTGAACATCTTACAACCCAATTGTGGAATCCTGTTTAATGAGTTGTATTCATCAGAGACACTTTTCCTTCATCTTCCATTGCAACTGGCTTACTCTTGATAAATTATCAAGTATGAATGTAGTGGATTAACTTATGGTCAACTTGTAACACCCAGCTGAACTAATCAGTGTGGTGGGCATGGAGATTCCACCTGAGGATTATTGTCAATAGCCATAAAAAGAGAACTGGAGGGAAAGATTTTTGCCTGTTAATTTTCTAGGAGAAGCTTGTTGAGGATGGTGTTCCTGATGTGAACTAGGCTGTTTTTGTTGAAGGAGGAGTTTGGGGCCTCACTATCACAGAGAATGGCTGCTGTTTTCATCAGGGGAGCTCTGATCTTCACCATGAGCATCACTTCCTGGCTCCAATGTGGATCCTTCAGCTTGGTGGAACAAATCCTTCATCTCACCAGCGTAGGTTTTCTGGCTTCCACCACTGGCCTTTGTGACTTCTCAGGTGCTGATTCTCAATACAAACAAGCATGAGACATTCCCGTGGGCTCTAGGCCACTGGCTGGGTTCGTGGAGGACATTGCTTTGGAGTCTTAAGACTTTAGGTGAACTTGTGTGGGAAATTGCTGGGATCCAGGCCCTTGGCTGGATTATTTGGGCCCCTAGTGTGCGGTTAATCTCTTATACTTCTTTGCATTAGACTTTTTGGGTAACTCTCATAAAATAATCCTATAAACTATGTGTCCTATAGTAAATGTCAAAACCTGGCAAAACCCTGACTAAAACCCTGACTAAAACAATGAGAGATTGTGGAGTATAAAAATAAGCTATGAAACATTCTTATGGATATTCAGCCCAAATGACGATTGTTGTTGATAGAATCTTAATAAACTTTCAACAGTTGAATTATAAAATCAAATAAATCTTTAAGCTAAGTAGAGAAAAGATGATTTTCATTGAATGAATTAATTCTCCATGAAAATTAATTAGTATTTTTACCATTTATTAGAATTTTAATCAGCTTTTAGTCACTGGGAAAAAACCCAGAAACCAATAATTTAAAGGAGAAAAGCTTTATTTGCCTCACAGTTTTGGAGGTTTAGTTAATGGTAAGCTAGCTTCAAGGCTGAAACATTTTGGTAGGAGGGTATGGTAGAATAAAGGTGCTCACTTCATGGTGGCTGGGAAGCAGAGTGGTTTTAACGAGTTCCCCAGAGGAAAGATCTACAAACCAGGTATAGTCCCTGAGGTCACACCCCCAGTACCCACCTGCACACATTCAGAAATATGCTTTATTATTCCAATAATATGTTTTATTATTGACATCTCTAAAGCCAATCAAATTGATAATCCAGTTTAATTGTTAAAATCCATAAGAAAAAACTATAAATATTTAAAAAATATCTTAAGTTCAATGAATAAGTAATATTGGATACCAGTCTGGTAGTTTGATTCAATATCTGAAAAATATTAAATGGATGAAATACTTGCTAAGGAGGGTCACAGGCTCAAGACTTTATATACTAGAGCCCCCCAAATTTTCCTTACATTTGAGTTTCATGTAATAAACCCTATGATTATAGAGAAAATAAAGCAACTGGAGTGAATTTGTTTCAGGTAATTTGTTATAGATTTTTTATTCTTTATAATGATAATAATCATTAGTTTTAGTAAATTGAGGTGAAATTGCCCTTTGTTAAGCCAATGAAAAAATCATCAAACAAGTTTAAGAAGTGAAAGGAAGCTCTTTTGTTCATCCAGCTCTACATAGTGAGGAACACAAATGGAAGAGTTTGTTTTCTTTCTTTCTTTTTTTGGTACGGGGGATCGAACTCTGGTCCTGGCACTTTCGAGGCAGGCAGCGTAACCACTGAGCTAAATCCCTGGCCCCGAGTTTGTTTTAAATTTAAAATTTTATCAAATGTTCTTCTTTGAGTAGAATTAATACAAATCCCTTAACATTATGATCATAATGGATCACTCTTGTACTAGTTATGCCCTGGCCAGGATATGGGCTATATTTGCATTTAGCTTTCACTAACAGCTCTGCTTATATCCTTGTCAGAGTTATTATACTGTCTTCTGCAAAGACAGGTAGTATCTGTATTCCCAACCTTCTAGAACACAATTAAAGGTCCAAAAACTTATGTGCAAAGGCTCTTTGAGATATTTAATTTATATTTTTGACAAAAAAAGAATGACACTGAGCATTCCACAAAGAACAAAAGCAATTTTTCATACTGTCAAATGCAAATGTTAATTTAATCATTAGTAAAAATATCATTATTCTAAATTCAGGAAAATCTTATCCAATTTTTTCCTTGTAGATCTAATATTCTCTAAAAATATGACATTTTGAAAAACACAGCATTCAATTTCTTAAGGAAAATTTTAGTTTTTATTTTAGATAGAAATAGTCAAAGAAAATAAATTAATCAAAATTAAATTAGTAGTAAAGGTTAATACTCTATTTCTCTGATAACTATCATTATATATTTTCATTTTTCTTCTAATTTTAGGAAAGACAAGAATATCTTTAATAATGAAGTTTTTAATAATATTGAAAATTTTAAAAAATATAAACCGCTCATAAAGTCGCCAGATTGCCAGGTAGTTTTGAGTAATTTGGCATATATTTGATATCCTGTATTAATTGCTAAACTGAAACCTGTGAATGATGAGAATAATATCATAGATTTGAAATAAATACTGTAAAATATATTAGGATAATAAAATAATTATTTTGTGTTTACCATGGTCTGCATTGAATCTTGTTTTCAAAATTGCTTATATTTTAAAAATACATTTTGTTGCATATGTTTAAGGCATACAATATATTATGAGATACCTATAAAAATTTTGAAAGTTACCATAGTGAAGCTAATTGACATGCCCAACATTTCACATAGCTTATTCATTTTTTGTGTTTGAAAAGAGAAACTAAAATCTATTCATTTAGCATGAGCTCCAATTTCATTACTCATAGTCCTTACATTGTACATTAGATATTTAGACTTTTTCATCCTATATTATTGCTCCTTGTATCCTGTAACCCAAATTTCTCCATTTCCTTCCCAAACTCAGCCCCTGTTAACCACTGTTTTGTAAATTATCTCCCAATTAGCATTTTTGTTGTTTGTATTCCACATGTAATTGAGATAATACAGCATTTTTCATTTATTTCTTTTTTGTTTTGTGTACCACCATGTCCTCCAGATTCATTCATGTGGTAGCAAAAGGTAAAATCTCATTTTTCTTTTTAGGACTGAAAAATATTCCATTGTACATATGTACCAGTTTTCTTTATGCATTTTTCCATGGAACTCTTAAATTTCTAGAGCTTGGCTATTGTGAGTAATACAACAAAAGTCATGGGAGTACAGACAACTTTAAGAAATACTTATTTCATTTCCTTTACATATATATGCTGAAGAAGGATTGCTGAATTAGAGTCCAGTTCTATTTTTTATTTCTTTAGAAACCTCCATAATATTTTCCATAATGGTTGTGTTAATCTATATTCCAACCAATAGTGTACACTATTATGCTTTCTCTATACCTTCAGTAACATTTATCTTTTAACTTTTAAATGATAGTCATTCTTAAGGGTATGGAGTTCTATAATATATAAATTTCTTTCAAAGTATTTTAGCTTAAAATAGCACTCATATTCAACTATTTGCAAAATATATTAAAATATATTAGCAGCATTCAAACTGGGGCTCAGACTGTAGCTCTAAAAACTATTTTGGGGGGTTTTAATGTCAATATGAATCTCCTTTAAACTTAATCTTTGTGTTATTCTATGATCTCTTCCACTCTGGTTCAATTTCTTTTTCCTTCCCACCACTCTTAATGTACTGTCTCCCAACTGACTTCCCTGTTTAAACTCTTTTCTTTTTATTTGGTTTATTTCACTCTTTTGCTGAAAATCCTCCAAAGACTTTCATTTTCACTCAGAATCAAATCTAAGTACAAAGCTTGTTGATCTGACCCTGCTATCTCTCTGATTTGCTAAAACTCCACAAATCTCCATGTCGTTTCCCTACCAAAATATTTATTTTCTTCCTTCATGTTCCCATAGTACCTACCTTGCAATTTGCTGACAATGTACACTGTTTTATATACTCTGTTGTAATTACTTTTCTCTCCTAAGTCTGTCTAGCTAGTTCTTAACAACTTTTAAAGATGTACATAATATATTTTCCAGTTTGTATCTGGAAAAGTGCCCAATGAATATAAAAATATTTAGATAAATGTGACTCCCAGAATTTGAGTTAAATTAAAGTTTTAAAAATTAATTACATATTACAATGCATTTTCTTTCTTATGCATAAAAATGCATAAGATTTTTATGAAACAAATCATTTAAATACATACACGTTAACATAATGGGAGAATAAAATCCTATAAACCCCTAACTAGCATAATTCTTTCTATAAAATTAATTTTGACCAATTTCCTGTGATTATTGGGGTTAAGGATATATTAATACATATATTGTGTTCCAGAAAAAGAATAAGATTAATGGCGGTCTCTGAGGCAATTCTTCTTGGATCTCAGTTTTGCAATGTAACAAACAGATACTAAATTCAGGGCTGCTATGTTGTAGGTAAGCCTGGCACTGACCAGAGTAACTAAAGAATACATTTGGACTGATTTTATTACTGAACACCAAACCTCAGGTCTGTGAGCCTCTATAAGTCACGAGCTTCATAGAGAATGTACCTTACCACAGTTCATGCAAAAAATACATACATTTTAACTGAAAGGTGGATGGTGGATCCAGTTTTATCACATTGAGGAAGAGATCAATTATTTATTTATGTGTTATTTTTAGCAAATATACCTGCAGAAAATTTAGTAAGAGAATTCTTTCGAGAAAAATCTGTACTTGAGAGACAGGTGCAATAAATGTTCCAAGTAGTTCTCTCTCTCTCTCTCTTTCTCTCTCTCTCTCTCCCTCCCTCTCTCCCTCCCTCTCTCCCTCTCTTCCTCTCTTCTTTCCTTCTTTCCTTCCCTTCCCTTCCTTTTATTTATTTTTTTTTTGAGCAGTTGTATTATTTTCCCATTTGGCTCCAAAGGAATGTAGAAAAAAATAAATGTACCTTTAGCTTTCATTTAAGTTTGCATTTTTTAAATGAAGATTACTTTAGAAAAACTGAAGAAATACTGATTTTGAAATTCTTGAAAAAAATCTTTTTTTGAATTTTCCTTTTTTTTATGATGACAGGGAAAGTAAGAGCCCTATTCCACAAATTGTGATTTTAGTTCTTCTACATAGGGTGGCTAGGATCAGAAACTTTAGCATCAGATAGCTTTGGAATATTAATTCTGCAGCTAGTAGTTAGAGAATGCATTATTTTCCAGCCTAATTTTCAAATTGTTAACAAATTGCCTCGGTGACATATATCATCTTGTACAAATTATAGATACATCTCTTGCAAATTACAAGTTTTTTACTCAGCGTTAAAGCAGAGATAATAATAATAATAACAGAAAATCTCTCAAAGTAGTACTGTGATTATTAAATGAGATAATATATTGAAATGCGTTTGGCACAGTACCAGTTATAAAGTTATAGATTGGCAACTGTGTTTTAAAATCTTCTCCTATTTTTGACTTTGAAGTTTTCTTCCTATTTTTTTTTTTTTTTATGTAATCAATAGAGCTCAATCAGGGCCAACTTTGACCCCAGGACCATGGGCAAATGTCTGAACACAATTATACTTTTTAATAACTGGGAGAAAGCTACTGACAGCTGATGAGTGTTCAACATCATATCATGCACTGGAAAGGCCCCTACAGTAGGAATGATCCAGCCAAAAATATTGTCATGTCCTCATTCAAAATGCCAGTATGCCAAGGCTGGAGAACCCTACCCTAATCCATCTCCTTCTTACACAGTTTATTCATCGCATTTGATTCTTCTCTTCTCAATTCCTTTTCTTTCCTATCTAGTATCATTTTTTTCCATCTGTTTCTGCTTGCAAAAATATTTAAATAAAGATTTTACTTTCTGTCTTCAAAATATTTCCCAGAAAGAATGACTCACATCATTCTAATTCTGGTGTTGAGAAAGAGTCCACCACAGGCCTGATTATCAATAAACTTTTTGCTTGATTGTGCCAGATGTCAACAGTTACCACTCCGAGATATCAAGTATTTTTAACAACAAGTCATTCAAATAACTACTCGGTCAAAGTGAGCAAAGGACAACTGTGAAACGTTTTGTTCTCTGTGGGAAGGAGGCTGTCTTATTCCTGTTACAGAAGATTCTCAACCCTGGATTCCTTAAGCATGGTACAGCACATTGGGTACACAGCCTCCATTTGGGCTTATCATGTCTTCTTGTGAGATTTGAGGGCAAAAGAAATTAGCATTATTTTCTTGCTAATCAATTATAATATTTGCTAACCTATAAGCAAAAATACCATCCTGCTGACCCACCAAATTTTATTTCCTGCTTTGGTACCTAGGGAATTGTGACAGATTTACTTCCAGTTGTCCCATGTGAGGTTTCGATTTTGCCCTGACAACAAAACTAGATAGGCCATGCCATTAAAAGTGTTTTATAGAGCTTAATTTGCAAGATTCTTTTTCCTTCTTGCTTGATTTTATTTCAATTCCAACACTATAGCGATTCATCGCGACAAGTTTATTTCACCATTATCACCATCACCATTACCATCATCACCTTGAGTCATTATCTCTGGGAGAACCCAGGCTCAGCACAGGCCGCACTGAGTCAAACCATCTGCATGCCTTTTCATGGTGTCAGGTGTGCTTACCTTGGGTTTCTCCTAATTTACTTTAGTCTGTATACAGAAGCATTTCTACTTTGGGATTTGCTGATGCCTTTACCAGGTATTGTACTGATTCTAAATATAGAGCTGGAGCTTTACTCTGCAACACCATGAATTCCCTAAAGATTGTGTCTTACTAAGTTTTAGAGCAGTATACTACAAAGCAGAAAATGCCCCCAACAAAGTAAGTTCTTTGTGTGTAGTAATGAGATAGTAATTTATATTTTACTCTTAAACTTATGACTTTTGCTAGACTTATATATAATTTTGATATTATCAGTCTTTTTTGAGAATTATATAAAATTATTTGATAAATGTCTTTTGGAACATATCTCAATTATTACACTCTTCCATGAAATCTCATCATTATCCAGTCTGATATGAGGCCCACCCTCTTTGTTGGCAGGACTTCAGGACAGGTCCATTTATCTGGTGGTAAGTCTTGGGAGACAGGATATGACCCTCTCTGCAGAGAATTGCTTTAACACTAAAATGATGAGAAAAAAACACATGAAAACGATTGTTTCATCTATTTTCCCAAGGATACTTTGCTAGCTGAAGCCATTATTTAACTCTTATCTCCCTTTTCCTTTTTATATATTTTTTAAGATTTGTTCATTTTAATTATAGAATGGAGTTAAACTGTTTTAAAACTACCTTTTATTTATTTTGAATAAGCATTTTATAATTCACTTGAATATTCAGCTGCAGTAATATAGTGATGTTTTTAATCACAAAGTGAAAGGAAAAAATTCTCATATCGAGTGATGGCAAAATTACTAACTTCCTGGTTAATATTGAAGTTTTTCTATTTATTTTACTTAGTGTGACAAGAGAAAAATGAAGAATCACTTTAGCCTCATTTTGTTATGATGGTGCTGTTTTCCAGTGTAGTTTATACACAAATTCTTTTCAAGGAGAAATCTTTTACACTGGCCAGAAAAGAAACTATTTTTCTTAGAGGACTATAAATATATGAGCTTTTTAGGAAAAAGTCTTGGGAAATTATATTAAATGACCCTCCTACCACAACTGCACACTCAGCAGCATTTTCTCTTTCATACAAGGTAGCAAAATTTAAATAAATGTCATTTTTTCAAGCTTATAGCTAATTTTGAACCAGCAAGCATAAAATGAATGCTTTAAATAAGGGCCTATTGAAAATCAATATTTTTCAGTTTTTATGAGCATTATTTATGTCATATAATAAATGAAATAAATGTTTTATTACATATTCTTCAAGGATTCTTTAAGCAGCCACACATGGTGTGGACCTTGTTATCTCCTGTCTAGTTTCCTTATGGTAGGTTAAAAAAAACCCTTGTAATCTTGCTACACATATTCTACAAATAATATGCTTTTCTATAAATAATAAATTAAAGAATAGCATACTATGCATTTAAATACAGAAAACAAAAGACAGAACAGGAATATAAATTTGTGAATGTTGTTTTCCTGGATTAAAACATCTGTGCTATATTTAATCCATTTAAATCTTCTACCACTGCATTATGTGAGATTATTCTGAGTTTTGAAAGGTTTACTGAACTCTTACAATTGTTAAGAGCTTAGAGGACTGATGTTAGAAAGCTTATTCTTTGTTACATTGCATTGAGTTACATGCATTTGTTATACTTCCAGACAAATTTCTCAAACATGAAGAAACTTTAGATATATAGGTTCATTTTACAGGCAGTGTAATGTATACTACATTGGAGAAAACAACTTATTACAGATATATTTAAACCATTTCTGACACTCTGACATCTGATTTCCAACATCTCTCTCTGCTATGTTTATCTGACTTGGATTTTGAGCCACTGCACGGATGATATGTGCTCAGCCACATCTAGCACATTGAGGGATAAATGGACTCTAATCAGCTGGATCCTTCCAGTGTGCTAATGACTTCCTGGGAATAAGTCAGCACATGGGGTTTGTGCTCACTGTTTCAGATCACTAGAAGACCATTTAGCAAATTGCTGCTTCAAAGGACTCAATGGTACCCCTGTGTTCTGAGAAAGTTAATTGCAGATTCTTAGGAACCTAACTTTACTCCTATGACCTTACCAAAAACAGGAACTCAGGCAATTCAATTGCCTCAGAGAATTAACTTGATGATATACGAAGGTCCTGAACTTGTTAGAATTTCTATGCAAATAAATAGGGTTTCTCAGTTTCACTTGCTCTTTTACTCTTGGGAATATGCTACCCCTCTAGGACTAAGGAGATAAAATTCTTCCTCTATTTGTCTCAATCTTTGGGAAATTACCCTTTTCAGTGGCTGGAGATGTAGCTCCCTTAACTTATCTTTGTATCAAAAGTAACCTGTATCAAGTTTTGGAAAACTGTCACCGTGTACCAGAGCTTTTGAGGTTGACATGGGAACAGTGTGCATTGCCTTGATTTTTACAAGTTTACCTATGACTGTTTTGAGCACTTCAATAAATAAGCCCTGGGAACTTACAATCTATGTAAGGCAGAGGAGATAATTTACTCCATACCTTTCCCTAACATATTTCAATCAGTAGAACATGAAATTGATGACAAATGAGGTCCAGACTCTTCAGTAACCTGCTATAAAATGGAGTTGGAAGGGATAAAGTTCAAATGAGACAAGAAAAGACCCAGATAACTCAATTTTCCTGAGTGGCAAATTAACATTTTTAATTTTATCATAAATAAATTTTTTTCTTCCATAGGCAACATTATGGCTGTAAAGCCAAACTCTGATTGACTTTGAGGTTTTGGAGCCCCAGGGAAAAACAAAACAAAAAAGCAGACTTCCAGATCAGCTTAATTAAGGAAAGGAGATACTCTCTGGGACTAGAGTAATTGACTGTCCACTTAAAACTGAATCATGGCAGGCATAGGGAATGCCCCAAAATTGTGAGAAAAAATATTATCTTGAATTCCATTTAAGAGAAAGACTGCTGCTTTATGAGAAGTCCTAAGTAAATACCTAAATACAAATTCAAACAAATATTTTAAAGAAAAAATAATATTTATTATTGTGTAGAAACTGTACATTGCATCAAATAGTATTTGCTATGCTATTGAGATATGTGACTACTTAAGCAGAAAAGAAATTTGCAAGTAACACTGTCTATATCTATCAAAGAGAATAGGCTTTCAAGGTTGTTAAAATCAAAATGGCATTAAAAATAATCTTGTCCTACCAGGGATTTAGCTCAGTGGCACTGGCGCCAGTCTTGAATGCACAAGGTCCTGAGTCTGATCCCTGGTTAAAAAAAAAAACAAAAACAAACGTCCTCCACACTTGCTCATATTCATAAATTATATTTAACATGCACATATATGTATATATACATCTATATTACATTTATATTTATTTTTCTGTCTGTTTGAACATGGAATTAATATAATTATAGATACATACAAGTGGAGAAATCATGGTACTGCACAATAATGATACATACATTTCAAATTTTTCCACATGGCTAATTATGGAGATAGTTGTTTATGATTTTTCAGAATTTATTTTCTCTTTATTGTTTTTTAAATTTACACTCCTGTAAAAATTCTAGTTATTTTTTTTACTGATTAGAAAGAAATACATTGAGTTGTACTTTGAAGAGAGTAAGATCTGTCATTTCATTTTTCTGTGACGGTCAAGAGCCTACTTTTTCTTCTATAAGATAAACATTAATAAATCACTGGCTTTCTAAGCAAGTGCTTAATAGACACCATATTTTGAAACATCACAATATTCTTATAAGTGTGAAATGCAGCAAATACCATTCTTCTTGCTGACTCTCATCTGAGGCCATTGGTTGAATTACTGAAACATTGCAATACCTGGCTCAAATCACCCACTGAGCTTAGAGAAACGATTATAACCCAGAGCACTACTGTGCTTCCAACTGTTTTCTCATACAATTGAATGTTCTTTTCCTTCCTAAGGAGGTATAGAAGATGAAGCTCTTATGATGGACAAGATCCCCATGTCCTCTAACAATACCTGTACAATTAATGAAAATTTCCTTTGCATGCTCAAATTGCTCACTTGGGTTTAAACAGTTCACAACCTAAACGAACGGACAAATAAACAAAAAATAACCTTCACATATTTCTGCTTGAATTTTATTTTTCAAAATAAACCTTCTCCTTCTACCTGAGTTAACAGTGACAAGAGATGATGAATTATTTCCCTTTTGTTTGGCTACCTTCAATATATGCCTGTAATCATGTACTTTTTTTTTCTGGAACATTATGACATTTCTATGTGATTTGTTTTCCTGTAAAAGGACTCTTTTATTATAAAAAAGGTTACAACAAGGGTTAGCAATATTAATGCATAATGTCATGTGTGGTTGTTTGGACATTATAGGAACAGTTGCTTATGTCTTCCCCGAGTGTTTATTGGTGGCTTTGAATTAATCTGCTGCTCCAATGTGACATGTTCAGTAAAATGACATGGATCATTGGCTTGTTCAAGGACTCCGCTACAGCAGTACGAGGTAAATAAAAAAATAATTCTTTCCAGTTTAAAAATGTTCCTAAACCTTTTTTATTTATTAAAATAAATGGAGTACTCACAAAAGATCTACTTTTACAATACCATGATAAGCTTGTCAACAAAGCTTGTTTCTATTGAACCCTCCTATATTGGGAAGAGTATAACTTTGTTGAGTTCATAAAAATCTGATTTCTAGAGGAAGTGTTCCTCTGAAGTTTCCCATCTAAGTCCTTTTAAAATTCTGTGTAATTTTGAGATCCAATAGGTTGATAAGAATGTATATCTGTGCAAAAGTCTGTTTCTATTTAAAAATTAAACTCAATGCAATGGGGAACTCAGCTTGTATCTTGAAGGTTGTTAAATATTAAAATTATTTAAAGAACTGCATTTGCAATTTGAGGAGTTCCCCTATAAACAGCCATAGGCATTGGTTGTGTGGGCAAACAGACTGAGCTTCTTAGGTCCTACCCTTAGGAGAAGCAGCTCTGGATTTTTTTATGTTTTGGCTTAAAATTTCATTTGAAGAAAGGGGATTGTGAATATGGGGAATCAAATTGTAAATCCAGAGTGCCATTATTCTTGACAGGAGTTGCTGCTTGACCTTCAGTAAGACAGACTGAGTAAACTGAAGCCACAGGAGAGATCTCTGTTTACCTCTTCATAGTTGTGCTATGAGACAGTCAGTTAAGACCCACACCTTGCTCTGACTGCTGTCAGGAGAACCAAATGAAAAAACAGTCTTAGAAAACCTTTGCAAAAGTGTTCTCAAAAATCTTAATCTATTATAAGGAAATGATTGCTTACTAATATATAGTCAGATTGTATGACAATCATTCATGAGAATTTTGAAATGTACAAATTTGAATTCATGAATTGACAGGAAAAATTAGTGGAGTTATTTATACTCACTTTCTTAGAGCATTGACCCCGAAGGCCCTTGAACAAGTTTCCTTTTCTAGCCCACTCTTTTCCCATCTGTGGTAAAAGAAAAAGCATACCGCTAACCTCAGGTGTGGTTTTGCATATGAAATGACATGATAGCTGTGAAGAAAGTAGCTCTGTCTCTGCCACACCAAGTAAGCCCAATGTTCAATAAGTGCTTCTTCTTGCTATTACTGCTATTTGCCTTCCAAAAACATATTCCTGATTATTGTTTGTGGGAAATAAGAAAATGCTCTGTATCATTTCAATTTTAGTATATGTGCTGCTGAAGTGAGTACCAGAAAATTCTCTTCTAAACAGAGAATAAAAAACTCTCTTTGAAAGGACCTTACCTTGCATTCTCTTTCTCTCCCTCTCTTACACTTCTACAGAAATAATAACAAAGCTATCTGAGTCATTATGATCTCATGAGAAGTATATGAGATGCTTCCATTGAAATTTCACTGAAATCGTAATGCAACCATTATGGTTCTTCCACTGAAATCATAATCATATGTTCTGAAGTCAACATGGTGTATCGTGTCAATGCATGCTAAGGGAGTCCTCGTGCACAGACCATTGACGTGATAGACTATAAAGGCTCTTTCAGAGCTGCTATGGTCCACTGTGTCAATGCATACTGAGGGAGCCTTTAACCCACTGATCCGAGCCTGCAGAGCATTTCTTCCCTGGGTGAAAGAGGAATTTCTTATGAATATTTTGATGAAAAGCTAGTAGCTTGATTTTCATTGATTTTTAATAAGCCTCACACTGATACAGTGATTCATGTTCACCATGATACCGCAAGGTTCAGATTTTATTCAAGAATATGTAACAGTTGTCAACCTCCCAAGGTGTAAGAAACCATACTTCAGAAAGCAACTAAAGGAAAAAAAATACCTTCTGGGGTTCATTGGCAAAGGCTTCATTGTAGCCTCCCAATTAATTATCCTAGAGTCATTGCCCACCACTCATGTCAGCTGCAGAATGCACTTTCTCCAACCTAAACATATGTCTCTGCTTGTTATTCATTATGGAGAATTCAGAATCCTAAAATAAAAATATTTTTCTAAATTCATTTCTGAATGAAGAAATCAGCTACATATTCAGAAAATATTAAAACTGTGAATTTTAAAGAACGTGATGTATTCACTTGGTAGCCTTAGTTATCCAATCATGACTATCTGAATCTTTTTTTCTCTACATTGTGGAAGAAACTCAGTGTTGGATTGTACAGATGGTCACTCATATTGTACTGATTCTTAAATATGCTGGGTTGAATAAAATTATAGCCTCTTTTAAGTATTTTGTAATTAATTAAAACTTTTAACAACTAAGGAATCCAATTTAAAAGATATCTCAAAGACTAAATGTCCAATGAAGGTTTAAATTTTTTTTTAAATTTAGTAGAAATAGAATTTTTGTTTCTTCTTTTACCTAAGATGAACTTCATCAAAGTTTTCCAGTATGCTTATTTGCCCCTTTCTTCCAAATCATTTTTAAATCTTCTTTCTCTTTACTTTACTTTTTCAGGTATATATACTACTTTTTAAAAATGTATTTTGCTTTCAGTTTTTCATTACCTTTGCCATTTGTCTAATTTCATTATTAATGCTTCACAGAAAAGAGTGCCAGCAAATAAAAATATACTTTTGAAATTCAACTCCTTAAATACTTCAAAGAAATTAAAGACAAACATTTGCTTTTAGTCAAGAAAGCTCTTTGTTATAAATCATGGTACAGGGGGCTAGGATTTAGTTCAGTGGTGCTGCACCCACCTCCCAAGTGCAAGGTCCTGAGTTCGATCGCCAGTTCTGGGGTGATGGGTGAGATGATGAAATAAATTAAATTTATTTCCATTTGAAAGGCTGACCATGACTAGATTCACCAGTGGCCCAGCAGTGAAAATAAGATTGAAGACAGATTAATAATAAAAACAACATCCAGGGCTGTTTTGCTTAGTGGCGCCACCACTGGGCTCACAAGCACAAGGTCCAGAGTTCAATCCCGGGTACCAAAAAAAAA